>WEIV01024872.1:31048-256877 GCA_013390005.1 Calyptomena viridis
AAAAAAGATAAAACTATAGGGATAATGCAAAATATAATCTAGCAAGATGAAAAACTCAGTTCTAAAACTGAAGAGATTTTAGATACAATATTAAATTCAGAAGATGATGCTTTTTACCAGGATTGAGAAGGAAACTTATTTGAACAGGAAAACTGGAAGATCAAGATGGCCAATCTGTGATGAGATTATTTCAGCCATGAGGAAGCTAGGCATCAGGTCTTGTGAAGAATGACTTTTTAATGTATGATGTACACTCTTCACTCCACAGCTGAGACTGAGGCAGCTGTGTCAAAAACATCTGTGTAAATAAACACAGAAATTTGCTTCTTTAGTCTTCATGTTCAGATGCTTGTGGACAAATGCCACACTAAGAGAGACAGTAATCAGGATGCATATGACCAAGGTGCATGTTTGCCTACACTGGCAGTGGTGAAAACGGGTTGGTGAGTTATTTTTTTGTGAATTGCTTTGATGGAGTAGGTTGCCTCTTTTCTCATTATGCAAACATAATGGCTGTGATATGTGGAAATTAAATAAAATTTCTCATCTGTATGACCTTTCATGTGAAAGGTCTTTTGATATTTTGATATTTATCTGCCAAAGTCATAGGGTCAGAGCATTATTCTAGATGTAGGTGGCTGCTTACGGTTTGAAACACCCCTTTTTACCTATAAAAAGTTAAGTGGGAAATAATCTCTAATCCTTTTAAAATAAATACACATTGGTTTTAAACGTATTAAAATAGGCTTGGGAGTTTATCTCCTTTGCTCTTAGATTGACTTGTTTTTTCACGGTGTGCTCCTAAACCCATTGTTCTATTAATCTGGCTTTGTTGGAAGGAACAGAGCAGAAGCTGCTCCTTTCTACACAGAAAAGCTACATTTGTAGAAAAAAAAAAAATTGTCTTTTCTCTAGATCAGAATGTGTGTAAAAGTGAAAGGAGGATGGGAAACCTAGAGTTATTCTATAGCATTCTGAAAGCACAAACATATATTTGATTAAATTCCAGGCTTTGGGGATTTCTTTACACTTACGTTTTAAAGTCAGGAAAAAATTCTTACTGCACAGGTAAATGGACTAATCTTGCTTCTGAGGTCAATGATTTTGAGTCTGCTTTGAATTTGTAGGCAAGAACTTGCTGGAGAAAGGAAGGAAACAATCAGGTATTTTACTCTGTTACTATCACAAGAAAAAAAAAGCTACTTTACTGCAGCTTGTTTTATTGAGTAAGTGAGAAGAAAATAATGACATCTGTCCACAAGATGAATGACATTTAATGTATTAAAAGTACCTACTTTTGATGATAAAGAGCATAAGTTAACCATTCCATATGGCTAAGTTTGAGTTTCTATTTACAACACACACTCTAAATAAATAGAATCTTAGCAGAGAATAATTTAGATTGGAAGGGACTTCTAGTGAACATCTTGTGCCACCTCCTGCTTATGTTGCTCAGAGCCTTGTCCTGTCAAGCTCTGAAAATTTCCACTGACAGTGTTTCCACAGCCTCTCCAGACTACCTGATCCAGAGCTTTCCAAATTGCTGTAATTTACAACCTTTGCTGTCCATACTTCTGATCTTCCCTTTACTTAACCAAATACTTTCGATCCCTTAAATAATATATAATATAGCATTCCTTCCAGTCTCAGGACCATTTTCATTATTCTTCTCTGAACCTGCTTAAGGTATCATCTATTACACCAAATCCTACTAATGTTCCCTGGCAGTGGTTGTACCACATCAACTACCATGTACTACAACTTCCTGTTCAGTGTTCATGTATCCTATCCCTAGTAATTCTTTAACCTTTATTAGTTAGAAGCTCATACTGTTGGCTTACATGAAATGTTTTCTTGACTCAGAGTTTCTTAGGACAGAATCTCCTGTCCTGTCCTTAGCAGAGTTCCTTGTTTCTCCATATGCAAAGATAAATAGTTGATCAGAGCAAGTGTAGCTATCCACACATGACCTACACTTCATTTGAGTTGCTGGAGAAAAATTAATAATTTTAGGGTGCAGTTCATCTCTTTATAAACTAGACATCTTAATTGGTTGAATGAATCACACACTCAAAATTCCTATATCTCACCACTGTCTTTTCACATGGTCATGTGCTCCTTTCTCTGAGGAGAACAATAATCTGTTCCATTAATTTCTGTAGAATCTTTGTATCCCTTAAATATAAATGTGTATGTATGCACAAATACATAGGTGCACACACAACTATACAGACAGCTTTCTAAGCACATATGGGTTGAAAAGTGTTGCTATGTCACTTTGCTGAATGCAAAATGCAAAGATAAATAGTTTAATTGCTGGAGAGCTTTTGTAAGCTTCCCTGGATGCACCAGCAGTACAATCTGATGAGATAGTTATCAGTTTCATACCAACACTTACTGTCCTCTGAGCATCTTGGCCTGATAAGATGCTGAAACAACTGATCCAAAAATATACCATAATTTTCCTCTGCTCTCTTTTTTTTTTTTTTTAATGACCTTTAGCTAAGCAGCTATTTAGTTCATTTTTCAACTTCAGGTAAAAAAATAGTAGAGGTAAAATAACATTCGTTTTAATCCAGGTTTTCTAATTTTGTAGAAATTAAGTTAATCTTCCATTATCATCCTTCAGTTCTACACATTCGGTCTGCTTAATTAGATCTCTGTAATTAAGCAGCATGTAGACTGAGCATTGGAATATTTGAATGAACATACAGAAAGAAAATGTCTTCTGTTTTAATTTTGTCAGAAGACACCGAAGCTTCTCTTCTACTGTTTCAGGTCCAAATCCTTGAAAGGAATACCCTCCAGTAACTAATTTACTATATAGTTGATTTCATCTGTTACTCCCTATGAGGACCAGTCCCGCTTTCCCTACTGATTTGTTCTCACTAGTGACTTTAGTGGCAGCAGAACCAAACCATGTAAATACAGAGAAGTGGTGATATTACAAGGACATTTTTAATAAATATATATGTGAGGGAAAAAAAAACCTAAATTGAAGAAAACTAAATGTAAGTGCATGGTCAGATTTTACGAGGGGGAATGGTAGTAATTCATTCCTTAATCATTTATGTTTATCAATCTGAAATACAATGTTACAGCTCGCAGAAAATACATGAAAACTGAAAAAAAAACCAACTATTTATCTTTAAAAACAACGAAATTAGGGAAAAAGACACATGGCACTCTATGAAGCTGTAATCTTCAGTGGAGTTTTCACTTACATGCTTAACATTTTATTGCTGTTAGGTGGTTTATGTTTAGCAGCAGGTGAATACAAAATGCTTGCTTGCCCATGGGATTTATTTGCAGGAAATCATGAGTGTAGATGCACTCTGCACTTGTTATGGAGAGTTGTGAAGAGTCATCCATATCTATTAAGGACATAACACAGAATCTGAAAAGGCAATGTTATGATACTGTCTTCCATCCCAAGGCCAGCTAATATGTTTTGTACTGGCAGTATGTGAAACGAAGAAAACAAAAAAAGAAAACTGATCTTGAAATTCCTTGTTAATCTAAACATGATGCTGGTTGCAGCATCAGAAATGCTCTGAGTTCTGCTTTGCTGCTTTGCTGTTACAAGCATCTCTTTCAGTAGTTCCCAAATATGCCGCTTCACAGACCCTAGTTTTGAGAAGAGCAAGCCATCCAGCAGCATGAGACTTAGTGATTCTCATTATCTTCAGTTTTAAATTCTTGATGTCTTCTGTCAACAACTAGCTTTGAACAACCTCATGGGCAGCATCCTCCTGGCATAGGAACTGGGAATCACCAGCCCTCGTGTTTGCTGCTTCAGCAAGTGCTGACAGGCTTGAGAGGAGCAGAGGTCAAACAACTCCTCTCCTCCATCCCAGCTGGCATTGACCAGCCTCCATACAACCACACATTTCACAGCCACATCCTCCTGTCCAGACTGGATCTGTACCCACCATCTTTCTGGGGTTTATGGCCTCAGCTTTCCTCAAGCAAAAGGCCAGAATTTCATCAGGAACCTTAGCTTGACTTCACTCTTTTGTGGATGTAGGATTTTTTTTTTTTTTTCATTTTTTCAGGATACATCAGGACTGTAAGAATTTTGAAAGGAAAAATCTAGTTGGTGAGACATGATTTCCAGGAAAACATCATGCCTGGAAATCAAACAATCATGCATTTTACTGTGTCCCATGCTCCTGAAGCTTGCAGGAGGTGCTACCTTATCCTCTTTGTGGTGAAATTGAGGAAATTGTATTTTCTCTTACATCAGGAAAGATTTAACAGGGGAAGATTTGGTATCTCAGGCAAATCTTTCCTTTTAAATCTGCCTTGAGTTTTTTCCCTTTACATCTTACCCAGGTGCCTGCTTGCATTGCCATGATGCATGAACACTTCTAAAGCCACATTTCTCTAGCTTACAGGAGGTCTTGCTTCACCTTCAGGGGTCAGAATAAAGAGAAAGGTAAAAGGATCAATATATTTAAAACTTCTCCAGTTGAAGCCCTAGAGCTACACTGCTACTGTAAATAAGTGATAACAGAAAGTCTATGTGACTTTACCCACTTTGCAGTGCACATATGACATGGTTAGAAAATAAATGGACATGAAGGTATCTGTGGAGTATCAATTAAATAAAGAGAAGGTCAAACCAAAAAATACTTCCTCTTTTTTATAATGGACTTCAATTTCATAAAATACTAAGTCAATAAATTAGGTTGAAACTCTTTGGTCTTCTTGTAATTATATATTACAGATTATCCCATCTATTAATTATCCAGGAAGAGATCTAGTAATGTAATAATCAGAACTGAGTTATGTTCTTTGGGAACTGAGTCCCAGTCTTATAAATGAACTCTTTTCCTGAAATTCTATTTTTTCACTGTTACTGATATATGGATTCAGATCAGCCCTGTGGGAGAGTATTTTTACATTTTTAAGAGGCAAGGAAAGGAAAACTTAAGCCATTAATGAAGTCTATTCATTTATTCCAGTTTGAATACCTTATGCATGAAATTCTTCACTTAAACCCAAATTTTTTATTTTGGATTATTCTCCATGATTGGATTTTATAACTTGGATGAAATTTCCTTATGCTTTATGCTACAATACCTTTTTTTATACTTACAATAAACTGAGGAAAGGACAAGTAGCCTCATTAAAAATACAACCTTGGGAAGGCAAAATGAAGGCATTGTGAGAAACTCCCTTAAGAGATCTTCAGATTGTCACATTATGGTGAGACAAAATGTTAATACAAAGAGTACAGGGCCTTTCTCCAGCTATCAGGAGCTTAACTTTTGTCAAAAGCCTAAGTTCAGCTGAATCCCTGTGACCTAGAATCTACCATGTCTTTTATTTACTAATAAATACGGGAAGGGGCTGTTGCTATTTTTTTGTTACAGGATGATAATGGCTGTTTCATTTGCAACCTAGGAAAGTAATAAAATATTATAGCCACTAGCAATACCAGTCACAGCAAATTAGCATTGTATTTCCTCATCAATGACCTAGTCCTTAAAAACATTCCAAATTAACATTTTAAATGCATCACATTGCTGTTTTTTAAAGTAATATGTAATGAATAAATTCCTGCCAGGTGGTGTCTGATATGCAGCTGGCAAAAAAATATGGAAGCAGCTGCACTTTAACAAGTAGCCTTCTTTTCACCTGCTAACAAGCATCTGTCAGCTGGCTGTATGGATAAGCAGGACGTGGATTCTGCTTGTAAATAAATTGTACCTGTGAAAATCATGTGGTGCAGCTCTTCCCTCTACAGGATAAAAAAGAAGGGAAAGGACTCCTTCAGGAAACTATTTCAAGAAGTATTTCAGCTTCTAAAGTCTTGCTAACCCAGATCTTCTACAGCCCTTTTAGATGGACACTTTCCTGTAAAAGCCTTTAAAGGACAGAGAACGTTGGAGAACTTAGGGAAAATGGGAAAACACAGGTAACACAGTTTTTTGAGGGCAAGTAGGTGATATAATTTAGGCAGAAGTTGTAGATGTAAAAAGGGATGTTCTTTTAATCATTAAAAAAGAAAAAAACCTTAACTAGAGGAAAATGGACTTGATCCTTCATGGAGACCATCTCAAAGCTTATTCCAGCCTTCATGTTTTAAGATCTTTTTGCTGACTTTTAAATAGAATAGAAATCTTCCAGAAATTATTCCAGATTTCCTGTTTAAGCACTAATTCCTGTTGTAAGGTCACTGTGGCCCAAGTTCAGATTGTCTGCTGCCACTATCAGTGTGGTCACCAAGTTCCTCCTCTCCCTCTCCTGACAGCCTCTGATAAGAGGCAACCCTTAGTGCTTTTTGCCTTCCGCTGATGGCTCCTCGATGAGTTGGGGCAATCAAATATAGTCCTAGAAACTGTTTCAGATGCTGCCCTGAGTCCCCAGACTTATGTATGTTTTGAAGGAGCAGCAGAAATTATTTCATAATGAGGACTTTGCTCACTGTCTCCAAAGGCTTTATTTGTAGTTAGAAAGGCCTAAATGCTGGAGAGAACCCAGAAACTTAGATAATGTCCGTAGGAGGAAAGATTCACGTCCTTCCTGCTTTTCTCTGCCCAACCACAATCCAGGGAACATCAACTGCAAATGTGTACTCCTAGAGAGAATGTGAGATAAAAAGCAGAGTCTGCTGATACTGATTGCCTGTAACAGCATCCACCTCACTTAAGCCCTCCCTCTCCTCCCTTCACCCCAAAGTGCCAACAGACAGTCAGTCACCATTGGCATCTGCCTGCCTGAGGAAGTCCTCCTCAAATCCTACAGAGACCAAGCCCTGCCCTGGCTCCAGAGCACTCATCTCATACCCCACCTGTGCCCTAGGGACAAACAGCAACGTCTTTTAGAGATACCAGCAGTCTCAGGGCTGCCACACCTCTCACAGTGTGATCTCAGACAGGGGAGATAGTATAATGCTGTTGAACTAACAAAACCTGTGCAATGGAGAACATGTATAAAATAGGAACAAAGTGGAAACTAAAATTTAGTTCGACCACTCAGGAATTCCCAAGTAATTTTCAAGTGTGACAAAGAAGAAATGAAAAAAGTCTGGCTGTGTTCTCCCTACAGCTGGTGCCACTGTTTCCATCCTGGCACACTCACTCTCCACCTCCTTCAGCCCATCTCATTTTTGTACCATCACTCCAGATACCCTCTAAATGAATTATGATTGAAAACCAGGACATAAGGTTTCCAGCACCCAGTGGTGCTCTAGTAGGAAGATTTCTGCCTAAGAACAGGATACTTCTATTGCAGCTTAGGAAAATATGATCCCATCACAAATACCAAAGCTATCCCTGTGAGTCACTGCTGCGAGATATCATTATTAGTTGCAAGGATTGTTGCAACAGCTCATGGCTGGCTGAGGGAAAAATGGTTATGTTCAGTTGCTTTTTTATTTAGGGAGCTTTTCTTTTGGCAGAGGGTGATCAGCTCTGCAAAGATAAAATGCCATCAGTGTTATTGCCAAAAGCCAGATCTGAGGTCAGAAAACCAGTGTAAGCTTTCTTGATTTTTTGCATAATAAAATACTCAGTGGCTTCTTCCTTCGTGGCAAGTTGCTAGTCAACAAAGCAGATGGTAATAAAAATATTTACACTAATAAATAGGAAAAATAGCTAAACATCCATGTATTCTCACTAACCATGCAGCTTTCTTTCTCATGATAAATTATATTCAAGCAAAAGTAAATATCAGGTCTTGAAGGTTACTTTAAATAAATAGGTAATTTAAATGCAACAGTAACTTCCTCACTGCTCGGTGTTTATTTTTAAAAAGACCGCTTATCAGGAGTATGAACTCTTTCTCCTCTTTCAGAGCATCTGAGGGCACAGATCAAGGTCGCTAACTTTTAACAATGTGATTCAAAGTCTGTCCAGCCTTTTCTAAATCTCACCTCAACCAAAGATTCCCCCAAAATTATTCCTTTTTAGAGGGAAAATCAATTGAGTTTGAGAAGCTAGAAAGTGTAGGTTTTCGCTTCCAGAATAAAAACTTCTAGTCAACCATGAATGCATGGAATATTCAAAAATCAGGTAGAGAATGGTGGAGATTTAGAATTTCTATGAAAAGTGGGAAGGCTAGCCTTCAACAGATCACATAATTATGTGATCTCTTGTGCTTGCATGGGCTGTAAGTACTATGGGTTTACTCCTAATTACTTACCCAGGGCATGACAAGATTCAATTCTCTTGTATAAAACTATGTTTTATACAGATCAATAAATAAACACACACAGAACATCCTGTATCTGACTTCATACAAGGGAATCAAAGCAGTTTTGCCATGGGTTCGGCAGGATTTTCACCCATCATCTTTTGAAACTCCTTGTCAAAACTATTGTGGAAATGAAGTAGCAAAACTGTTTGTAGAAAGGAGGTTTGCTGTCTTGTGGAGGTACCAGTGTGAGCTCAGTCTCCACTCACCAACCAGGGAAAGCCTATTTCCTTTATCTCAGCCCTCCTTTGTCTTTTTTTTCATTAGAAACAGATCCATGTTCAGTAGTACAGTATATTTTCTATTCAGATATTCATTTATAATCACTTATCAGCTCAAGAAGCTCAGCGAGCTGTAGGCATAGTTTATCTGAAGCTTATTAGCAAAACACAGTGCTGATACCCAGATAAGACTTCCGCAGGATTTTTTTAACTCTCCCAGGTATATTAGTCTCAGAGTCATCAGAGCTGTACAGGAGGCAGGGGAGGAGAGCCATCCTTTGGCAGCAGCTGGAAGCAGAGCAGAGAAGTCTTCCTCCCCACGGTGGCAGTTTGCAGTGTCCCTCGGGATGGGCGGAAATGAAGTTCGGTTCAAAGTCACACAAGTTAAAGGTGGCATTAGCAGCCTCAGTCTGGCACTGCCAGGGTTCTCACACCAGTGTTGCAATGTTAGAGAACAAGCAAGGTGATGGATCACCCTCTCAGGTGTAGCAGGATGCTGCAGAGACCAGCTGGTATTTGCAGCACATGCTCTTTTGATCCAGCAACAGCATCTTACAGGAGTGCATTGCTTGGGTCATGCTTGGCCTTTTCTCATGGTTAGGGCTTCAGTTTTCATCAAACACTCCAAGGAGGTGCCATTTGAACCTTAACAAGTGTGAATTACCATATCCATGGCAGGTCAGATTCTTTGGAGTCACTTGCAGAGAGAAATGGGAGCTTGTTTTCAAGTGCAAGTTCACTTTGGCTTTTGTTTTACAAGATATTCCAGAATTCAGAGGCTTCCCGGGTTGATTTGTTTAGAGATGGTATCATCCATGGCTCAGAGCTTGCACTAGTTGCCTATATTATATTTCAGTTGTAGGGAACTCTCATTGCCATGCAGCCTGTGGATGAACAGCTGCTTTATCTGAGGCTGTGCCCTTTTCACAGGTTTTTCTCTTTCTAAGCTCTTGTTCAGTAAAAACTGATCTTAAAGTTTAAACATTACTTACGTTGCCAACAGATGTTTCATTATTATTTAGGAACTAATAACTCTACAACTTCACCTCAAATAATAATTCAACACCTTAGATAGGTTTTCTAATGCTGTTTTTGTATAATTTATTGCAGTCTTGATATTTTACCATTAAAATATAATATTACTCCCTACTTTGATTAGAATGATTTATATTTCTGTTTCTAAAGCTACCTGTCTGAATACGACCCAGAAAGACATAAGCAGAGGAACAAAATGTTTTATAACTTCTTATTATCAGGAATTTATCCCAAGGAAAATCAGTAGAGTTTCTTTTAAGGAGGTTTTGCTGTTTATGATTTACAGGACTGCTGTTGATGTAGTCAATTTTTATTTCCCCTGTGTTCCAAGAGATGAAATAGGAATCAGCACATGTCATTTCAACTCTTTTGAAGGAATTCACAACCCCTTCAAGCTCTTGTCTGCTACAGATTACTTCTGTGCACAGGTGGGAAATAATCAGCTGCCCAGTTTCATGCCAGGTTAAGTTTCTTGTTATAGGTAGCATATGTAACTGCTCCTGCCCTTCCTCGCCAGGCCTGGCTCAGAATTTGGGCAAGGTAGGTTAGGATGTGTCCTACATACCCTACGTGGTCTGACTGGCCTTGCCAGAGAGCACTGCTTCAGCTAATGGCCTCTGAGCATTTGCATTATAAAAACTGCTCACAAGGGTTGATAATTTCATGTTACCTACACTTTGCAGCTTTGTCCATGTCTAAAGCTGAACGGTGGTGCATCCCATGGCAATTGTTTTATCCAATTTTTTAGTCTGAGTATTCAGACTGCTACCAACGCTCCTTTGTGCCTTGTGTGATTGTATTTGGCAGTATGTTCTTTCCTCTGTCTGCAGTTAAGGTTTTGTGGCAGCTTCTGGAGAGTTAGTGTTTCAGCATGAGCATTTTTTACAACCTGTACAGCAAGGCACCCCTAGTCTGTCAGGAAATGCGTGTTTGTGTTCAGAAAAGCACATACATGATTCTTAGCTCTTTTCAACATGAGTAGTTGTGCTAAAACATTTCAGGAGTATCTTTTCATCTGCTGTGTCAGTGAAGCTGCTTCTCTTTCTGTCAAGGTTCTGGCAATGGTACAATAAATATCCAGGCCCAGATGGGGCAGAGAGCTGTGAATGGAAGGTGCCTGTGAAATCAGCAGGATCATTTCTTTGAGCACAGCTCGTGCCAGTGCATGTCTGAAGAAGTTGCTGCTCCTCATCAGGAAGACACGGTCCAGCATTTCCTCTGAAGGCAAACAGAGAGAATTATGTCCATAAAATGAACTGCTCGGATATTGAGTCAGACCATTAAGCCATTGCAAGATTTCTTGTTTTTTCTCTCATTGTGAAAGGAAATAGTCACAGAAATCAAATGAAAAAAAATGAACTTACAGGCCATAGTGTAGAGAGTTCTGAGGAGTTTCTGTCACTGTATGATAACATCATGTAAAATCTGGTTAGAGTGAAAATATCCAGTGAATTAATAACCTGTCCAGATCCTAATCATACAAATAACTGTTTTTCCTTCTTCACATGGAAGGTAAACTAAATTTTCACCTCTCTCTCTGCCTCCCTCTCTGAGATCCAAGTCCTCCGCAATTTGTAATGCACAATTCTTTTCCTAATTATGTAGTAGTGGTTTCTGAAAACAAGCCCAATCACTGTTTGCAATCTAGTCTAGGGCACTTGAAAGCCTTCCTGCTGGACTTTCTGTTCCATGGGCTTTGCCAGAGTGCATCAAAATGTCCTGCTAGTGACCCAGCTGACTTCTGACCTGTAACATGATGAGCACCTCCTGCCATTTGCCCTACTTAGCAATGGAAGGGAAAGCACTTTCCTCAACGATGGGAGGGAAGGGAAGGCACTTTCCTTAGCTGTGACAAAATTACACTGATCAGAACTTGAGGACAAGCAAGGCCAATGCAAGGGTTCAAGATAGACATTCATCATCATCTCAATTGCTGCTGAGATTAAGAAGCTTCTTCAAATCCAAAAGCAGAGAATATGAATGTAAATGAGGATTATACATGAGATTATAAGATTATATATATTATATATTATAAATGAGATTATAAGACATCTGAGATGTCTTGTAAAAATAAGAACTGTATAATAACAGTAAATTACAAACAACAGCCTCTTCTAAAATGACCCATCTCATTTCTTTGCTTTGCATGTGGCCTTTTAAGTAACCGGGAAAAAAACCCACCCATTAACCAGTTTATTGTAAGGGTTATAATAGGATCCATACTATGAAAAGCAAATAACATAAACTGTGGACAAAAAGGGAGGAACGCCATTATACATCCTTCTGAATTTCTATAAACACAGGGATTCCCTCCCCTACGTATTTGGAAAAACTGATGTGTGGGACTGATATTATTAACTAGTCTATAACAAATTGAACCAGGTAACAATGATACAGAGTCTTACCCTTGTCTGCTAGACTTGTCAGTTTGTGCTTATCAGTGATTCAACTGACACCGCCAAGTAATCTTAAAAATTAGGCTGTCACACCATGTAGGAAGAAGTTTTATTCATTAAAAGTCTGTGTAGAAAGAGCATTTGGAACCAGTCTGCCCTCTTCAACATGTTTGCTAGTATTTGGCTTGTGTTCACAGCAATAAAAAACCTTATATATTTCAGTACATCATTCATATTTTATTAACAGTAGGTATAAAGTATGTTCAATGTTGACCCTAAAATACCATGATTCAGTATATACTCTGCCAGAATACATTTTTTTACAGAAATACCTGATCAGAGGCACTTTCTTTGGAATCTGTATCTCATTTATCTTTTTGAATTTTTTTTTTCTTTGCAGGCAATAAAAGGAGAAAATTGCATCTTAGCACACTAGTATAACAATATTTTATCTTAGAAATGGTCTGACCATATTCCAACAACACACTTCTGCAGGGAGATGTTATGATTTTAGATTCACATCTCCTGGTGAAAGAAGTGAAAAGGCTGATTTAGTGAGATTATTAATTTGAAATGGCAGCCAGGAATCTAAGGTTTGTTTAAGTTTTGTTTCTCTCCCACCATTCAGCTGTAGTAAGAATTGATACATCCCAGACCATTATATTGTACAGATATATGTAAAACTCAAGTGAGCCCAGCTGCTACCAAATATTGAAGAAGCCTTGCTATCTATTTAAATCAAGACTCTTCTCTAAGGTTGCTGTTGGAAGTGGACCACACTGTACTCATGTGCAGTAGTAAGGATGGCTCCCTGTTTTCACCAAGCTGATGGTGCTATTAATGGTCTGTATCCCATTTTACCCTTCTTATTATATATGGGCATGAATTTCATGAATTTCAAACTGCCCTGTTGCAGAAAGGCCTCAGGTCATTTGTTTAACTGCATGAATTCTCCTCCCAGAGGAAAATGGGATCCAGCAATGATTCACGTGCCTGCCCACTGTGAGAAGTCACACCCAGTTGTCAGCCAACCCTCCTCATTTCTTTTGCACAAAGTGTTCCCTTCAAAACCAGAGACAAGGAAAGAAGCAGTGTCTAAGAAGGACTAGTGGATTTTCCTTCTAATTCAGTCTCTGTCTCCTGGTCCTGAGCAGTACTAGAAGGCACGCCAGCATCCTACACAGAGTAGCAATCAGGTGGTTGGGACCCCAACCTGTACCTTGATTTGGGGTAGTACATTCTGTTGTGAAACAATTTTAGGCATTGGGGAGTATTAACAAAGTTCTGCTTCAGGTATTTATTTAGATACCTGTTGGTCTCAGCAGTCCATATCAAACTCATGCAAAATCATGTGGTTCATGGTCCTTCCCTGATGGCCAAGACATGTAAAAGTTTGTGAGTGTGTCCAACCTTTGCTTCAGTATATCTGGATCTTTTAGAACAAAATACATTTAGGATTTGAAACAAAAAAAGTATCAGCATTGTATCCATCATAGCAACATTAATTTTGTAAGTATGTAGTCTTAGAAAACTTCCTACATCTTTCTTCTTTCTAGAGAGCCCTAAACCACCACCAGTATCCATTTCCATTTTGCTGTTGAAGCTCAGTTCAGTAAGACTTCAGCTGCATATAGGTAACAGTGCAACTGTTGGGATGCACACTTCCCTAAAAATTCATGTAAGCCTCAGGTACAGCAGTTGCACTTGCACTCCTTCCACTCCAAAGGCAAATTTTGCTCTGTGTGGGGTGCTTGCTGGAATTTACAAAATTGAATGAAACCAGATTTGGTGGAAATGTGAACCATTCTCAGGAGAGTTCATCCAATTTTACTGCATAATAATCTTTTTGAAGCCATGAGCATGCAGGAGTATATAACATTATAGCCTTCATTTTTTAATTTAATAGAAGAAGTGCAACAGGGAGGGTTTTTTTTGATCACCTAAAAAGTTAATATAAAAGAAGACTCTTAGCAAAAATAAATGTTTTTCCCTTCAGAATTCTATTCTTGTTTTTTCTAAAGGTACATGTTAAGCCTAGTTTTACTGACACATAGATACAGTTTCAGAAAAATAAAAGTGGAAACTTTTCATTTCTCAATTTATGCAGAAAAGATTCTTTTTAGATATATAACTTTTCTCTTAACATCTCTAATAGCAGACAGCAGGGTAGTTTATTCATGTGAACATAGAGCATTAAATCCTGCAAATGTATTTATCCAAATATGTAATTACCTTATTTTCCATTTTTTCTCACAAATTTCATGGATGCAGATATGGTGAGATTAATATAAAGTGCTATGTAGCAAGAAATATGGAGCTGGATGTAGGACATCTTCTTAAGGAATCTTCTCCTTGAAGGAATATATAGTCAGTAATAAATCAACATGCTGCAGGGTTACTCAAAGCAGTTGCATTTCCATCCCAGAATATAGAACCTTTTTATTTAAATGAAATAGCTGATTTAAAGGAAGAATGTAAAACTTGAAATGACAGTTAAGTCATCCCATCCTCGGGGGAAATTTAGATGTACCTGGATGTATTAAGAGTTCCAGCACTGATTTTTCACCCCCTCAAAGCCACTGCAATTTAAGATATACAGTCTTGGAAGTTGCAAATGAAGTGTTACTTCCCACCAGCATATTTGTCTTGAGAGATGGTAAAAGCCTGTCCTCTCTGTTGTCAATAACAAATTTCCTGTCAGCTCTGATATGGACAATGTTCCCTTGTGGCTGCTCCCATAAGAACCTTAAATTTTAACAACTTAACCATTTCCATAAAGACTGTAGCAAAATTGCGGGGTCAGGGATGTGGCAGTCCCGAAAAAGTACATGGAAGTCATAGGAGCAGAGTAAGTTCGAGTGCCTGTGTGTTACATTCCACATGAAGAATCGCATGATCTGTCTTAAGATTTAAAGATATCACTTAGGAAATGTGATATCTTCCTGTTAAGGTACCTTCCTCTGAGGACTGTCACTCATATTCCAGTGGTTAACAGAAGCCAAGTGTTACCTACTGTTGCTTATTTTCCTTCTGCCTTTATCAAATAGTAAAAGAGATTTTAAATACCAGCCCTAGGTAGCTCGCAGGTGATCTCTGAAACAGGAAGAAAAATCTTCAACTATAGGAAGGAAAAAAGCATCTTCCAAAATAGGTCTCGTGCTTGTCTCAAAAAGAGAGATCACTGCTGTGAAAGCAGCTGGTAGCTTGTTGTGTCCTTGTGCTGCAAACCTTCAGGAAATTTTTGAGTGTTTCATAAACATGACTTCAGCAGGACAGCTCATATTTGCACAAAAGTATTCATTCTGTAAAAGAAGTTGAGTGTTTTTAAAAATTTATATCTGCCATAAACTGTCAGGTTAAAAGAGATTCTGATAGCATTGCTTTGGTCAACAGGACACAGGCCCCCAGACAAGAAAGGAGATCCAGTAACAGAGTGAAAACATGCAAACCCCTTCCAAAAGCCTTTCTGGATGGCCATGCCAGTACAGGCAGGCAGAGTTAGCCTTTGCATCCCTTCTTGTTGATATGTATGGCTCCTTTTTGTACCATGCATTCAAATGCCACTTCAGGGTAAAGCTGCGAGTGACATTCAGGATATAATCCCTTCATAGGTCAGATTCAAGAGTTATGGATCGATTCTAGTTATTGTACACTCTCCATTCATCTCCCAGGTTTCCCATCTCTTGCTTGGCCTTAAAGAATGAAGGTGGCAGTGAAGCAGGAAACTGTAGAAATGTGAAGGTTCTGAAAAGAAAATAAAAATGCTACCTTGAGTTCTCCCATCATGCACCTGTTTCAGCCGGTGGTACTTTTGACTTTCTATATTCACTGAAAACTGACAGAAGCAAAGGGCATGGCCGTTTCCATAGGTGTTATAGTCCTTTTTCACAGCCAGCAGAGATTATAAAAAAACCCTAACACACAGAGTACCACCAGAATTAATCCCTCTAGGAAGAAAGGGTTTTCAGAAATCTCTGTCACATCAATTTTACACTAAGGCAAACAGAAGGAGACAAGTAAGGAATTTTCAAATAAACTTTTATTTGTTTGACCCTGATAGAGTCAGTGTACAACACTGGGGGGGAAAAAAAAAAAAAAAAAGAAAAAGACATCTGCGCAGACTTGCAATGTCCTATGAAGTTTAAATCAAATTATGCTAAAATTGGGTTGCCCCTCAAATGCCTGGCTTGTGCTTTCCAGTTTTAGCTTTTATTGTAAGCAGTATCAGTCAAATTCTCTCTAAATTGATTCTAATTTTCCATTCCACTAAATGTAGAACATACAGAAAGTCTCTGAATAAAAGCTCTTCTCGTCAGATTTCCTCCAAGGCTTTGCAGTTCTACAGGAATGGGATTTCTAACAGAAAGACCTGCAGAGTAAGGTGTAAAGGAAGAAAGTGTAGTGTCTGAGTTCCTGGAGTTCCAGCTTCTCCGCTGGGATTCTCAGATGAGATAAGAATTTATTTCAAGTGTATATATAACTATTTGCTGAAAATCTGGGAAAAAATAATCTTCTTGTGTGAAGATCTGTCTTAAAATAGTGGGTAGTAATCAGAGAGCCAAGACAGAATACTCCTGCACAGGTGTTACTGGTCTTGTGCGTCTTCCTCTATTGCTGTTTGCTAACACTTCTGCCTCAGACCCACAATGTTTCTCCTTAAATCCTTCAGCTGCCACTGCTTGGACCAGCCTTAGTTGTGGGGCCTCCACCCATGGAGATACTCTAAACCGAACTGGACATGGTCCTAGGCAACCTGTTTGTCTGCCCCTGCTTGACCAGGGGAGTTGGACCAGAGGTCTCTGTCAACCTCATCCAACCTGCAGTGAATCCTGACACCATAAAGCTGATTTTCAAGCCAAGACCAAGAAGTGAGAGGCTCAGTGTTAATGTTAGGTTGAAAGAGGAAATAGTAAAAACAGTTGGTTTGTTTTGAATGTTACAAGAAATTAATTTTTATATAAATGTAAGGTTGCTGCTCTCTACAACAGCTATGTGTTCTTTGCAACCATTTTTTGAAACATAATTTCATTTAGTGCACGCCACACCTCTGTGTTTAGCAGCCATCTGAAAAGACTAAACTGTGTGAGAACACTTCATTATCAAATTATGCTTTATGTGAAACCAGCTACATTATGGGCTGTTTAGTCCTCAAATTATTCAGCTCAAAATGTGCTCTGCAGTAATGAAAAGCTGTCTTAATTTTTAAGGATTCCCTCAGCATATTTTACTAGTCTACTTGATTTATGGTTTTTTTCCATAGCAAAATAAAGGTCTGTCATACACAACTTTAGGAAGGTCTACCCCACTGGAATGGATTTAAGAAAACAAGACACATTGGCAGTATTCTTATACGCTATAATCCAGGTATTGGCAGGAGTGAGGAACATCCTCTTCCATCACATTTGATTGCCAATTCTGGCCCAAATTCTTGCAGTGTTCAGTCACACCGAGGGGTCCTTCTTGCAAATAGTCCTACTCCGGATCATGATGCATCTTGGGTTTTGTTGGCTGTCACTCAATACCCTTCTGAGACGTCTGTCTGAGGGTGGATGTCTGACACAAAGCCAACTTCAGTTTTTATTTCCTTCTCAGGCTGGCAAATTACATACTCACAAACCAGAGGCTATCTAAAAAATCCTAGTCTTAAATAATGACAGGTTCCAAATACTGTAAATTGGTTCTGCCTAGACAGGGTGTTGGGATAAAGGGAGTGTGGTTATCTACTGGTTAGGCCACAAACCACGTGAAACAATAGGAACTAAGTAAGCCATTTTTTTAGATGTTGCTGTCATATGGTGGTTCAGACCATTTGAAACATTTGGCCCCAAAAATTAGTAAACTTGTCAGGTTCCCAGAAAATAAGGAAGGTCTGCTCATCTTTTGTCAGGTCCCTAAACTATTCAGTATCTTTGTATACTGGAGATGATAGCACTTGTTTGAAGGTGTTCAAATTGCCAGGTGGATTTTGGTTTAAATCTTTCATGTGTAATTCAGTTATTATCAGAGAGAAAGAATAGTCACAATTATGGAGTATTCTGGATCACAACACACCATTATTTTTAGGTAGAACTCATGTGGGACTCTTGTTCAAAGCTTAGGATCTCAACTTGGGCACTTGGAATAATCTTATGAAAAGCTGGTAAACATACATTATGTCATTATTGTTCCCATACCAACAGGGTGCTGGTTCTTCCTTCAATAATACTGGAGAAACAAGGTATGACCTGCTACCCAGATCAGTAGTTTTAAAGGAGTATATGTCACTAAGTAGAAATTTTTTCATTATTTTGAAATGGCTGGCATTAAGTGCAAGTTACACTGGTGTATTACAGATCATTCAGATTAATTCTAGAAAGGTATGAGTACTTGAGTAACTACAGGCAGTTCAATCCAGTATTTTTAGAAGTTACATGCCCATTGAAGGGGTATAAGAATCCTTTCACTGTGTTTCATAGGCATACTTTATTTCTGAAAGTTCTTTCTGTATATATTGCCCAACTGTTAATAGAACCTGAAATTCACACCTTCAATCAGATCTGCGCTCTATGCCAGAATAGCTCTTGACTGATGAAAAATGGTTTAAATTAGCCACACAATCAGAATCTAATGCAATAAAGCATTTTTAATGAGAAAATAAAAAAAAATAAGACTGGAAAAGAAATAGCATCCAACATTTTGATTCATTGGAAAGGAGATGAGGTAAAATAAACATGACAAATCATAAACCACAGGGCTGTCTTTCAAGAAGATGATCAGTGTGAAGAACTACGGGGAAAAACATTCTCAATCTCTATTGATCAATCCATATAAACACTAAGGTTCCTTTAGGATCTTTACTTTTCCCTGACAAATCAATCTACTTATGGTCAGGTTCCTAACATAAAAGTGAGTGTTAAGATCACTCCATGTACACCACCACCATGTGCTTTTTCCGCGTCCTGTATCACTCCTGTACAGTCAAAGAAAATTCACTCAGCTGTAGAAACAGACGGAGATGTGAACATGGACAGAGAGGACAAACAAACTTTCTCTTGCTCAAGCTATTTGGTTTCTTGCAAATACAAAATGCCTGAGGAGAGATTACTGAAACTTCCACTTAAAAAAATGCAAAAAAAGAAACAAATCCACCACTGATGATCCTTGAAACAGCTGGTGGTTTCTACCAGTTAGTCCCCAGTGGCCAGCAGTTGCAATTTGTGACTAGTCTTGTCTTCAGACATCTCAGGGCAACCAAAATGCGACAGGATGACAGATAGTCCTTTCAATAGATACTGACAAACAAATTAGTGCAAAGATGCTTTTCATAGCATACCAGATGTGTTGAGTTCTATCATATGGAACAAGGAATGAAAAACTGTCTACGTCCCATCTGTGCTTTTTCAGTAATTGGTGATGCACTTGTTGTGGAGTACAAGGTACAGTAAACATTTGGACTGGGTTTTACGTGTGAAATAAATAGAAAACCCCAGGTCTTGGCCTCATCATCATTGTCTACAGCTTTTATATTAGCAAGAATACCTTAAATGCCTGGGAGAGGGATGTTCAGGAGTTAGAGTATTGTCCTGGTGATTAATTGAAAAATTATGCAAATACCAAAAGAAAGGTTTATGCAAATGAGAATAGACTGCAAAAATGCACTTTGCTTCCAATTGCACACAGGGCTTCCAGACTGTCATAAAAAGCAATAGGTTAAAGAATTGCCATTTGGATTTACATCATTTGCTCTCTTGGGGCTTATCTGTCCTCAGACTGTTAACCCAGATTTAATTCAAAGAGGCTGCAATTGCAGCTGCAAGAGCAGCATTAAATGGAAACAATGAAAAGTGAGTGCTCTCGACAGGTGATTGAAAGGCCCAGGGCATGGCACCACATGCATTTCTAGCCCACTGTAAACGAAACCAGTATCTCTCAGGAAGAAGGGCTCTTTGTGAGGGTTGTCTTTCCATTCAGAACAAAAAGCCTCTGGCCCAGAGTAGGAGCAGGAGAGTGGGGGAAGAGGCACAATAGCATATGGCAAATATCTATAATGAGAGTGTGTCAAGACTCTTAGTGTAGGACTGAACTTTACCTGCCTTTACCTTAGATTGAAATGTTGAATGTTTTCCTTACAGTTTCCTAACAGAAAATCATTTACTAACAGCTTACAGCTCAGGGATCCACTTTTGACTCCCAATGTCATCATCCCCTTCATCCTGACCAGCTCTGGTCCCTCTCATGGGGATGTGACCTGGACCTTACTTGGAGATGTGAGAGAATGTAGGCACCCTGGCCCACATCCTGTCCCAGATGAGGCCCTGGCTGCAGGATCTCCTCTCAGCACCGAGGGTTGCTTTGCAGCAACCCCTTATCCTGCATTTCCTCTGCCCATGTCCAGGCACACCAGGAGGCAGCTGTGCTTAAGGGACAAGTCTTGTGGTTCATTGGCATCCTCTTTGCATAAGTCCAGAACACCAGAGGACTTCTCTCATTGGATATGTTGTCTGTGGCTGCTGATACATGTTCACCCTTCTCTCTGCAGCCATACTCAGCTCTGTAAACACCCAAGCTCTCATCTCTCTCCCACCACGAGGCTCAGTCTCCCTTTCTTGTCACTGCCATCCCTTTCTTCTTCTGCTCTGTTGCACAAGCCACTTATTATATCATGAGAAATATTCTCTGAAAAATCTATTTTGCTTTCTCTTTCCTTTTTGGTTGGTTAGACAATTATTAATCCACCTCCTTTTCATAAAATAGCCACAGCCATAATAATAAAGTCAAAATATGATTTCCCCATAATACAGTATAATCTCTCCCTTTTCTTTATTCCTTGCAGATGGTATACCTCTTAGCATAAACAGCATGTTAGCATACTGATTCCAGATGCATAAAATACGTACAAATCTTCACATTTTCTCTCTCTCTCCCCCCTGAACAAGTGTGTGTATATACATTATCCTTGCCATTTAATTTTCCCAGCTTTTCATTTTGATTTCTCTTTTAGGACGACACAGACTTGTCATAATCCATCTGGGATTTTATTCTTCATCATACAAAGATGTTGCTTGAAGGCCAGTTTTTACTTGGCATTAAGAGACTGAAGATCAGCCCAAATCAGAGTATTATAAACCTCTTGTAACAAAATCCTTTCAGTTGTAAATGTGTTGTCTCAATAATTAGATAAATATACCAGACCACTTGTTACCAGACTAGCACAGGAACTAATTACATTATTTCCTGCATGTGATACACCAATTCACCAGTGAAGAAGAGGCTCCAGAATCTGTCTTCTTCTGAGGTTGTTGTAAATAACTCTAGCTCAAAAAGGGGATATAAAAAAGGCTCTGTTAGAATTAAAAGGCATTTAAACAAAGGAATCTAGGAGTATGCTCTGTGGACTGAAGAATAAACTGGATGTATTTTGCATTGGTAGGTGAGGGGATTTTAAATTCTCATTTGATCATTTACAAGAAGCTTCTGACTTGATTGTGAAATGTTTTCTCTTGTGCTTAAATTTCATGCCACAGATTATTAAAAATTGACTCTGCAGTATTTATTTTACTTATCTATCCCAGCCAGGCTGTGCTTAACCGTAGATTTTGTGAATTAGTAAATTTTAAAAGCAATTTTTGTTGGATTTTATACTCCAATTCTTTCTGGAGGGATGTGCACCTCTAGTCCTATCCCTGAAGCTGAAGCGCTTTGATTCATCTTTAATGCTTTAAAAGTGCATGTTCTGAGATGTGAGACTTAATGATAGTCTCCAGTGTAATGCTTAACTAACTGCTTGTTAGTTTTAACATTTAATGTATCATGAAAAATAACTAGTTTCAATAGGTTATCTGAGCCATAACAATGCTCAGCATAATTCATTCAGTCAGATAACAAGAACTATTTTCAAACATAATGAGAAGATAATAAAGGTCACTGGGCCTACAAACACATATATATCACTGTTAATTTAACAGTAACAATGCTGAACACATGTATTTGAAGTACAAATCTCTTTAGATGAAATTGCTTTATGTTGGAAGAAGGAAAGCAATTGCATAAACCTTCAGTATTTAAATTAAAGCTAGGCCGAAATTATAAAACTTAAATTTAAGTGAGGAATCATACTGGCACTAGAACTAGACTAGACTCTGAGTAAGAGGTCTGAACTACCCAGGTGTAAGGTTTAAAGCTTAAAATAAGATCTACATTTTCCTAAAGATTGAGATCCATTTTTCCTGCTAAATTTAAGGGAAAAAAAAATGCCGAGGAGTTTGCATGTAAGTTTAGTGCTTCATTTTTGGTTTAGGTAAGTAGATTTCCAGGAAAATATCAACACTTTTTCAGGATATTGTTAGACTTCTCCCATAAACTGAGCCCCTATATGAAGGTAGGAAACCTGAAATGTTACTGTTGAATTTTTAAAATTTTGTTCTATCACTCTCTAGAGGACTACAACAGCAAACCTCTTCAATGTTGTGTGCGTTGAATGCAAACATAGATTTAGGATTTATGTGGGTTTTGCCAGTACATTGGTGTCAATGATTTTGTGATGAATTTTGCTGCCAAGTGAGATGCATTATGGAGTTTTCTAAGCCATCCAGGTACAGCATCGGAAAGAAGTGATAACTAATATGCAGCAGATAGATTGTGTAAAATAATTGCTAAATGGATCAGAAGCAAAAGACTAGAAAATACTTCATGTACAAACCTCTGTTCTAGGTAGGTCCATAAAAACAAACTGAAATGTTAAGGCCTGGAGGTGCTCCATATTTCAATTAATGCCAGATTTCAAGGTGAAATTGTTTTAATTATAAAGAGCATTGGCAAGATTAGTACATTCAGTATTGGCCTCATCGGATTTTGTTTGTTTGTTTTCTGGTTGATTGCAAAATTGATGCAATTGTTTACATGAGGATTTTTTATTTTAATGCTTTTTTCGTGTACCGCAGAGCAGATGGTAAATCCCCATCATCCTCCTGAGCAGCCTGTCAGCACAGGGCAGCATGTAAGAAGGAGGAAATAACGGAAAGAATCCTTCCTTTTCCTGACTAAATTGTTTTGGGAGAAGCTATGGTATTTTTTGCTCTTTCAATAATAGTGTAGAGCAGACCTTCAGAAAGAAAATCATCCTTGTGAGCCAGAAAATCCTATTCTTCTGATGGGCTTATAGGCAATATCTAGGATAGTTGTGCATCTTAAATCAAAATGGGATTTCTTTCTGAAAATATATTCTGTGCTGCTCCTTATAAAGCCACCATTCCTCTAGATCTACCTCCCTCCAGATCTCTGTATGGCCCTGATTTCTCTTTTACAAGCCTCTTTTAATGGCTCTAAAAACCTGTGAGACTTCCAACCCTTACTCTTCAAAACAAATATGAAGATTTTCTCTTGTACAAGGGGAACCCTGTTTCAATCATGAGTATCTCAGCTGAATGCCAAGAACTCTGAGGTGTAGGTGGCTCATGTGTGTGTACAGATGTTTGGTAGCTATGATTTACGAACTTGGTGCCTGTGTTTGGAAAACCACAAAGCTTCCTGTAAATGTATGTGTGTCTGCATGCAAAGGTGATCTATAGGTACACTCTTTCATAGACATCAGCCATAATAGAGATCCAAGGTTGTCCACAAGAGTTGGTAGTCATAGTTGTCATGTGCTAGAATCCTTTTGGGTGACCTTGGCTCTGTTTTGTGGGTGGGAGTCAGCTTATGGAAGAGATTTGCCAAACTGTAGAGGATTATATACATATTCACTTGAATTGAAGATACACAACATGGCTTTGAAAATTTCAGAGTATCTTTTTGCCAGCTTTTTCTGAGTCACACCTTGAAACCAGCTTACAGTATCTTTCGATTGACAACAGTGCACATTGAAAGGACAAATCTACACAAAGAGCTATAGATAGTAGCCTTGAAATTAGAATGTTACAGAAAAGCCTCTGTCAGCAGAGTCCTCGAAGTAACAGTACTGAATGACCTTCGTCTATGCTTAAAAATACATTCCGCTTATTTTATCTTTATTTTCTTTTAATTTTGCCACATGTAATGATGTTTCCACAAGGAGTCATGACAAGGTGTTTTGGGTTATGACCAGTCTGAGTCAGAATTTGTCATTTCTAAAAGGGTGGAAGCCTTTGGATGTGACCCCAGTCTGGCCATTAAAAAATGCAAAATATTCTCATCAGCAACATATGTTTCCAGCTAGGTTTTCATGCCCCCAGGAGGAGCCTGGGACTTCACTGAGATGATAGATGGAGCTATGGCAAGTGACGCATGTTTGAGAGCCCTGTTCTGTTGAACTCTGGATGCTGCTGTACCTTTGTCCCTCAATGTGTTTTTTAGCAATCAGAGTTCTTCTGCAGCTCATTCCTAAAATCCATGCTAACTAACCATAAAAACAACACCCTTGTTCATAGGGATCTCTGCAGATAAACACAGTGTTACTTCTGTACTAACACACCAGGTTTTTATCAATCTGGCACTCGCATTTGTTACAAATCAAAACAGTCAGAGTGGGTGTCATCTTATCTAACCTTAGCCTTTACTGTGCTAAGCATCAAGCTGACCAGATGAAAGACTCTGGGACAGCCAAGAGATTATGATTTAGTCTTGTGAGGTGCTCTGGCTTTATTCACTAGGAAAGTATGTCCACTGCCATTCATCAGAAACAGAAATCACATGTCTTTTTGCAGGGTAAAAAACATGGGCCATTCCCATGATCTCCCCAATGGATTCAAACTGTGGATGTAGTTGAGCAGTCCAAACCTCCAGATCTCTTCAGTAGCAACCTGATTAGTGATACGCCAAGCAAAGACCTAAGATGCATCTATGTTAGTAGTTTTATTGTACTTATTTTCAATTAAGAATTCCAAAAGCTAGTATTTGCATTTGTTGTTAGTTTATGAAGAGATTTGGAAGTAAGTTTTACATTTTAAATATGTCTGCATTAAAAAGAATCATGAAAATGTTCCTTTTCCAACTTATTTTGTGTGTGCAAATCACTCCATTACTGTTTTCATTACTGTCAGGACACAGCGTATCTGTTAAGAGACAACATATAGTGACCCTTGTTATGTGACTAAAAAACAGCTTTTGGTAACCTTATTGGGTGACTGGAGACAGATTACAGTAGAGATTTGCAAAGCAGTTTAGGGCACATCAGGGATTAGTCATCTGCAAAAGCCCAGGAAAACTGCAGTTTGCCTTAGGTGGCTGGTTACACAGCATGGGTAGTGAACAGTCAAAACAAGTAGTTTGCACAAGCTGAAATACATTTGCAAAGTGCATTTGAGCAAATTCTACTGACAAGTAAGTATAT
The DNA here is from genome assembly GCA_013390005.1 of Calyptomena viridis. NCBI lineage: Eukaryota > Metazoa > Chordata > Aves > Passeriformes > Eurylaimidae > Calyptomena > Calyptomena viridis. The sequence goes on from WEIV01024872.1 coordinate 56,188, forward strand.
TTGGAAAAATCAAAGTCTGATACAAACAGAAAAACTACTGAACAAATTAGATACAAATCACTCTCTCAGCAGTAAACACGAGCTAGACAGATCTCAAGCTCTACATATCAATGACACAGACCTCAATCTACAGCCTGAACCACCTTACAATATGAGGGCCATATGGAGCATGACTTTATGATCTTGTTCTCCCTTTGGGGGGGGGAAGATATGGATTCGTTTTTCTCCATTTCTTTTTGAATTGAAGAAGTTCATTTCTTGCTAGTAAGTCATTTGTGGAAGTGGCAGAGGTCACATTGGAACTCTGAATTTTTGTCACTCAGGGCCAAGGAAACAAACGATTGAATTGTTTGTATTTAAATCATCAGCATTAGACAATTATCTCTATCCTGATGACTGTCTATAATGTCTGGAAGCAGAACAGTGGAAATGGACTTCTTCCAAATAAATTCTTCCCTGAAGATTTACTGTGTGGATACTTCTGGAGACAAATTGTCACCTTTTCTTTCTCCCTCTCTTGGTCTCTTTTGTTAACAAATATGAAGGAAATCTATCTGCTGAAGCTCAGCCAAGGTCAAATTTCTTAAATTTTCTTAGCATGGATGCTCCTGGATATTCTGAATGGTCCTTGACAATCAAATGCCTTGAAAAAGTTAATATATGTGTTTGCGATGTCTTGGGTTTTAGCCATGGCAGTACATACGTGACCCCCATAACTCTAAATATACCCCACTGTCCTGGATTCCAAATTTGAACAATACTACACAACTGAACAAATCAGAGCACAGCCTATTTCTAATAGAGAAAAGTGAGGTTATGAATATTGTTTGTATACACTGACCTAGCATTTATGTATGGCAGCATAAGAAAGATCCATCCACCTGCAGGATGTGAGGCTGGCCCCATCAGGGCTTGCTCAAATAGGTCCTATGGCAGCATGAGCTCTCCTTGTCCTGGCACTTGGTGCCAACAGACAGGTGGCAGCTCCTTGAGGGCCCATTCACTGTCACCCATCAGCAGAGGGGTTGTGATTGGAACAGTGATCTGGTGGTGATGGAGGGTAGATGTGTTCCTGTCCCACCATGTCTGCTGCACTGGCAAAGGGGAAGTCACATGGTGGCAGTTCACAGTGTCTCTGCTGTGTATCAGAACCCCACACGTTTTAAATAACAGGCTTGGAAACCAACCGAGGTCTTGCCCAACATGGTTATTAAGTGTGTAGTTGCTGCAGGGAGTGCTATTTTGGGTGGATTAGTGCCTTCCAGTGGCAGTGGAAGACCAAGATCAGTGTTGAATATCTGTTGCTATTTTTCCTGCATTGAAAATGCAGTATTCTAAAGGCTCTGATATAGGATTACAGGTTCCACTTTGGAGGCCACACAACCTTGTGCCTCTATATTTCTATGCCACCTAGCTACAGGTATGAGCCTCAGCCACCTTCTGACACTGTATTGTGTCTACACTCTGGTGCCATTAATTTCCCTTCTTCTCCCACCTTGCGTCTGAGTTTTCACAGGAAGAAAACCCAAATGCTAGCCAGGGAGGACATTTCACAGAAGCAAATGTGAGAGATCTGCAGATGACCAGACATTGTTTTTGTCTCACCAAATCTTTATTTCTATATCTGAGCCAGGCACATGAGTTTCCCTTTGTAATCAATGGAATTTAAGGCATGAGTCATCTTATCCTAAAATTCAACTCATGATTATTAAAGTTTGCCACCATTTATAGAACAAATGTTATATAGCACCAAAAGAGTAAGGTTTTGCTGGCAGTGAGTATACCCACGTCTGCAGTACTTGAAGTCCTGTAAAGACATAGCTTTTTTTTTCTGGTGGTTTGGGAGAGAACCGTAGTCATGTTGCCCAATCAGCACAGCCCTAGTTAGTCAGGAGTTCATTAGCTATGACAGAGACTGTGGTCTTTTGAATGAGTGAAGTTCAAATAACTCCTGCTTTACCAGAAAAGAGAATTTTCTTTGTTGTTGTGGAAGAAAGAAAGATGGCTCGTACGAGGGAATAAAAGATATTGAATTCATATGACTAATGGAGTTAGATACATTTGAAAAGTGTGAGCTATATATTTTGTAGTAAAGGGTCCCCCTCCTCACCAGGATTTCCTGTGCCAGAGGGAAGAAAGTTACAGATTGCTTTGCATTTTAAAATGAAAGAACAGAATATGGGAGCTGTTTTATAATCTCTTGCTGAGATCAAAGGAGATGGGAGGTAAATGCATATGTACTTCTTTCTCTGGTGCTGCACCAGCTATGTAGTAGAACTAATGGAGCCTCCAGTGTAGAAGAGGCAGAGATTAGCCTCTTCATCTCTAACTGCAAAGAGTCCAGAAGGATTAATATTATTAAGAGTGAATTTCAGCTTGAAAGTAGGAAGGAAATTCTCTCTCCCCTCTTCATCTTTTAATCTTTGTTTCCAGAAATAACTCTGAACCATGGTTTTCAGCCTTCCACCCATTCTTTTGGGGTTTTTTTTACCTTATTATTTCTTAGTAAAAACAGAAAGATCTAACACCCCTAAGAGGCTTTGGCTTCATTGAATTTTTGACCAGTTTGCGTGAGAACTGGTTACTCCTAACAAGACTGAATAGTTATGACATATTTATGGGATCAGACCCCAACTGGTTTCAAACAGTGTTATTCCACTGACCTCAACTGGCATGACTCCATGGATGTTTGTGGAGTTCAATAAAGCTACAGATACTCACTCCAGCTGAGGATCTGACCCACAAAATTATGGAGTCTTATCCAAAGCAAACTGAACTTTTGTCATGAATTGGTCTTCAAGGGAAAATAATTGCTAATTCAATGACTCCCACTGTTTTTATTGCAGCTGCGAGTCATTTTGCACTGCAGAAAATCTTTACTTTTAACTAGTGAATCAAGAGTTTCCCCAGAAGCTTCAATACAGGGAAGATCAGAGGTGCAGAAGTGTATGCACAGTCTTCCTAATGTTATGTATTAGAAGACAAGCCCTAGGGTCAGTTTATGAAGCAAAAGTGTGATACTCCAGAGAAACCCTCCCAGCTAGACATTTTGCCTTACTGTCCTTTTTCAGTAAATGGTGAAAAAAAAAAAATCCTGATTTAGATGGGAGTTTTGGACACATAGAAGGTTGTCATAGTCAAGGTTAATTTTGTGTAGAAACAGTCTGAAAGAGCTCACTGGGACCTGTTTTCGGTACACCAAAGCTGTAATCCTGGCATCTGTACTGATGCTGGAGCACTATCCAGATAAATTAGTCCTCACAATTGCAGAACTTGGAGTTGAAGAAAGTAAGCAACCTGCTCAGGACGTTACAGCTCTTCTCTTCCTCTTGGCAGCCACCGAAGGGAGATGAGCAGAAAAGAAACACGATAAAAAGTAAATGGCACTTTCCTGCTAAGCTAATCAGTTCTGTTTGAGAACAGAGGTCTGTGCCAGCTGCAAATCAATGCACTAAATCACTTTAGTTCTTGTGTGAGTCCTGCTGCCATGGCAGCTGCTAACAAGGGAATAAAGAAAACTGTTATTGAATACTTAGTAGACTTTTTAAGTGCTTGTGTAAAGTAACATATTTAATTTAATGCAGAGTTATAAATGTAATTGGAGTTTATGGACACTATAGAAGGGAAGAGAAGAAAAAGATTCCTCTTCTTTCTGCACAAAGAGCTGGTTTATGTTCCCAGACTATCCAAACTCTATCTGCAATGTTAAAGAGCAACTTTCTTGTTGGATTTTAATACTTCATCATTTTATTAATGAGTAAACACTGAGATAATAATATAGCTGATATTTCACATGGCTTTTAACATGTTCAAGTTACAGAACGGGACTCACACATACTTGCTTTAGGATGAAATTAATGCATTTGAATGTCATAGGCTATATTGATTAAGTCTTCACTGACTATAAAGAAAGCCTACAGTGACTGCTCCAGATGTGAATATGTACAGAAACATGTGTAGATTTAATAAATTAATCCCACTTAAGACAACAACAACAGCGTTTATGCAATGATGCAGGTTTTTTTCCTATTCTTTTTGAAATAATTCTCAAATAATAATCTTACCTGTCCCTAGCTATGACTGGGACTATCCCTTCCTGTGACAAGTTTCTGCAAGTTTTCAGCAGTGTTATTCATATAATAGTTTGGGTTGGAAGGGACCTTAAACATCACTTTGTTCCAATCCCCTTCCCATGAGCAAGGACACCTTCCTTTTTTAAATGGCTCATGAGGAGGTTTCGCTTTTCCTAGAAATGTCTATTTCCACAGCATTCTCAGAATTTTCAGCATAAAGTGGAGGACTCACATCCCTGAACTCATGGTTCAAATCACTGTTACCCATACAGAGCAGCCCAACTTTCTCATCATTTAAATCATCAATCATAGCTGTGCAGTGAAACACTTAATATAAAATACCCATGGGCAAGCAGTAGACTGCCTTCTCTTTAATTACATCAATCCTCAATCACCCCAAAGCAATGCCATCCTTGGAAATACTAACTCTGACAGGTAGTACTTCTGGGAGTGCCATAAAAATGCCAGCAAAGCAGCAATGGCAGAGAAAATAAGCTGCCTCATCTTTGGAGAATTATTGGACTGTACTAACATTCAAGGGTACAATGTCAGCACAATGCAGAAAGAGTTAGATGCATAACTCCCATTATTATTGTTGATGGGAGTCAGGTGTCAAGTTCCTTTTGCATCACTGAAAACTTGGCCTTCTTTGTAAAGCTTTAGCAAACTTTTCCTTTGTCACAGCTCTTAAGGAAAAGGTTCAAAGTCATTTGTTTTCGGATTGAATAAAGACTGAAAAGGTAAAAGGAAAATACTAACAAGGTAGCAGTGATGAACCTGAGGTTATCAGCCTCTCTATGAGCTGTGATGGAAAACTTAATAATGTTGAAGACTTAAAATGTTGAAGACTCATGCCTTAATAGGTGAAACTGGAGCAGTTGCTTTGTAGTCAAAGGCACTGTAATATCAGCAACACCAGACCCAGGGCAGCCCCTAACTCCTGTTAGCTGTTTCAGCTCCCATGAGGTCAAAAGAGAATTCAAGGGCCTAAATACTTAAATAATTGGCTTAATTAGCAGACCTGAGTTCTGTCAGTATCATCTTGTCTGAGAAAGCACTGTAAATCTCAGCCATCTTATATCACCTGGAGTTAATTGTTGCTCTCAATAAGCACACATATCTCTGTAAGAGCATCCCTAAATTATAATGGTAGTGCCTTTAATTTTCTGCCCACAGGCATGTTACCAAGGATAAATTAGGGCAGGATTAAGGTTAAATATGCATTATTATTATTATGGCAGTACAAGAGAGAGAGGTCATACTTGGCTGCTTACAGTAGATGAACAGAGAACAGATTTTAAAAAGACTATCACCACTAATTGCCGACTGGACCTTTTTGATGCAGGCCATCCATTTGCTAATGTTGAAGCAGGTATTCATTTTGGGAAGGAGGGTGTTACTGCTCAGAGGGCAGTGCTGACAGGCAGTGTCTGCCCTCAGCTGGGGCTGTTTCACACTGGTCCCATACTCAGTTTGGGAAGAAGATGGACAGCTACATCTACATGTGTATTTGTGGGCATTACTTCAGGGTGGCAAATGAAATCTTAAAAGAGCTAAAAGAGCTCTTTGTGTTGAGGTGAAGCACATGGCTATGCTCATGTTAAGTGATCCACAATTTACAGTGAGTGCCATCTTGCAAAGTATAAAATAAATACTTAGCTGTTCATCCACACTGCACCCATACAAACATCTTCATATAGTTTCCCCATACAGCAACTCCTAGTGTTTATAGTTCTTTGAGCACTTTCAGTGGGAGCTCTGCAAGCATAAAGGAGTCTTGATCCTTCTTTAAGTAACACACATTCAGTTTGTTACCCAAACCTATGTGAAAATCAAGGACTGAAAATATCAAGAAAACGTATCAGCAGCAGAGCCTTCTTGTTGGGGCTGCATTGCTCAGGGAAGCAGGACATCTCGCTCTGCATCGTGTAATCCAGTCTCAGGCAGTGATAACCACCAGCAGAACAGAGGTCAAGATTTCCTGGCAGGGTAGAAATCAGGGTAGAAATCATGTCTCCTAATTTTGGATATCACAAGTTAGTGTTTTAGCCTAAATCAATAGTCCAGGTCCCAAGTAAAATCAATAGGCACCTTCTGGGAGGGATTTATTTTACTTATCTCAGCAAAAAAAATATTTTTATATGTTCATATTGATGAGATCACTCTCTCCTAGGGTTGTTCAGCCTTTCTTACAGTAGATGATGGCTAAACTTGGAGACAGAGTTTGGAAAACTGAGGTTTGGATTTCACAGCTCAGCTCCACCTTACAATTTATGTACCTGAGTGGACTGCTGGTTTCAGAAGATGGCAAAGCCTTTCTAAATGCAGCACAAAGCTTTGTATTCTCCATGTCCTTCTGCATGCACAGTACTGAGACATAGTCTGTAGTACTGCCTGCAGAGGCAGCTGCTTTGCCTCCCCAGCCCTCAGTTCCACTGGCTCCAGGCATCCTTTCAAATACCAGTACTAACTTTGGTGCTCTTACTCTGGCATAGACCACTCATGTTTCACATAACCATAATTTAGTTGACAGGTTTAAATTAGCAATAAGCAAACCCCTCTTAACCCAAATTGAGAATTTTTGTCTATTTTCCATCCCAGCTTAGCAAAGTCTCTTTACGTAGTGCAGAGTTGTATGTAGACACAGGCTAATGAAAAACTAGCCTATTCACCTTAATACTGACCAAACTAGTTACCCATATGACTGAATAGTTTTGCTTTTTGATAATACTATTTGATAATAATTTGGCATACAATCAAATAGTCATAGTTAATCACACAGATTTATTGCATGCTTAATAAATCCACTGGCAATTTTTATGGTCTCCATTGCACACATTGAGAACTGATGGGTTTTATGCTATTTATTCTGTCTGTACTTCTCCTGTTTTCTAAATTGATGACATCCAAAAAAAATGGAGGTAAAAAAGAGGAAATAAGAACCTGTCATAGTTTATAGAATGCAAAATAAAAATATTTCTAAAATGAATGTTCAAATAGCATAAGAAGCTTGCGAAGATGTGGTTTTTAAACTGCCATCTCTAAGCCACAGCCAGATCACTTAGAAATACATAATATAGTACACTCCACAGGCAGACAGAGGCATATAAACTGATAATAACTCAAGAGTTTTTATCTCTATGTGTCCTCAAGCAAGGCATCAGGAGAGAGAAACACTCTTGCAACAAAATTAAATAGTTTTAGATCTAATTTTACTAGGCTGAACTAGATTTCAAATTGATTTCCATGGAATCTAATAGAGAACAACACACATACACATTGCTTTTCTTATAAAAAATCCGTCAACCACCTTGTGTTTTTACTTACTTTGCTCTTTACTGGAGGTAATAAGAAACCAACATTTTACAACACAACGTATTTTATTCTGTAAATGGTCTTTTATGGTGAAGGAGCTTGGAGTCTGCTGTTACAGAGAACTGAAGTACAGCCCCTGAGATCTCTCTGTTCAAATACCTATTTACATTCATATGGTGAATCTGCAGCTAAACCCCACTACCTCCATTCTGGAAATGCAAGAGAAGAGAGCTGCAGGACATGCCACTGTAGAAAGAAATAGTGTCCCAATATGTGATGCAATCAATTAAACATATTCCCATGTATCTTAGACTATATTGAATGAATCCATACAAATCACATGCACGGCTTTTTTGCTGGTCCTTTCTGCCTCTTAAGTGATAAACCAGAAGTTACTTTGTTCTCAGACTGAAAGAGGGCAGCTGTAAGTGGAGGCACTGGTGGGATGCAGGGCTGCAGAGTGGCCAGAGCACAGGGCATGAACCTGCCACTGCCTGTAGGGGTTGTATTGGCACTCGTAAAACATTTCACATAGCTCCCCAAAAGCTTTCCAAGGGTAGCAGTTCTGGGTCAGCAAACGGCTGGAACAGAATGCACAGAGGATTAGTCCAGCTGCCAGGCCCCTGAGCTAACCAATGTTTCACATTCAATGTTCTCTGCAGTATCATAATACCATAAACTGTTATTGCTACTTAATATAATTGCATTTCAGAGCTCTCATCTTGGACACAGATTCCATTTTGCTAAGCACTGAACAAGAATAGAGCAGAAAGATATTCTGTGCCCCAAGAACTAGATAAATAAATTATAAAGGCAGCAAGTAGATCTATTTACAGAAGACCCCTGCACTTGGCAGACCATGTTCAACTTGCAGGCAAGGCACAGGGGCAGGTGCTTTTGCTCCTGGGCACTGCATCGTACTGAACAGCTTGTTGCCCTGTTTCAAAGGAAGATTTCATGGCTCCGGGTTCACACCTCTGACTTCTAACTCAAGGCACAACCTGCTTCATGCAGCTGAAAACCTTCATCTGAAAGGCTGACTATCCAAATGTTCCCTGGTTTTTAATTCCCTTGGTTATCAGACTAAAAAAAGTGCGCTCCAGTATTTTACATCTTCATTTCAGGTCCTTGCTGAAGCAGAGAACAAAAACAGTAATGCTGAATATTTTTTTTCTTATAAAAACCTAAATCCCTTAATATGAATATTACCTTTTCTCCTTGCATTTAGAAAAAGTGTTCCAGTAAAAAATCGTATTTAACCAGAGGCTTTTTCTCTCCACATATTTCTGTGATACCTCCAAGAAAAGATTTCCTTATTGTTCCCATATGAGTCAGTGGGATATCACTGCAAATACCTTGGATTGAAAACCAGTTACAAAATGCAGACCTTTAGTACCTGTCCACCTCAAAGGCCACACTCTCAGCGGTGCCAAGCAGCCCAGCTGCAGACAAGAATAGTCCCACCTATTTTAACCACTTCAGTCCACATGCTCATTTTCCCTCCTTGAACTGCTCAGCCAGATGTGCTGTTCGGGTTGCATGGACTGCTGGCTCTCAAGAGTCCATGATGCCAGCAAAGCTTCACTTTCAGGCCTCACAGTGTAGGATTAAGAGAACAAAACACAAACCAAGGAGGAATGGACCCTTGCAAATATATGCAGGCTTGAACTTATCCTGTGCAAGGCACCAAACTGGAGCTCCTGCAGCAGGCATACAGCTGTGCAAAAGCTGCTGCTGTACCTGTACAAAAAACATCAGTCCTCTGAAGGGGTTTAGGGCAGCCACACTTCCAACTTAAACATGGCTGGAGGAGATGGACAGAGCCTGTTCTCCCAGTGGTACCACGGTGGCAATTCGCAGGCACTCCAGCACAGCTTTGTCAGCATGGGTATAAAAGAGCATTGCAGATAGCCTTCCTACATGCCTGTGAAGCAAAAAAGCACTTGGACAATGTTGCTGAAGCTCTGCATACTTGGAAACTAGTGACTCAACAGCTCATTCTTGAACTCAGCTGTAAAGGCTGATTCTGACACCATGCAAGTAAATCCCTGTCTAGAAACTGGCTGCTTAAACTAAATGATGCAGCATGGTGGCTGTACAAGCCGTAATTTAGAAGGCTGTGAGCCTCTCTCAGTAAGTGCTATGGTTTAAAGACATTGTTATTTTCTCCACAAATTTGACATATTTTTCTTTTGAGTAAAGAATCTCTTCATCCTGTCAGTCACTGTCAGCCCAAGCCTGAACTGACTAAGATATGAGAAGGAAGATAAAGAATCATCTCCTGATGTGCAGGCTCTCTTTCTCCCTGTAACCCCGCTCTTTCAAAATAAATCAAGGCTAACGCAACTGTAAAAATGTCACTATTCAAGTAGCTGTAAATACTGCCTTAGAGAAACAAAAAAAATTTTTTTTCAAGAGGTTTTGCAGCTGAGTTTACATTATTGCATCACATTTGTCCTTTCCTGAGTAATTTCATATTCCACACAAACCAAATTAATTATTTAGGACTGGTTTATAATGTCTGCATTGTGTTTTTAAAAGAATACTATTGAAGAAACCTCTGACAAGTACAGTAGCTTATGGTAATCAATTTGAATATGAGAATGAAACAAATTCAGTAAAACATTGTTAACGCTGATCTGGCAAACCACTGATATACATCTGTCTAATCCTTCTTGTGTTCGACAGTTGCATTTTTTAAAAACAATTATTAATAGTGCTCATTAGCCAACAAGCAAAAGAGCATACCACAAACTTCTGCCTGGAGATTAGCTAATATTAGCAAATACTGCTTACTTTTTCAGGTTTGAGCTAGAACCTGCTGCAGGATCTCAGGGTCAGGAGAAGTTTTTCTACCAGGGTACATAGAGATAGGAGTGTAAGAGGCATGGGCCCAAGGACAAATGCAACCACCTGCAAATGCACCACCATCTCCTCAACCTCCACACCAGACAAGCCATCCCAGAGCCGCACTATCCTTACTGTTATGAAGGGGTTTTTAATGTCTAAAGTGAATTTTCCTTGCTGCAATTTAAGTCCATTACTTCTAGTTGTGTTAATGCACATGGAATACAGCTTGCTCCTTTCTTCTATGCAGCAGCTTTTTATGTGCTTGCAGGCTGCTGTTATGACCCCACTCAGTCTGCTCTTCTTAAAGCTAAACAATTTGTCCAACATGTATAAGGGCTGATTTTTAGAAGTGTTGAGCTCCTGCTGTTCCCATTGCTTTTATTCTGGTGATTGAGAGTGAAAGAACTTCCGCAGAGTTGATGATCAAGCCGTATTGTCTGGTGCCCTTTAAATACTGATAGGTATGAAGGGCACGGATGCTGTTTATAGCTGTATATGTGTATTCTTGTCTTCACAATAAAAGTGTATTTACAGGACCTGTGACCAGCCTTCTGACTGCATCTTCAGGGCAAGAGCAACTTCACAAGAAGAGCAGATTTTAGTGGAAACTTGGATATCCTATATGCCAGGCTTTACTCAATCATTTGTACTAAACCGTTTTCTTCATTTCATGCAGAACACTTCACGTCCCATGTTTTGTTTTGGGTTTTTTATTTGTTTAAATTATTTATATGGCTACTGTTAAAATAGTGTTCATGATTATTTTTTAACTATTTACTGCTTCTGCAAAGGTATCTCCTTAAGAAGAACTGAAATCCTTTTCCATCCCAAAACGTGAGAGTGAGGTTTTTTCCTATAACAGGCTTCTCATCAGGAAAAACAGTGGTTTTTCTACTCAGAGTACTGGAGCACATTTCCACTTGGAAAACTGTTTTTATAGTAGAAACATTACAAAATATGATGCTATCATCTTAGGGTAGTGTTCCAGGGTGGATAGAAATAAATTCCACTATACCTGCTTTGTCTCTCAATTTCCATTGTAAATAAAGCTTCCTCTGTGTCCACGTAGGCCCTCATGAAATCTCTTCTTCATGCTATCAGAAGCTTTTGGTACAACTGTAATGCAAGCAATAATAACTTCTTGTATTGGTTCTCACAAATGTAGGGTTATGTATTCTGTATTTCTGCACAAAGGAGTTTTTGAAATGTCTTGTTTTCTTCTCTTAAAATCTCTCTCCTAGCTTGAAAAATAATTTCCTCAGACAAATGCAGAAAGTATTTGCAATTATAAAGTAAAAATAGCTGCTCTAATTTTGGGCAATCTGTCATTGCTTCTTTTTGGAAAAAGTCATAGAAGGCAAGAGAGTGAGAGAAGAAAGGAGGCTTTAATGGTATTTCTCTATATGGCTTTTTCAAATCCAACCTTGTCCTTATTTATAAGATTTCATCAAACTGCTAAGCAAATAAGGCAATTATGATGGACTTTAACATACACAGGGACCATGAAGTGTGAATACACAACTCTCCTATCTTGTTTTGAAATGTTAAACCAAATGAACACTGAATTTCACCATTAATAATAAAGTTGAAATAGTGCCCCATGGTCTGTACAGCAATAGGCAATAACATGCAAAAGATGGAAGTGCACAATCATACCAATAGTTAGATACCTAGCCATATTATTTCCTTGTAAACACCTGCATTTAATTATCCTGTCATTTATCTTATCCTCCTCTGTAGGCTTGATAATTCATCGATGTAATGTGCATACTACAGCTTTTCTCTTTTTACATAGCTCACTCAAAACCCTTCCCTCCTCCTCCTTCCAGACACACACTAAATCTTCCATTGCTCAACTAATGGATTGAAATATTGAATTATAATCTTTATTATCTGTATTGATAGAAGGATATCCTGTTAGAGACTCCCTCAGTTTGGTTGACACAAACCCATCCACTGCTGCTCTAAGCATGCAGTGAATTTTACATCATGTTTCTCTGCCACATAAAGCAAAGGCACTAGCAAGGTCTTTGGGAACAGATGATAAACAGTAATAACAATAGATTAATATGGCTAAATAGTCCCTTAAGACAAAAGGAAAATTAAACTGATAATTTATAAATCCAGATTGTAAATTTCACCTATCAATTGCACAGGGCTAAATCATAAAATATTCATTTATCTAGTAATAGGATAGTATAGTATAATGGTTTTGTTTTTTTGATTAGTAGCCACTTGTCCTCGTTGTTTGGTCAATGGGTTAACTCTCTATGAGAAGTGGAAGTATTTTCTCAGCAAAGAAGATTTAGGTTTATGTGCGACATCCAGTGGCTTGAGGGTTAGTTCTGAAGGTCTGACAGCTGTCAGCAGTCAGGCACAGGTGGAGAACACACACTTCACCTCGCTGCATCTCTGTAACCAGACACAACAGTCACTGCTGGTGCTGAAGCCAAGGGCTGCCCTCATCCTATATCTGTCATCTGAAGTGTTCCCCTTACCAAATGTAGCTTTTGGATTAGGTCCCGAAAGCCTACGCTCTTCGCTTTAATCAAAGTTGAGCAAGTTGGGAGTGAACACCAGCCTTTATCATGATCACAGCCCGACAGTCTCACACTCAGTGAGATGGTGTCATAGAGAGAGACCACATTTCTCAGTGAGCAATGCCTTAGCAAAAAAGTGTCAAAGGATTCACTTAGGAAAATCTTTTGGCTATAATGTTCATAAATAGCTTCATTCTTTTGGTTCCTGACATCATTGCAATCCCTTAATGAAATTGCAATTGCAGGAGGCTAATTTGTGCTCTAATTATATATTAGTCTGGGCTGAAAGGTTTCTGGACGGAAAAAGGTTTTCTTCAAGCAATCTTTTATTCTGCTTATTGTATTTACTTAACAAAGAGCAGTCAGCTTTTACTGTGAATTCCCATAATAGAGTTGAGCTGTAGTGTTACCCAGCTAAGGGCAAACATATGTAGTAATTTTTGATGGGTTCTGATGACAGCATTTAACAAGAGCAAGGATTATTTGCAGATGCAGGAAGAACCAGGCCAAAAAGCTAACAGATATGCTGCTGAAAAAGTTTAAAAGCTGTTCACCTAGAATGCCTTCCAGACCAGTGGTAGTTTAGCAGACAGGCAGTTTAAGGAAATTCAGAGAAATATTTTCTGACTAATAAATAATGTCCCCGTGGAAATATTTTTTCCTGTGTCACTTGAAAGAACACATTCTTGGTGTGGTTTTGATGCCTCTGCCACAGGATGAAAGGCCAGCATTGTTCACAATATGCAGGATGCAGTCCATTTCTAACTGAGGAAATAGGTGAGCCTCAGCCACCTATTTCGTCAGCCATAGTTAAGGCTTTCTAAGCAGAGAAGTCCTTTGGGAAAGCAACTAAGTTCTTCAAAGCTGTGGATCACCTTTGTATGGTGTGATTCTGTTTCTTTTGTTAAGTAGACACATTGTTAATGTTGGTCACCAGTAAGGTCCCCATAATTTTTCAGGATGAATTCAGCCTAAACAAACTAAATGTCCAGCTAAATAAACTAGTTACCAAAGGAAATGAAATATTTCAATATATGTCTGTTTCTAGTGTTTATGTTAACTACAGTTTTTTGCTATAGATAAATCTGAGCCAAATTTTGAGCTAGCATGAATCAGTATCAGTTCTCATTTTGCTGAATCTGTCCTGGCATCTAATGCAGACTCTGGTCATGGGACTGGGAGTAAGTGTCTCTTCTATCTACTCTCTGCAGGATAAACAGAAACTGCAGTTGAAAGGAACAGCACTTAATATGAATGTGCACAAGAGGGATTTCAAATAGTGTTCTTATTCCACGAATGATTGCTTCCTGTGCACACTATAAAGGTTTTCCAAAAATCTTATCAACAATTTATAGGATTAGAAGCCATTGTAGTGTCTTGTACCATCAGCCCTCGAGCTTTCTCTAAGACTTCTGGTTCAGCTTCCATCAGGGAGAGGAAACAAGGGGAGTTGATGGTCTCATCCATTGGAGTTGATGGTCTCATCCATTATAGCAGTTTTCATGTCCCTTCTCCCAGGACTGACTCCCTCCCTCATTCCCAGATGGACCAGTTCAAGCATCCCACACTCACACCATCACTGGGAAGCACAGCCAAGGGACACTACATGGGGGCAGAAACCAGGAGGAATGTGCATTTGGCATTTGCATGTGCCAGCTGTAATAAATGCATCAAAGTTCAGTGAACTTTGGTGGGACTGTAGAGGCAGGAAAAACAAAAACAAAAAAAAACACACAAACAAAAAAAAGAAACAGACTTGTCAAGATGTTTTGAGTGGAGTAAAAGTGTGAAGTAGATCCAAATGCACTGACTGAGTATTGATTTTATATGTATATTTTCTTCTGTTTTCTTCTAGAAAAACTAAGCATACTGTCAACCTTTATAGCACCCTTCAAGTACCTGAGTCCTGGCCCAACCACCATGGAGGATGAAGACAATTTAAGTAAGTCTCTTTTCTCGATAGATGAATAATAAAGTTCAAAAATAAAAGCTCTACAGTGTAAGAACAATTGTGAAAAGAAGGTGTATTTGCAACTGCTGGTAGACCATAAGCCCAGTCTCTGTAAAATATAAGATCCCAGCACGCTGAGTGCAAACATTCTCCAGTCTCCAGCAAAGGAGGGTTTAATCTCAGTTTACCTTCCCAATCTTCCCTGTGCAGATCCTGGGAAGGGGGAGCTGTAAACAGTGCATCACAAATACAAAGGAAAAACTTCTGACAAAGATGTTTGCACTCAAGTTTACAGGACTGTGGAGCTTATTTTCCTTTCCTGTTTATGTTATTTTGCTCACTTGCTTTTCTCACAATCCCTAAAAAACAGAACATTTTGTGGTGTGTTCCCCCTGCTTTTATTTCCTCAATTACAAAAGGACTTCTGCAAAAGTAAAGACTGGAGGATTGAGCCATCTACTTAAACTATTTTCTCTTTACTTCTATGATATGACCTGGAGAACAAAATAAAAAGAATGAAAAAGGGAGAAAAAAAGAGGTGGGCGGGCGGAAGGAAGGAAGGAAGGAAATCAAATTGATTAACCAGACTTAAATAAACTAGATGTAACCTAATAATTAGCCATTGTATTCTCTTGGGCCCTTACACCTCAACCAACTGTCTCAGTCCATGATTGTAGAGCTGGAGGAAGGTGCTGCTGGGTTTGAAGAAGTTGAGAAGTATTCCAAACACCAAGAAGTCTGACAGTAGACAGTTAAGACTTAATAACCCTTAGTAACCTCTTCCATTTTTTTACCTAGAAGCAATTATTGTATGTTATCCAGCCCTGTTTATTGTAACACATCTTGAATCTTTAAAAGAAAAAAAAAAAAAAAAAAAAAAAAAAAAAAAGAAGCTTTCTGAACCAAATGAGCAACGTTTTAGTATCACCTACCAGATGGGTTTCTTTTCCAGCCAGACACATGCTGACATGTTGCCCTATTAGAGACAGTTGCTGGGAGGAATTGGGAATTTTTCCCCTGTTGTTGCTAAACTGCCTTGCTTTGGTCACGGTGCATCACCAAGGGGAAGAGCTGCTGAAGGAGTGAAGGAGCACAGCCTGCTATTTTCTGCTGCTGAGCATCACACCGATATCACACCATTCTGCTGCACAGTGACTGGGAGGCTTTTACAGATCTTAGCAAAAGCAAAAAAAATCTTGAAAATCCTTCAAAACAGCTCCCAGGAAGGCTACAATTTCAGGAAGATATATGAGAGGTATATACACACACAGGAAACATGTTATGCACTGGATAAGCTTGTGCAGGCACCTCCTGCGTAACAGTTCCCAAATGTGCTACTTAGTTATTTTTAGGTAATGTAGAAAGTTTGTACAAGCCAAACACTGTAACACCATTTTCTTATTGCTACTGTAATGCCAAGACAGCTTTGTGCCTGAGTGGGCTTTAGAATAACTCACATGGACAGGGTAAGCTATGTTTTCTGAAAGAGAAATAGCAAATGTCACTGTTTTCAGGGTCATCCTACCTAGTCCTCCTTTTGGTCAAACATATGCTCCAGCGAAAAGGCAGCTATTTATTTCTTGGTACACAGAACACATTTTAGGTGTTACTATTAGAATCTTAAAAAAAAATAATGAATTAATTTGAAATCATCCATATTTTAGTGTTCACTTCTATTACAGTGATATAAATCCCACTAAAGTCTATAGCTCACATATACCTATAGAGTAATTCTGCATTTTGAAGAGCTTCAGTGGTTCGTTCTGAACAAGTAGAGAAACCTGTGTTAACAATTTAACAGGAGCCCAGGAGAATGCTGGCAAGGTAGAGAAGTGGGTTGCTTATCCCTGTAGTTTTCTGCTCACTGAGCATCCTATGAGAGTGTCTCTTCCTGGACTGTGCTGTATCAGTGGACAGAGTTCCACTCGCTGAAATGAATACAAATCCTGTTTCACATTCCTTTAGGCCTTCTTTACAAAGGGAGCCATGCAGATTAATTACACCTGCATTTTTCAACAAGTGATTATTAGCATATAGACATTATTTTTGTGGTTTATGATCCATGAACTAATACTAGCAAGATGTATCAAAGGCACTATGCACCCTTGGAATGGAATTTTGGATAAAGCAGTCATCAGTCTCTGATGAAGACCTAAAATTCAACATGCAGGAAAAGGACCACCTATTCATCCCCAAAAGTCAGTTGTACCTAAGAATATAAGAAGTGTTACAGAGGATTAGAAATAGGAAGTTTAGCTCTGTACAGTGTCTTCAGCATTTGTTGTTAGTGACACATGGAGGAAAAGGACATTTAAATGGGGATCCTCCCCTTGGTATATCTTTCTAGCACCTAGCAAAAATTTACTCTGCTAGAGTTTGCACCTGAATCATCATATTTCTTAGACATCAACAGACCTGTCTAGTCCGCTCTGGTGCCCACTGATACTTCTGATCTCAACAACAGCCAGGAACAGGGAGTTATTTAGAGTGTTGTCAGAAAGTGCACCCTTTTAGTGCTTCAAGTCTGCTGTCTTTAGTGCTGGGATCGCATGAAACAGTGAATAATCTTTCCCTGTTCACTGCCTGTCTCCCTGCCTTTCATGATGTTTCAAACCTATGCCTCTCCCTGATCTTTAATTGTTCCATCCATCCACACAATGCCGTGGGATCAAGGCAGACTATCACCAGACACAGATACTTTTGAATCTAGGTCATATCTTTAACAGGAGTGTATGATTCCTGGGGATCTCATTATGGAATGCTGCCACAGGGACAGGCTCAATGCAGCATATACCTCTCCCCAGTGTCTGCAGAGGGAGCTGATAGCAGTGGTCCCCAACAAAATGATTTCAACCACTGCATCAGCCCTGTAGGAGCCTGAGATTCAATGTATTGAAGCATGTTCAGCTAAATGCATGTTCATCAGATTCCTCTTGTGACAGCATAATGCCCCAGAGCTTTTGCACCCACAGCGTGAGATATAGCAGGGATCCTGCCTCTAAGAAAACAGGGAATATCCCCTTCCAGCAGTCAGAGCCCCAAACAATCTCTCACTGAAACAATCCCCTTAGTTTTGTTTTGAAAATTTTGTCTATTGCCATCTTTCGGATTTCTCCATGCCTAAAGCTTGGCTGGTCCTGATGGGCTGCCCACGTTTTCTGCTGAATGCAATTGTTTGCTAACTTGGACAGAGAGCATCAGAATCTGAGTATTATCTAAGTTAGGTGATTATGTCTTTGAATAATTTCCCTAATTGGTAAGATCTGTACTAGATGTACATGGATTTCACAGTTACTTCAGGTGGGCAAAGTAGAGTATGTTCATTCTGGAACAGGTAGAGGCAATGACAATCAGCCTTCACAAGTTTTTAATCTTCACTTTAAGCAAAGTCTCATACACACCAACAAAATCTAATGATACTGGTTTTAACAGCCTGAATCCTGTGAGCTGGAGGGGACGGTTCAACAGTCACAGAGGCTTACCTAGACTTTTTATATGAAGGTTTAAAAATACATATGTTATCATGTGAGAGAGGAAGGAGTGACTTCTGTTGTTAGCTACAAGTTTATTATTCCAAAGTCAAGAATATTAACCTAAAAATCCCAGCAGACACGTTCTCAATGCTCCATTGTGGATTCAATAATTGTATGAAAATGCCGTCTTGCTTGCAAGAGGAGACTGCCCTACAATTTATTTGATGTAGTAGTTGACCTTGGACAAAGGTACCATGGCTCTGGATGCTGGATTCATACCTATTGCTTTTGATTTAAGATTTTTCACTTTCAAGTATGTCAGGTATTATGGAAGTCAATCCTTTTAACCTCTGCACCCAATGTGATTTATAGATGAGCAACAAAAATGTACTGTATATAACCAAGTCAAACAGGGGGTAGATATTAAAACACAGAAAAAAAAGAATTAAGT
Organism: Calyptomena viridis; assembly: GCA_013390005.1. Classification (NCBI taxonomy): domain Eukaryota; kingdom Metazoa; phylum Chordata; class Aves; order Passeriformes; family Eurylaimidae; genus Calyptomena; species Calyptomena viridis. Next base: position 74,841 of record WEIV01024872.1, read on the forward strand.
CCCACTTGTATTGTTAAAAATGCTTTGATAACAATCCAGCTTTTACTAAACATTTCTAAAGACAGTAATCGCCTGTCTCAGAGCTTTATTGAATCAGGAGTTTACTATACTACAGACATTGCAAATTCTTTCTTTCAATATCATAGCTTTTCAATAATGTAGTGCTCGTTGGAATTCAATAGTGAAGATGCCTACCAAAATTAAGATCCTACCTACCGTCTCTCCTTTCCCATCCTCCCTAAAAGTTGACAGCAGAATAACCTTCAACAGGAGCAATATTATCTCTTCAAATGTAGCATGGAGTATTGGATGGTTAGTTCTGCAGAGTCCTTATGATCCAGAGACATAGACAGTGTCATTATTAGTGATGCATTATAGTCCTGAAATGCTCTTGATGATGTAAACTCTCTAGGTTAACTCTATTGTGCATAATGACAAAAAGGAGAAAAACATGAAAGAGCAGGCAGAAGACTGAAGAATAGTGCATAAATAAATATATTTCACTAACTGCTTTCCTCTCTCCCATTCAATTACTGAAGCAAATACAAGATCGCAGTGTCTCTTGTTACTTGTGAAACTACCAAAATCAATGAATAAAGTTACCTGAGGAGGTGTTACTGTGCAAAGTTGTGGGTCCTTTTTCAAAAACTTACACAATAAATTAGAAACTATTGCCAAAATTTATTATATTTTTCTTTCCTCTTTTTTTTTTTTTTTAAAAAGCCATCTCCTTACAATGTTATTATTCTCCAACCTTTCATCATAGGAGAATCATAATTTATTATCTTTCTTTTTCCTCCAAATGTAAAAAATGTGTTTGGGAAAGCCAAGAACAAAGATGTTATGAGAGATAACAGGACTGAAAATGATCCACAGTTTTGCATTTTCCCTGTGTAGATCCTTTGACTTACCCCTTTCCTTTTAGTGCTCTTCATTTCTAAAATTGCTTGTGATTGTTCTATTACAGCTGCTTACAGTATTTATCTTGCGTAGTTTGGTGTCATTTGCTTGCTTTGTCTGATTTTCACAATAGAAGTACATGTGCCACCATTAGAGAGGTAATCTTATGTCTGCTACACAGAGGTCTCATAAAAGACACATTTCAAAGACTTCCTATTTCAAAGATACCTAAAAGTATAAAGTAATTTCACATTTCCTGGCGGCTGCCAGGTATCACACAAGTCCATCAGGCTCCCAGACTTTCCAAGGCACTCACAGAGTTTAGGCTGCCTCTGATTTACATGCCACGATGACTTTCGGCTGCTGCAGCTCCCACTAAGATCTGGGAAGGACTGAGCTGTTTCCTGGTGTTTCAAGATCAGGTTCTCTACAATCTGGTTGACTGTAAGGATTCTTGCATAGATTTCCTTCACTGTCACTAAGCCAAAACACACCATAAACAGAGGCATGTTGCCGTTGTACATGCCCAGCTTTGTCCATGTATCCTTTGTGCCAGAAGTTTTACATTTTCATCTGCATTCTTTTTTACTGCATCGGTGCAAACTCTCTGTTGACCAAAGCCTGGACTAGACAATTTCATAGACACAATTTAAGACAAACAAGTCATGTTTATTTTATGTTGCCATGTTTCTAGTTAACCACTGTTTTATTCAGGGTGGTAAGAGGTAAGATGTTAAGGTCATATGTTCATGTTCACAAATCTGTGGTTCTCTGATCATGAAAGGAAAAACAGCTGGAATAAGACAATATGAATTATAAACACAAATAACCCCTTGAGTTTTCCTATTCAGTGGTGCATAATCAATACAAATTCCTTTCAAACCTGAATATTGTGTGAAGCAAGAGCTATCTTTCTTTTCATGCTTCCTGGCTACAATATCATTATGTACCATAATTGGCTCTGTAAAAACCTATTAAGTAAGATGATAGAGGAGGTATGAAATATAGAACTAAACCTGTTTCTTGCTAAAAAAAATATGTCTGCATCAAAATATTTCACTTTTATTTTAAAAAATGCACACAACTATAGAAGCATTTTCTGAGTGGGATGGAAACATGAGAAAGGGTTATGATAGAAAATGGCTGGCCAAAGCCACTGACATTCTGGATAGAGGAAGTTAAACCTGGCATCTCCTTTCCCCTCAGATCAGAGTTTCTATAAAGAGAGTAATGAACTTAGTGAGAAAACACCACATTATCCTTGTGCCTTAATTATCGTGACCTTTAAATGTCTTATTTCCAGAGAGACTGGTTTAAAGGTGTTATATTTTATACAGTTGAATGCCATATGATGAAAGTTTACTTTTTCTATTATTTATTTCTTTTTCTTTCCTTCCTCACCTGTCTTCATTCTCTCCCCTTAGCTCCAGAAACTAAAAATTAGCTAGTCCCTAAGACCTAAATTTTTCAGTTCACGTTCTGCCTCAGTAAAGGACTGCAGGAGATAGCTCTGCAAGTAACTTTGGTGAAACACAAACACAGGCTGGAAGCTCAGAGTGTACTGAAGTGTTTTCAGGACAGGGAGCCTAAAGACGCAGTCCTGCAAATAGGCCCCCACATGTGGCATTTGAGCCATAATTTTCACTCATGTCTAAGCCATGACCTGCTTTCTGTGGAACAACTTGCACGAGTGCAAACAGTGCTCTGGTGAGAAAAAGTCTTTTGATATTTAATACAAGTACAGAGGGCCAGGATATGAAGGAGGTTTTTTATCATGATGGTTGGTTCCACATAATCCTTTATAGGCTTCTGTGCATCTTTCAGCCCAGCCTAATAGTGAACTGCAGCAAAGACATTCTGCTGCAGCAGAAGATTCTCGAGGCTTAGCCAGGCAGCTCACCCCCTTACATCCTTGCAGCCAATTTGTATATCAGGGTAGAGAGGAAACCAAACATGGCCATGGCTGTGGCCCCTCCCAATGGGTGGAGCATTTTCTCAAAGGACTGCAGGGACTTTCCCTGTGCATGGGTCTGAAACAGTGTGTGCAAGGTGTGCTCGTGTCTGACAGTAACAAACCATGGGAAAGGCTCCATGCCCAGTGCTGGTTAGAGTAAAGCAGGCAGCCACACAGTGCTGTGCTTGGAAAGGGATCAGGTGCATCGCTCCAGGTATGGGTTGCCTTGTAAGTTGTTTACACTCATATTTACTTCCTGCATCTGTCTCTGTGCCAGGGAAAGCACAGGGGGACTGAAGGATATATCAGAGATGCAATATGTTTAAACAAACATATCAGAAATGACAGAAAAGATAGGATGATTATTAAGGCAGCATATTTTGTATCTCGTTCAGGACATCAGTGAGATGGATCTCCATTCTCAGTCATGCCTCTGCTGTGGCAGGGCACTGCCTTGCGGCACGGACGTTGCACAAGCATAGTTCAGAGCAATGGGGGATTCATTGGCTCAACAACAACAGAGTACTCCCTCCATAGCTCCTCATTGCCATTTCATTCCCTTTCTGGTGCCTAGCAGTCACTCTCACCCATTGTTTTTCCTTTGACACAGGTCATCCTTTACATCAGTAATTGTTCCCCTCATGATACTCTGGCTTTTCCTGGTCTTATTTATGATTAGTTGTTGATGATGCAGGAACTAAGAGTATCTGCAGTTGAATATGACAGAAAGGCATTCACTTAGTAAACTCGGATGTGGTGGTGTGTTTTTAATTTTATCTTCTTCTTTCTAATGGTTTGTTCTACCCCTCTTCTGTAATGGTTTATTCTGTTAAGTGCATACACCCCTTCTTATGTAAATCCCCTAAACTCCCCCCCCAACTCCACCCCTTCTTCCAGTCCTTTCCCTATCAATCACCCAAATCACACCTCTTGTTCCAGCACCTTCACTGTCAGTTATTAGACCCCTCCTGGGAAATCCCCTAATACTCGACAGATCATAGGTGCATATGACCTTCCCTATTCCTCCCTTTATTCCTATTGGTTGTCCATGCTTGTCAACCCTTCCCTAACCCTTCCTATCCCAGTTTCCCATTGCTCCATTCCCATGTAACCACCCTCAGTTAAAAGTTATTACACATTATTGTTCTTGACTGTTCTGGGCTTGCTTTCCCTGACTGCAAAAGGGCTCTGAGGGGTGGTTGCCTCAGAGCTCCAATAAAGTTGGATTGCAGCACCCCAGTTAAGTCTCCCCACTTCCTTTATCCACCGAAGACGCATGTGTGCTTCATCTCTCCGGAACTAAGCCTGCCCAAGGGCAGGCTAGGAGTATGTCCTTAAGCACAACCCACACTACTGAGTATTGGGGTTGTGCTCCCCCTGACACCGGCAGCCACTGTCGCAGTGAGTTAGCCTGGGCTGGGGGGGAATGCAGCAGCGACCACACCACGTCACTTGGATATAAGTCCAGACCAAATTATTGTTTCAAATGCTAGAAAGGTCTGTCAGATCATTTCCTAGGCTGGATTCATGACAACACAGGAGCCTATGGTATGAGCAGAGATGGTCAATGTATTCATTGCAAACAGAATATTCAATGCATCGGCCCATTTTTCTGTTGGAGAATCATTTGTGAATCATTTCTAATTTCTAATAATGTGTTCTTAAGCATTCACCCACATGGATTATAGGAAGCCTAAGGGAACTTTGCAAACTCTTCACTTTTTGGTAGTAATTATCCAGCAGTTCATTTAAGTCACATGGCATCCATTATGCTTCATCTTTGAATGATGTCATCTTTTTTAAAAACAGAAGGCTAATGACTAATAGAAGTAGACCTTTAGGGACAAGTAAACATTCAGAACATGCAAAAAAAATCTGTGCTGTAAATAATAAACCAACCATTCTAAAGATATTTTAGGAAAACTCATAGAAAGGATTGAGCAAGGATAACTATCATTATATTTTTTCTTCCTTTTTTGGCTATTCTGGCAGCCCTAGGCATAATGTCAGCTATTATGATGACAACTGTAATATGAGGTTTTTTCTTTCTTTACTGACAGGTACCAGCAGTGCAGAAGTAAAGGAAAATCGAAACATTGGCAACCTGGAGGATCATCCAATAGCTTCAACTGAGAGGGCAAGAGGGGGAATACCTAGCAGTAAGAGAAAAAGACCCTTAGAGGAAGGCAATAATGGCCATTTCTGTAAACTCCAGCTCATTTGGAAGAAAGTTTCTTGGTCAGTGACACCAAAGAATGCTCTGGTTCAGCTACACGAACTTAAACCAGGATTACAATATAAAATGGTTTCCCAGACAGGTCCAGTACATGCTCCAGTTTTTGCCGTTGCTGTGGAAGTAAATGGACTTACATTTGAAGGCACAGGCCCCACAAAAAAGAAAGCCAAAATGCGTGCCGCAGAGCTGGCTCTGAAGTCATTTGTTCAGTTCCCCAACGCCTGCCAAGCTCACTTTGCCATGGGAAACTGCATCAACCCATCCACGGACTTTACTTCTGATCAGGCAGACTTTCCAGACACTCTGTTCAAGGAGTTTGAACCATCTACACACAGCGAGGACTTCTCAGTCTATAACCCCGTTAATAACGAGCTGCTTTCCACCGCTTATCGACACGGGCGCTTACTCTGCCATACACTGGACTTGATGGGACACAGTAAGCAAAGCAAGCACAAGGCAGCATCCAAAGCAGAGAGCGAGAAGAACCCGGTGGTGCTGCTGAATGAGCTGCGGTCGGGCCTGCGGTACGTCTGCCTGTCAGAGACGGTGGAGAAGCAGCACATCAAGAGCTTTGTGATGGCGGTGAGAGTGGACGGGAGAACATTTGAAGGCTCAGGACGTAGCAAGAAGCTGGCCAAGGGTCAAGCAGCACAGGCAGCCTTGCAGGCCCTCTTTAACATTCGGCTGCCCAGCCACATTCCCAGCAGGAGTAAATGTCACCATTTGCCACAGGTGAGAGCTCCTGCGTAGCCACCACCACGTTGGAGGAAGTCTTTTGATGAGTGGGATTGGTATTGCTGTAGCTGTTGTTGTTCTACCAGATGGTTACTCTGATGTTACAGCAAGTGCCATGCCACAAAACAACTCTTTTCTCATAGAAAGAGCCAGATGCCACAGGCAAAAGCTTGGAAATAGTATCCTAAAATCATTGGATACAATTTGCAGCCCTTTCCATAAGAGGCATAGATGAGAAGCTAAAACATGAGGGAAAATGCCAACATTTCAGTTTGCTAGAGACAGCACTAACATTGACACAGGCAGAAAAATCAGGTCATTCTGTGGTACTGCATCTTTCTTTGCAGAAAGGAGCTCATAAACAAAAGAATGCCCAACTCCTCCTTTTAGAGTTAATTTTTGATGAGGACCATGCCATTCAGAGGACACAGCAATGACAAGGAATGTGCAGTGTCAGAGCAATTCTGGCACTGGAAAAGTAAAGAATTTTTGTTTATTATGAGTTTACTTTTGGGGTTGATTTTTTGTCAGGTTTTCTTTTCCTTTGTTTGTTTGTATTGGTTTGAGGTGTTTTTTAATTTTCACATATGCCTCCAAGAGTACAAGGAATAGTGAAAGCTCTGAAGTTTTCCTGGAACAAATGTAGAGATTAATGCTGTATTCATACAGAAAATATAGATCTGAAGTACATACTTCACGCATCAAAATTTCATAATTGGTAATATGCCAAAGGCAATCTTATCATTACTCAGACATGTGTCAATATTCTAGGTTCAAAGGAAGCCAGGATTAGAAGACGCTGGAAAGTATTACAAAGGGGTCAAGTAATTTATTGATTTGTTTGCAGTATCAGAAAAGATTTGATTCACCTGCACTGGGAGGTGATCTACCGCTACAAAACTGCCTTTATGAAGGAAGCTGTTAATATCCAGGATTTAATGCAAAGCACTAGAAGCACCAAGTCATTCTTCTGTTGGCTTGCTGTGAAACCCTAGGCAAGTCATTTCAATTCAATAAGCCTGTAATAAAAATGAGCATATTATATGAAAGAATAGTTCAAGATCCTTAGGTAGTGTGCAAATGTAAATTATGAGTAGCAATTTTCATTAACGTTAGTAAAGATTGTGCATTACATGTTCAAAGAGTTTGATAGGAGATGTATCCTTTAGGGAACATGATTGCCTGCAGGACCCAGGAATTATATTTGTTGACCCGTAAGTTTCCTTCCTATGTTTCCAAAAAGGAAACATGACAAATGTGAGAAATTCTAAAATGCACCATAGTCCTCCACCTCTTTCTTTTAGCACTGGTTCGCAAATTCCGCGAACCAACATGATAACATAGTTCAATAATAGCAGTGATCTTCACAGAGTGCTTTGCAGGCATTTCAGAAACTTTGTCAACCTGGCATTTTCACCTTTCAGTGCTCCTTCAAAGTACACATAGTTTTAAATGAGATACTATAGTGTTTCCAACCCAAATTAATTCTGGTGAAAAGTAGTCTCATTCTGCTGGCTGCTTTGTTGCCCCCAGTGAACTTCGCTGGGTGTATCAGCAGGTAAATACCATGCATTCACTGAGTGATGGTTTGTCATGTTCTGAAACTGCATCACAAGTATCACTGATTCAGTTCCTGAGCTCCCTGAAATATTCCCTGGTTGCTTGGCCTCACAATCACCTTCTACCTGAATATCACATTTTACCTCAGTCTCCAACTGTTCACTAGGAAACACATTCTTCAGCATATGTTCCCTTTTTTATGGCCTTCTCTCCTTTCTGTAGACTGCTGCCCTCCTTATCTTCTTCTTCTCACTGTTCTGGAAGTATAAATGTCAGTGAAAAGGTGTCACTGAACTTTCTGTCAGTATTTTTTGAGTGGCTATGTATTGTTCAACTAAAAGATTACTCGGGCACTTTTAATGCCAGCATTCAGCACATTAATTGAGAGATAAGGCTTAACACTGGTTTCTGCTGACCTCCTTACTAGCTCTTCTCATCAACAGGTATAGCAGCTGTGACACAAAACCTGAGTTTGTGTTACTCATTTAAGTCATAACTCAACTTTCATAGAAAGCAACAGACATATTTCTACTGACTTCAGCTGGGCTACAGCTTAAGCATTAAATCTAGAAGCATCGAACACATTTCAAACCAAGTTTTCAAAACTGTTCCTACTTAGTGGGCTTAGTTTATGTCCGTAAGTGTTTAAAAGCAGAATAACACTCTGAAACTTAAACAGCTTAGGGATAGAATTTGAAATATTAGGAGGGATTGATTTCTTCACAGAATAAAGAGCAACTATTGTCCTACCCAACCATTCATTCTTCTCATATGCTTCATGGTATTTGTTAAAACATCAAGCAGCTAACTCATTGGTAGTGGCGACAGGCAAACAAGAGCAGCTGTAAGAGTTTCAGCTATATTTTGAGTATTTTGTAGAATTCAGGAGTGTTTTTATCTCTGTGTTTGTCCTTTACAGAGTATTTCATCTTTGCATGTCTCTGCTCCTGTTCCCCTTGCTGTTACCAGTAGTGTTAGGAGGCCACAATTTGGCTTTTCCAGATTACAGCCTGGCTGGAAACAAGAAATAGCCAAAAATCTTGTAATATCAGTACTCCAGTTACCTCAAATTTTTGGATTTCACATTGTCCAAAAAAGTGTCAAAAAAATCAGATGTCCCTATGAGCTGGGCCTCCAAACCACTGACATTTCTGCCTTGCTCATCAAGGCTCCCAGGGGACCTGATGTCCCTCAGCCTGGGCCTCGGGCGTGTCCTCGGACTGACAGACAATTTCCTGATGACTAAGGGGGATTCAAGGTAAAACATCAAAAGAGGCACCATAGGAGGAACTAACTGAAAGAAGGTTGTAACTGGGTGGGAGTCAGCCTCTTCTCCCAGGCAACCAGCAACAGGATGAGAGGACACAGTCTTAAGCTGTGCCAGGGGAGGTTCAGACTAGACATCAGGAAGAATTTCTTCAGTGAAAGCATTGAAAATGGGCTGCCCAGAGAGGCAGTGGGGTCACCATCCCTAAAGGTGTTCAAGAAATGACTGGATGTGACACTTAGTGCTGTGGTATTCAGTCAAAGGTTGGACTCGATGATCTTGGAAGTCTTTTCCAACCTTAATAATTCTATGACTCTATGATTCTGTATCCTCCAGTCTGTCCCAAGAAGTGCTGTCTACACAGGAGGCTTCTTGAACCACCAGGAAATGCAGAGCATGGATGTAAAATCCTGTCACCTTGATCTCTTCTAATTCAGGTGAAACAAAGAACTACAGGAATAGCAAAGCCAGAAATAGATAAACTCCCTGAGTCATCTGCAATCCAACTTACTTCTTAAGCTGCCTCTCCTTCCTCTCACCTGCTAATGCTGAAAAGACACTGTGAAATTCTGAACGCTTTACAAAACCAGCACTTTTGTAAAAGAAGATCACTGTGCCTCTGAATTTTTTTCCTGTGATTGCTGCAGAATGTGTTTGGGTTAACTGCAAAATTATACCCAAAAAGTAAAGAAAAGCGTATTGCAATTTATAACAGATACAAAATTAATCTCATAATTTAAAGCCAAAATAATTCTTTACTTCCATGAGTAATGCATTAATCCACTTCTGTGAGTCTCATACAGGCACAGTGGTGGCTGGGAGACCTGAGCCCTTGCCCATGTATAGGGTGAATAGAAGGTAACTGAGATAATCCAAGAACCAGATGAAACAGTCATAAGATTTGCCCATCAATCTGCCAGTTCTTCTTCAAACCAGATGTTTTATCTGTGGTATGCACTGCAGTGAAGGATAAATACTATTGATGGTCTGAGACTGGGCCACTGTGTTAATTAGAGTAGCCAAGATAGGAGCCTGGAGATCTGCTAAATTCATGGCAGAGATAAACTGAGTCACAAGAATGGAAGTTACAATGGACCACTGCACCTTCTATAAGTCACTAAATATTGCTCCTTGTTTCCTAGCATACTTGTCCTGAACTCTTATTGCCCATGAAATAATATGCAATTTCTTCAGATATCAGCTTTTATGGAAGTCTGACAATTGTTTCTGCCCACCTTGAAAGCCCATGTTCTCACATTTGAAAACAGGAGACAACATCAGAGAGTGCTGACCTGAACAGCCCTAATGAATCTACACTGATAGAAATTCATCCACACATTCCCAGGCTTTACAAGTACAGTGTGCTCATTTCAGGAGATCAAGGTGACCCCCAACTGCATCTGACCAATTTACAGAATTTTTCTAATCTTTAAGACCTTCTAATCTATCTCACTCACTCTAAACAGCATTCTTACTGCTGTAGAGCAAAACCATTAATTAATATTGCCATAACAAATTAGTAACAGAGGAGTGCTTGGATTTCAAATGAACCTAAATTAGAAAAGAATAGGTGTGAAAATTGCATTCACTCTGCTTTGAAGTGATTTAACACTGCTGGTAGTGTTTCACATCCAGAGCCTCCACATCAGTGGTTATCAATTTATTTATTTAAATGAAACCTCGTTGTGTTTTGTGTGTGTATCATCAAAAAGAAGCAGGGTTTTTTCGTTTGGCAAATACACCTGACCTTTTGAATCCAGTTACGTGCCCTATTTGCCAATAGCTTCATTTGCAGACTAAAGCAACCTCAACATCCCCATTGCAATGATTCTTTACCTCAAGCAGGTCAAGGATTCCTGCCTTTCAACTTGAGTGTCACTTTGGTGCGAAGGTGGCGGTATCATGGGAAGAACAACCACCATGTCATGTAAACCCCCATACCCCACACCTCTCATCCACTTCCCTCTAGAAAACTGTTTCCATGTATTGCCAAATTGGTTCATTTTCATGCACTGTTAGTTGTTTCTGCCTCCTTCACTTTATTTCTCTCACTATCCTCATTTGCCAACTTCCTTGCAACCGTGGCCTCTCGCCTGTGTCGCAATTAAGCCAGACCTGAGGTTGGCAGTGATAAATTTGACTCCAGTGTGAAGAGCAGCAGCACATGGAGCAGGCATTGAGCTTTGAGAAGCTGTTCCAGCGTGATTCTGTGAAGAGCTTTGTCTGGTCAAGTGAGCAGGTACATTGTTTTATAACCTTGTTTTCTCCTGCACAAAGAGAAACAGCTGATAGGGGTGTATAAGTGTAGCTCCTGACAGGAGAATGCAAGAAAGAGAAGTGGTGGGGAACCAGAGAGATGCCTCTGCAATACAAATAACGTTTCATTTTCAAACATCTATTTGTGACTCTGTAGGTGGGGAAAGTTGCTTTTTATAATCAGAGTTACAAGCAATCAAGACGTTTATAGGATTACAGTTTCTTAAACAAAACAGTGGCAAAAGAACCAATTTAGAGGCACAGCATTAGTGTACTGTATACTGTTATTTATCCTGGCTGCTAATAACGTTGTAGTCACTTTTAGACTCAGAGTTGAGGAACCAGGACCACTGCCTCACCCTTCCTAGAAGTCCAACATAAAAGCTTGTTATTGTCCCAGAGAGATTACAGCCTGAATTTTAGATGAAGTGACCATGTTTTAATGTATATAATCCATGCAAGATCAAGGGGAAATGCAGAAAAGCTACCTACATGGAGTTACAGGAAACAAATTAACAGGGTGGAAAGGACTCTGCTCACTTGTTCTAATAGTATCAGCACAGATATGTAGACACTTAGTAGGAGTTTGCACATGGAAACAAGTCATCACTGCAAAATAATGCATTACTTTGCATCAGCTGAGCTACAGTAATGCTGCAGCTCTCTGCTGCACAAAGAAGTCTCTGAGTTGGTGTATCCATCTCCACCCTCCATCTCTCTCTTTTGCTCTCAGTTGCTGTACCTTGTAACACCCAGCCACAGATAACTCCAACAGGACCCCCAAAAGTTTCCCCTGCACTTGTCTTTAAGTGCTATGTGATACAGAGCCCTGAGGCTTTCAGAGCATTAGGTATGCTCAACAAATCTCTTTTAGCAGAGATGTTAAATTCTAAATGCACCACTCATCTAATTCGTAATACTTAGGAGAACTGTAATAATTGTGATAATTAGTTAGTGAATGGGTGATCTTCATTTACAGAAGTGAAAAAATAATTGCAATATTTTCAAGGAAAAAATCTTAAGGCTGAAAGGTGTTTTTCTCAACTGTATATATACTTATGTAATTTATGTTTATAAGCAACCCAAAACTTGTTCCTGTGAAAAAAGGAAAAGCAAAAGTAATCTAATTTTCCTTTATAAAGACTATGAATGGTCCACAGTGATTACAGTGCATTTAGAGTAGGGTAAATCTGATTTAACCCTCTAATTTGGCTGCTTGCTGCTCTTTTAGCTCTTTAGTAGTTGAAAATACTTTATACCATCCACGCATCCACAGAAACAGCATGTGATTTTTTTCCCTTCGCAGTCTAGATTGCTTATTAAACATGGCTAGTGAGATACGGCATGGACTCTGCTGACTTCTATTTACCATGATAAACCAGCCTTGCCTATCTAGGAGGCTGATGGCGTGGATCTGATTTGTGAAGAATTATTATTTGTGCAACCCATTAGGGTGAGACAGTTTGTGCAGAATGATTAAGGCTCCAGCAATGAGCAGAGCTAGTTAATACATGAGAGCTGAATTCCAGTCTGGTGTCATCCAGACATAAAACCTCCTTCTAAACCAGACACTGTCACAGCTGTCAGAGTTGCCTTTGTTGTTTTCTGGCTTTGTAAGTGAGCTAGGGACAATTCAAAAAGCTCCCAGCAAGCTGGACCTCGTTAAAGCTCCCACTTAATCCTGGACTTGCACACTGACTTTGTTTATGATGCTTCATTATTACCTACTTAATACAAGCCATGATCGTTCTGCTCCACTAAATGGAGCTGTAATACAAGTGCCTAGAGTGGATTTTTCTTTGGTTGAGTTCCATGCAAAGCCTTCCCTGCTTGAGCTGGAGTGTTACAGCCATGCCAAAAACACATTCGTTATCTATTTTTATCTGTATTCACATCTAGGAAGCCTTAATTATTCAAACAGATTTTTCCTTCTATGTACAGAGTATCAGAAGCCAGCTCCTACCATTTATTTTACAATGACTACCTCCCTCTTGTGGTCCTTGTGCCAGCCGTGTGGCAGGCAGATCATAGTCGTGTGAGTGGAAAACTAACACAGAATCCCAACACACCCTGGCAGGGCAGCGGCTCAGAGCCTCAGGTTTTCCCAGTGATGCTGCTGAGAATCCCAGTGCCACATGCAGCAGAGAAACCACTCCCTTCCCTCTGAATAGCAGAGAATGTCTTTGTCCATTTTATTTTATTGCATCTGTTAGCCTTTAAAAAAATGCATTTGTGTAGTAGTCATCGAGAAAACCAATGTTTCTCCCACCCTTTCATCTCAGCTAAACTGTTTATGCATACTACAACCTCAAAGGATTATGTACATACACACAAAATAGTATGCAGGTCATAAAAATTCAATAGGTGGAATATATTTAGGGCTTAATATTAGGATTGTGGAGAAGTAATGGACAGAATAGACTTTGGACATGTTATATGTAAAATGTGATTTATGTGTTTAGACATTTATACAACCAAATAAAGAGAATTGGCTCAGGTTCTTTGAGATAGTAAAATTCTTTGTTGTTCATGTAGTGCTTTCTTTATATGAATATCTTACAAGTGAGTTAAGATCTCTAATGGGAACAAAAGTTATTAGAGCAAGGGTGGGTTTTTTCTCTTTGGACATGCATGGTGCATGATGTGAACTTTTGTTAAGATAAAATATTTTTATAAACTCCTGAGAAATAGAAATGGGACATAAATACACATAATCACTGGGAAAGTGCATAAATTATCCATCTCCTTTAATCTCAAAGTTCTATTCAATGAAAGCAATCAATATTGTCTATGTCTCATGATACCCATCAACTTCTTAGACTGAATTCTAAGACATAAAATATTAATGCATCCATAAAACTTTTCTCCTCTACCTTAAACACTGCAATATAGTGTTTAGACAAATTCATGTTGCTTTTTCATCCTTTCTAGTTTTCTAATAGACAAGCCAGAATCTATTTCCAGGCAAGGTAACTATTATTTCCTATCTGAACTGGAGTAGACATTTGATATGAAAACATCTAAGCATGATTGTTCCTAACCTACTTGTCATGACATCTGCTGCAGACACCAGCCCCATAATCAGACTTGAATTTAGACAATGGTACCTTAAAATCAGTGTTACAACGAGATATCACCCACATGAGCCCATGCTACTGAAGCAGCACTAATTTGTGGTATAAATTTGTCGTGTGTTGTTTCTTCTCACTCTCATTATCCAGTTCACCTTTAAAAACTAAAGGCTGAAAAAGAACATTCCCTGATCAAACATAGTCAATCAAGAAAATGAGCGTGGTTTGTTTTGTTCAGAAAAATAGTCTAAGCATCCCATGATTTCTAAGTTCTTCTGTTCTTGTCATTTCATTGTTGAGTTCCTATTTTTAGGCCATCTTCTGTGAACTGGGCATTAATACTCAGAGAAATAATTACAATCAACTCTTTACACTCCTATGTGGGTCACCACTTTATTAGGTTAAACATAAGGACTAATATGTGTCTCCAAGGTCTGGTGGGGAGGGTAGAGACAGCTACATTGGTTTCATTTCTTGTTTGATAATTAGTTCTTATCCAAACCAACTTTGCCCTGTACTTTTAAGGAATAATCCTCTCTGGGATATTGAAGAATAAACTCATTACTCCTGAATCAGACCCTTCTATTCTTCTATTCTCCTTGATATACACACATGTTATTCTAACTGCAAGTGCCTGATGACCCTTGTACACTCATACAGAGAACAGCTCATAACAGCACCACAAAGATACTGTTAGGGCTTGGTTGTCCTGGTCATTACAGAGAAACAGTGTCCATGAGAGGTGTAGAAACTGAACATTTTTTTTTAAAACTGACCCAGTTACACAAAAACCCTCTGCAAACCAAGGCAGCGGCCATCAACATGAAGCAGGCAAAAAAAAAAAAAAAAGGGAGCTAGAAAATAGAAAAAAATAGGGAGTAGAGACTGGTAACACAACAGGTATAAAGTCAAGTTCCTTGAAGGTTCATGGTTATGGCAGTAATGAGGGGCAGATGTGCTTGACTGATTCACACCACAAGATACAAATCAGAGACACATTGAACTTTTTGTGCCTGAGTACCAGCAATTCACATGAAAAAGGAAATATATCACATAGCTGTTAAAACTGTTCTCTGAGCCAAAAGTTAGCAGGCACCACTTGGAAAGCAGCATGAAAATAGTGTCCTACAATAATGTTTATAGCAGCTCATAACACAGTCACAGAGAGATGAGGAATCACCTATAAGAGCCACCATTCTGGAAAACACCTTCACACATGTTAAAAGGAGTTATGAGCTCTTACCCAAGAAAACCCAAAAAGCCCTGGCACATTCATTTCTACGGATGATATGGATCATTGAGCTTGCAGCTTGGCCCAAGTGGTTTGCTACTCCCACCAAGGACAGACAACACATTAAAACATTGTCATATTTTACTGCCTTTTGTGGCATTGCATGTTCTCCCTTCAGTGCTCAATTAAAGGCCAATCAGGATTTTTTCCTATATCGAGTTACATGGCCATTACTAGAAGTTCTTGACACAAAGATCTCTGTGTCAGTTCTGTGGTTGACTTCTTCAAAAATACACATTCATTGCTGCTACATGTTCCTGCTGGTTGTAATTCAGACACATCTGTCTGGTTCTCTGATGGTTTGGGCATGGCATAAACCATCAACATTTACATAACATCATCCTGGCTGGAGGAGTCTGTGGATTATATCTGCCCATCCATTTGGTGCTGGCTACTAATTAGAGAAGACAGCAAGACACCTTAAAATTTATGTATTTGCTAAATAAACAGATTATTTTACTCAAATTCACAAAAAAAAAATCTGAAAAACAAAACCACAAAATTCTGACATATGGACCCTCAAGTTGAAATTATTTTTCCCTTCCTTTTTGTTTTTCATTTAAATTTATGGTATTTTTGGTCACCATCATAATCCTACTGATAGAAGATGCCCTCTGCTTTTCCAGGGCAAGAACCTTCAGCTTCATGTTCTACATTTTGACTTTGAGTACACGAGGGATAGACCACTGCTGTCACCATGTTCTGGAGAACACTGATAGGAAGAAATTAATAGCATTCCCCAAAACACTGGCAAGCTACAGTGCATAGATTTTCCTTTTGAATCCTATATTCATGAAAAAAAAAGTAAGTAATGTGACTTTCAGATTACTAGTTTTTGATATAGATATTTTGATTTTTTTTTTCTTCCATGAATAGGCAGGAGCCTAAAGTTATATCTTCGCCTGCACCTCTTGGACATTTGTGAACTTAGAGAGGTCTTAAGCCCTCCCTCTCTCAAAAAGAAAAAAAAAAGTTAAAAAAGTAGTATCCTCCTTTATATATCAAAAATCAGTCAATTGAGCCAAACTAGATAGTCCTTACAGGCAGACTAACATCCTTGCCATGTAAAAGAGCTGAAATCAAGCAAATACTTAAGCAAAAAAGGTTCCCCATGGCAGATCAGGAGTGACTTGTGCAAATCCAAGGGATCTTTTGGGAAGCCCTTGACAACAATAGGTCACCAGATAAAGGCCAATGAGGCTGAACTGAGCAGCAGGAGAGAAAGAAACATTGCAAAGACAAGCTGGGAAAAAAAAGGCTTCCAGGCTGCCTTTGACAGAAATTGATCTAAACAAATTAAACACTCCTACGATAGTGGTTAGCAGCAGTTGTTTTTTTCTCTTCCCTTTTGAAATGTGAGATGCCAATGGGGAGATCAGAGGGGCCATTTGCCTTTCCTAGGCAGTGGTATGTGGTGTGCAGGAGCAGGGCTGCTCCCAGCTGCAGATGTGAGAGGACTTGGTGGGGTCGGGAATAGAAGTTTAAAATGTAGAAATTACTCCACTGAGGACCTGGGAAGAGTTTTGGGGGTGAGAGGCAGAAATGACCCCTTGGTGAAAACCAGGCAAAAACTCCAAGTCTGGGAAGAAAACTGTTTGAGTTACAGCATAGTCCTGAAGTGAAATCCTTGCAAAGGCATGCATAGGGAAATGCTTTGACACTAGCTGGGAGCTGTGTTTTGCTACCTGTGCCACGTACTGTACTCTGGGAGTGTATTTTTTGCACATATACTTGCTATCATTACAGATATTAAAAGTTATTTTTGTGACTAGGAAATTAAGGTAAATAACTGAACCAGCATAAACTAAATTTGCTCTGATATATGTAGGCATGAAGCCACAAGACAATGTGGGAAGCTAATAGCTTTATTCCATATTCCCACAGGCATAAACCAGAGCAGAATTTGAACCTGTGGATTTATAGTGAATAAAATATTAAGCTTACCCTGAAATATGTTGCAGCTGTTTCTCATTCCATCATGCAGCTGATAAATAGCTAATCTCCAGTTCAGGCCTCTCTGTTTAAATAAGCACAGTAAAAAGTTTAGCTATCTCTGACTGAACTACTTCAGCTGAATATCCTTAGTTCACTGCTTCTGGCCCCTATTAAATGCAATTCAGATAAATTGTATTTTCTACTAGGGTTTGTTTCTTCTTGACACAGTTGGTATCAGGTCTTGCTAAAAGCTTTCAGACTTGAAGAAAAATTTGAAAAATACATTATTTAGTAAGCATAACTAAGCATCACTGATAGTAGCACAGGGGATTTCTTCTGTGTTAGCTGTTCACCAATACATTGCTCTCTACAGGCAGCCTCACCCCCATCATTAAAACTGATGATTTTGCAGAGCTGTGACCAAAAGGGAAGAAAGGGACCACATCTTTCCTTGCAGCACAGCAGACAAGCTAGACCTGTGAGACACCCTCAACTTGCTTTATATTCTGCTTACTTGCTCATCAGCTTTAGGAGCTGCCTCTTTCCCTGATGGTGTCAGGCAGTGACCTGGCTGCAGGCAGGGAGTGGGCAGCTCTGCCACTGCCATGGCACAGCCTCCCACAGCACAGAGCCACCTGTGTCTTCCAAAGTACTCAGCCTTAATTCCCTTCCCTGGCTCTGATTGTTGCATTTCTCGTTTCCATTTTCTGACACTCCCATTATTAGGAGTGATCTCCTCTCTCCCAGCAGACCTCATCCAGGCAGGAGCAGGCTGGAACTGAACGCAAGAAAACAGCTGTGAGAACAATTCAGTACGATTCTGGGTTAAATGTTAGATGCCCCATCCTTGTGATAATCGCTGGCATTAGAGCACATTAGCACAATTGCACTTGCAGCAAATTAACAGTGATCTGTGCAGAGGCACAATATCAAGTGCAATAATAATACACATGTACGAAAAACAACATGATCACTACCTAATTAATTAATAACTGGTTACTGATTAAAAGAGGAGCATTTGCAGCTAAATGTGTCCTTGACAACACTAACAGGATTGGTTTAGCACTGATTGTATTTTCCAATAAGACATATAAGTGCAAATAATTGCTCCTACTATATCATGGAATTAGTTCCATGACAGTTCAGCTGATTACTTCAAGGTTTTATCTGTGTGTTGTATCTGCAAGTTCCCCTGCCATTTTGCACCTTGCTAGGTAGTAGCAAAACACTCTCTGTTTACATGTATTGCATGTAATGTAGCAGGAGAAGCAGGATCAATACTGTAGATATATACAGTACCTGCCTCACAAAGGTTACCATGCTCAGAATATAGCTGATGAAAACTTGAGGTAATGAGCTGAAACATCCTGCAAGTAATTCCTAGCAGCACTAAAGACAATAATATAACTTTGCCTGACATGGGTAATCCTCCGCAGACTGAGGGAAGCATAATTTTTTCTGGACGGGAGTTTCGTGGTCCACTGAGAGTTTGAGTGAGATATGGGATATACCTTAAGAGTGAGGAATGGCTCATAACTCAGGAGAGGTGGAACCTAAATGAAGTCACAGAGGTCATTTTGTTTTATCACTTGGGAAAATATGCCCTGTATATCACGGCTTTTTCATATGTTTGGTTAGTGGGATAATTCTGGATACAACAAATTGTTCATGTTTTTCTCATTCTGTATTTCACAAACAGAAAGCTTTTAAAACAACTAAAAACAATTGCAGAGGGACCATTTGCCCTACAAGTCCAAAGCCAGGCTTCTTAAGTTTAATGAAATACTTGGGAACTCTGTGGTTCTACAGGGTATGGAGTTATTGGCTAAACATTTTTGTACATTTTTCAATACTTTTGCTGCTGATACAGTGCAGAATCTAGAAGGGCCAACGAAGCAGTCAGAGAAGTTTGCCCATCCTTTTATTTCCCTTCATGATAGCAGCTATTCGTTTGATGTGAATATTTCTGCAGAAGACATTTCTGTGCATGTTTTCAGACTGCTTTCCTAACAAAATTAGCTTTTTGTGATCAGCTTTCTGCTGCTCCTAGCAATCTTTGAGACTGTTCAACTATATTTGATAGCAGCAGATATCTCAAGACATTTATTCATCTATACAGTATAAGAAGCAAGAGCAACCCAAAACATTCCTGCACAGGGGACAATGCACTTATCCCCAAGCCAGCAGTATGTTGGCAAGACATACCACGAAATTCTGGTGTCTCCATTTGGTCCTGTTTCTTCTCTTCTTAATGCAGGGGGCCTGTGCATTCTCTTTTTTAGAGATATGACTCTATTCGAGCCTGAAGAATCACAGGGGGTGTAAGAGGAGGCGTGGGCTTACTAAGTGCTTCCCTATAGCTGTAAGTTATCAACCTGTTTCTTAATTAAAGCCTACACAATGAATCCACTTGGGGTAATCATGATATTTCTGTAGCTGTGACCTGAAACAGGTTTTGATATGATGCATCTCAATCTGTTCCCTTCGGGACACAGATGGATTTTTTCACTTAAAATTAAATTCTTCAGGATGGGGTGGGAGTTATGTAAAAATGTGGGCATCTGGCAGACTCATGGAGCACCTGTTATTGATCTCAGCATCAGGCAGGAATCTTTTTTCCAGCAGTACAACATTGACCCAGACTTTGAGGGTGCCACAGGTTTGTCACCTCCACCAAGCTGCACCTGTACCAAGTACAGGAGCCCACAGCAGCACAGATTTGGCTCCAGCATGTACATATCCAGTGCTTGTGCAAAACCCCCTCTGCTGTGTCTTGGCAATTCCCTCCTCCCACGCCAGCCTTGACAAGGCTGGAAGAGGAGAACTGGTGTTTGCTCTAAACATGGTGTCGATGGGAAAGCAGAGGCACAGCACAACAGAGACATGAAGCATCTGCAGTTTCTTTTGAGGTCACCTGGCTGCCATGGACATCTTGTACTTTCTATAGAGTGGTACAGTGCATCCAGGAGTCTTGTTTCTGTAACACATATGTGGGCATTCCAGCACCAATTAGCTGTCACTGTAGGAATACACAATACAAGGAGGAGATAGATTTCTATTGTGTATACTTGGACTTCACTGTCCTAATTAATTGTTTTCACATAGAAAATTCCTTTCTTTTATGAAATCTCTGGGCCTCCTCTTGCTGTATGTTGAACAGAACAAAGTAGTGAGTGACATTGCTATAACTATCGTAGGGGCATAGTCCTACTTAAACAGAGAAAGCTTGCTCTGATGGGTTCCCTGTGGATGGAGAGGCTGAGCCCATGTGTTGGTTTGGGACAAAACTGGAAAGGGGAAATATGAAGGCAGTCATTTCAGTGCTTCCTTTGTGGGGCCAAGGGAACAAGTAAGAAAAAAGCAGTGTTTGTTTTATTTGTACTTACGTTGGTAAGCCAAAAGTGATCATATGAGTCTAAATTTATTGTAACAGCTGTGAATAATTTCACTGTTTTTCAATGCAGTGTTGCCAGTTCAAAGGACTGTCAGTAATCCCAACAAAGTAATCCTAACAAAGAGTTATCTGAGTAAGATAAACTCAGATGTAGAACAGTTACATTCTCCTATTTTCCAGCACACCCAGTTCTGATTGCTGAGGGGCTTAATTAGCAAAAGTCAGAAGGTTGAAATATGGTTGATTAGAGATTCAGCAGTAAATTGGAAATATCCTAAGTCAGATGTCTGTTGATGAATCTGCTTTGGTACATTTATTAAAGGATAGATGGGGCAGGTGCTAAAATCCTTACTTAGCAAACTTGAAGCCAATCAATGTTGACACTGGATTAAACAGGAGTATTTGTTGCATTTGGCAGCTGTTAAGGGATTGTAGTTTGCTAGAGAAAGGGGGCAGTCAGCAATGCCTCTGAGAGGTTGTGAGCAATGTATCATGAAATGAATGAGCCAGTGTTACGAGGAAAATGAGTTGGTGTCTGCTTTTGGCTGGGATGGAGTTAATTTTCTTCATAGCAGCTCGTATGGTGCTGTGTTTTGGATTTATGAACACAAGTACTGATAAAACACCAATGTCTTACCTGTTGGTGAGCAAGGTTTACACAGCATCAAGACTTCTCAACCCACCCTGAAGAAAGAAGGCTAGGGGTGCACAAGAAATTGGAAGGGGACACAGCCAGGACAGCTGACCCCAACTGATCAAAGGGATATCCCACACCCTATGGCGTCATACTCAGCAATAACAGCTTGGGGAAGAAGGAGAAAGTGCGGACACTCAGAGTTAAGGCATTAATAACATACTTATTTAAACTGTCCTTATCTCAAGCCATGTGTTTTCTCACTTTTACCCTTCTGATTTTCTTCCACATCCATCTGGAAGGGGGGAAGGAAGAAATCAGCTGTGTGGAGATGAGCTATCTGCCAGGGTAAACCCATAACAGTAACCCTGGGACACAACTGTGAGAAGTATATTAAGTCAGCATTTATGAATCAAATTTGACATACTAGTTTTCATTGAAGCCAGTGGCAAAATTGTGTTGGGCACAGATTCCCTATTAGAAGACCACATTTAGGGAATATTTGGAAAGGAAAATGCTGAGATGCAACTTAAAAACCACATTGATGACTGTTCTCAAATATCTGCCTGGTTTCCATTCATGCCTTGAGGGGCTAATCAATAAAGCATAATTATCTCCTCTCTTTATAGGGTGATACTTGTTCTCAGTTTGAATCAAGAACTATTGAAAGGGCATATGAGGAAGATCTGACTGTATGTGTCAGGATCAATTCAGAGTTTAAATTGCTTATAATGGCTTTTTAATGTCAATGCAGATATCTCTAAGTAGCCTAAAGACAGGGTGACAAAAAGTAACTGGCTGTGTCACCAGCAAATTTTGCTTTTTTATTTTAAAGGGATATTGTCAACTGGAAACCTGGTGTAGTACTAAATACAGCACTTTGTACCTTGGTGACACAGCCTGTTATTGTTTTATCTATTTTAACTTTCTTTTCTCCCTGATTGCTGTTGACAGATTCAAATTAAAAAAAAAAAATAAAAAGGAAACATGATCACTAATCATGGAGTTTGTTGAAAATATGAAGCTGATTGTAAAAGATTTTGATAAATTGAATCACAGAACAGTTGAGATTGGAAGGAATCTCTGGAGGTCATTTAGTCCACCCTCTGCTCAAGCAGGAGCAGCTACAGCAGATTATCCAGGCCCATATCCAGTTTTGTTTTTGAGTATGGTAACACAACTCCACAACTCCACAACTACTGTGCACAGCCTGTTTCAGTGTTTGACCATCCTCACAGAAGAAGAAGAAAAAAAGCATTTTCTTGCATTCAGATTGAATTTAAAGTTTTAATTTGTACCCATTGCCTTTGTCCTGTCACTGGGATCTACAAAGAAGAGTCTGCCTCCATTGTCTTCCTTTCCTCTCATCAAGGTTTTCTACATATTAATGAGATCCCCCTGAGCCTTCTCTTCTCCAGGCTGGACAACCCACCTCTTCCAGCCTCTCCTCATATAAGAGATGCTCTAGTTTCTTAATCAAGGCCCTTTGTTGGACTCAGTCCAGTATGTCCATCTCTCCCTTTTACTGGGAGGCCCAGCACTGGACCCAGCACTCCAGGTGTGCCTCACCAATGCTGTGAAGAGGGAAAGGATCATCTCCTTCCACCTGCTGGCAACATTCTTTCTAATGCAGCTCAGAATGCTCTTTGCCTTCTTTACCATGAAGTCACATTCCTGGCTCACAGTCAGCTTGTTGTCCACCAGGACCCCAAGGACCTTCTCAGCAAATCTGCTTTCCAGTTGGTCAGCCCTCAGCTCATCTGGGTGCCTAGGGTTGTTGCTCTCCCAGTGCAGGACTTGACATATCTCCTTGTTGAACTTCACAAGGTCCTTGCCAGCTCACTTCTCCAGCCTGTCGAGGCCCCTCTGGATGCCAGCATGACCCCCTGATGAATCAGCTACTCCTCCCAGTGTTGAATCACCAGCACACTTGCTGAGTGCACACTCTGCTCCAACATGCAGATCATTTATGAAGATGTTGGTAGTATTGAACCTAGTGTTGGCTCTGGGGTACACCATTTGTGACATGCCTACGACTGGACTTTTTGACACTGTTTCTACCCCTCTGGTCCCAGTCTTTCAGCCAGTTTTCAATCCGTCTCACTGTCCACTTCTCTAACCCATACGTTGTCAACTTATGCATTATACTGCTATGGGAGATGGTGTAAAAGGCTTTACTAAAGTCAGGGTAAACAACATCCACTACTCTCCCTCATCCACCAAGCCAGTCACTTCATTATAGAAGGCTATCAGGGTTGCTCAAGCACAATTTCCCCTTCATAAACCAATGCACACTCTTCCCCAGTCCCCTTCTTGTCCTTCCTGTTTGGAAACACTTTCAAGGAGTGTTTTGTCCACCACCCTCCCAGGGATGGAGGTGAAACTGGCAGGCCTATAGTTCTTTCTTCCTGTAATTCTTGAAGATAGGAGTGACATTTGCTCTCCTCTATTCTTCAGAAACCTCTGTCAGTTACCGTGAAGAGGAGCAGCATAGAGCAGGGTACTTTCAATTGGTTTTATTCTGAGCAACAAGTCACTGAGCTAATTTTGGGAAAAACCATTACAACCCTTCCATGGTCAGTGCTGTGCTTGAAGCTGGATGAGGAGATCAAAACAGCCCCTTCTGACTTTAAAGTCTTTGGGTTTGAAATGACTCATAATTTTGTCAAGTCAAATACAACTGATACAAATACAGCACCTTTTTTGTAAGTTGATCATGTCCCTTTAACATGATTATTCAGTAGTCCTAACCACTCTTGTTAATAATGTGTGACAGGCAACTGTGATGGGAATGTTTCATGATTGCTCCTTATGCGATATCATGCTGAGATTGCAGGCCCTTGCTCTGCTGTTTTGTTATCTGTACTTCACTTCAAACATGTTTTATTATAGTACTTTAAAACGAAGAATGGAACATTTTATCATATTTTCCTGCCAAACCCCTTCTGTCTGTTTTTTTTTTCTTAAAGAATTGTTTTTATCATCTATCTTTTACTGTGTATCACATCATTATCTTCACCTGTTAAGGAAAAAAATGAATGGACTTACAGTGTACAACAGACTGACACCAAATCATAGCATGGATGTTCCCTTCAGAATGACAGTTATACCCTAGATAGCATAGTGACTAAATAACTCATTGTGAGAAACTCCTTCTCACAGACAGTTGTTAAATTGAAGGTATTACCAAAACAGAATGTAAGAATTATTGCTTGTTCTATGGTCATTTTTCTTTAGGTAAAGATATATGCCTCTTTCTTTTTTTTTCCCCTTCTATAAGAAACAAACTGAAATAACCAATCCAGTCCTCAGCATCATTACCGTACCATTATGGTTTATGCTGACCAAGTGTTTTCACTACAAATCCTTGTTTAGGGAAAAAAATTTTTTTAATGCACTCTAAGGGCNATGTTTTCATTACAAATCCTGTTTTCCACGTGTCTTGAGACTTGGGGTCATTTGCAGTCCAGGCTTGTTTAGGGAAACATATTTTTTTAATGCACTCTAAGGGCTGAGCTTAGCCCTCTTAAAATTTGCAGAAGAATGACATAAAAATAAAAATTAATTATTTCAGATGCTTGCTAGTATTGGTCTGTCATTCCTGTAGTAAACAACCTAGATCTCAGGAAGTTGAGATTTTGCTAACATTTAATGGGAAATTACTATAACTCTGAATGCTTAGAAACAACCAATTCAGATGAATAGCTTAATTTATTTAGAAAAGTGCATGAATATTCAAAAACTTTATAAACACAATACAAAAACTCAAGTATCCTTGGTATTCCAAAAGCTGACTGCAAGGTGTTCTGTTTCATTAAGAGATCAGCAACAGATCTGTAATGCAGATGAGCAGATCTACCTATTTTAAACCCAGCACTGACACAACAGATTAACAGAACAGTGTCCACTCAAAGAGGAAAAAAAGAAAATGCAACTTGTTCCTGTTGAGACACGCAGCAGGAGAGCACTGAAATCCACTGGAGATGAAGGATTAGCCTAGTGGCCACAGTAATGATAACTAAAGCCTGTGCTTTGGGACAAGGACTGGATCCTGCTGCCAGCAGAGCTGGGCACTGCTGAGGAGCTCCTGGGGACAGCCTTTCTCCAGCCAGCATGGCTGGCTCTGGTAGAGGAGGCCTGCCCATCGCTCTAGCTCCCATTATGGCCCATACAGTGTAGTTCCAGGGAGGAAAAATGTGTTTTTAAGCATATTTCCAACAGAGTCCACCATTTGCTTGCGCAGCTCTTTGGCACCACATACAGCTGACTGGGAATGTAGGTCCCTCTGGCTTCCAGTGTCCAGGAGCTCCTGGCTGTGCTTCCATGGTGGGCTGCACATGAGGACTGTGGCTGCAGACATAGTGGCAGTCAGGTCCTCAGCAGGAACACTTTCCTACCACAAACGCCAGGTAAATCAGATTCCAGCCCATCCCACTCCTGTCAGGACAGCAGTACACATTGGACAGGCTCTGCCAGAACCTCAACTAAGTCTGTCCTTGTTTCTAGCTGAATAGAATGGCTTAGGTAAGGCCCCGCACTGCATGGCATAGGCCATCTGGATTTAGTCAGGACTTATTCCTTTGCCCATGGTGTGCTGGATCAGCAGCATCAGTATGCAGGGACAGGAGTGGGACAGGAAGCAATTTTGTGCCTGAAGGGTGCCCACTCCTCTGTAGTGGGTGAGCTGCCCATTGGGCAGCGGGTTCTGCTTCACCCGCCACATTAGTGCTCAAACACACAGAAACCAGTCCAGCAGCATAACTGGAGTCATCCCCTGGGCTAACTGAGCCTTGTCAGCCCAATTCCTGCCTGAAGGTGAAATTAGGATTGACTCTTGCTTAAAATGAGATAGGGAGGGAGGAATGAGCTTCCACTCCTGCCTCTCTGCCAGTTTGTAAGTACATGACAATAACACGGCCTCACATGGGCTTACACTGGTTTAGCTTCACACAGAGATTAACAGCTGATTTAAATTCAGCAGGTGCAAGTTTCCTCTGTGGACAAGACTCAAGTCAATAGGAAATCAATAGGTTTAGACATTTCTAAATTCTTCCCTGGTACCAGTTAGTATGAAATTCTCTAGCCCTGGGGTAAGTGGCTACACAAGGTACAGGTCAGCACTGAGTCAGGCCAGCTAACTAATTCTGATAAAATCTGTTTTCAGCCTCCCATTTCACATCCCCTCTCATTTTATTTTCAAATGCTGGTATTAAAATTGCACCAGGTTCTAGTTTTATCTGGCAAAGACTAGGGACATAGAGAGATTATGAGGGCTGTTTGCAAAACTGTCAAGAACACAGAGCAGTCCAAGTGTAAAATCTATTCACCTTCACTTTATGCTGTTGATGGGTATAATAAAATATTTTTCATTCATCCATCAAAAAAGTTTGAGCTATTTATACATATATATGCAGAATGCACAATGTGACTTGGCATAAATGCTTTAATCACATGTATTTCAGATGTAACCTACTTATAGCTCCACAACTGAGTGTAAGTCATCTGTCTTAAGTGCCAGTTGATAATAAGCATCATGAATCTTCCCTCCAGATCCTGCAGCACTCCCCAGAAAATGGGTTTGATTTGGCCTGGGCTTTCATGCAAGGCTTTCACTGAAGGCAAAAGCAATTCCATGTGCAGAAGAGCCACTGCACCACACAAAGACAGCTACTTCTGGGGTTGAAGCAGTGCAGCTTGAGCCAGAGCTTTGTTGTCAGGAGAATAGTCCTTTTTCTCCCCAAAAGTACTTGAGCCAAGACATGAGAAACGAGCACAGAGAGAGTCATGATAGCATTAATGGCCAAACAAAGACAGAGGGACATGTTCTGTGAGACTCCTCTGTAAAATTTCTAGGGCTTTATTATGCTTTTAAAGAAAAGAAAAAAGGCATCTACTGCTCCAGCACACTGCAAAACATAACATGTGGAGGATGATTGAAATGCATAGTCTTTTGTGACGTGTGGAATGGACGAAAAGTCAGTAAAGAAACAATGCCCATTTGTAAAATGGAAAGTCATTTTATTTCCTTATCTTTATATCCATAAAATATTTTCTTTTCTATTTCAACACTGACAGTGAGAAATACCTTAAATCTAATATCATGGCATTAACCATATGAAAAGCAGCCTTGTTGTATTGATTTTGCTCTGCAAAATCACATGCACACACACCCCCATACATATGCTTGTAATTGCAGAGGGATGCAACAGGCAAATTTGTGAGGTAAACTCATTTTCTAAAATAAATCTTTTAAAACAGATTTTTTAATAAAATCTCAAACAGGAAAAATAGATGTTAAAGCTGTCTGGAAATAAAATTTCGAATGTGAAATACTTGCCAGAAATATTTACAAAATTATCAGAAATGCTCCATGAGTCTGTTCAGAGAGTGATTAGTGGGAATTTTTTCATTGCTGCCACTTGAATTTCATCTGGCCATATTTACATGAATGGATCATATTTGAAGAGGAAGGTAAATACATTTGGTTTTCAAGATTGTCAAGTTATGATTTTTTTTGTCTTAGTTTTACAGTTATATATGGAGAAAAATTTTTTGCTTGAAAGTCATGAACATAAAATTCAGTATATTTACACATTTTGAATGAAGCTCAGTCGAAATAAGTGCTACAAAGTTCATATACAGTGAAAATCTCTAGCATTAATTACTCCCAAATGTTTGTGAGTACCCAAAATCCTGACATAAAAGCTGTAATTTCTATGCAAAATAGATAGGATGATTGAGTTATAATTAAAATGGTAATTATACCCTTAATGCTCTGTATTTGACTTTTCAAAAAAATGTTATGCTCCAAGAAAAGCTATTTAAAGATCAGAGAAAACTGTTTGAAAAATGAATGTATTCAAGACATTCTAGATCTTTTAAAATCCAGTTACTGATTTTTACATGCTTTCATGTATAGTCTGAAACATTTTCTTCATTTATTTTCATCGATGGAAATAATAAAAAATCATTGGAACGTGAAAAGCTTAAACAAACGCAATATTCTCCAAGTTGATATTTAACACGATAAATATTTGAAACATTGGAGAGCAGGCAGCAGTATTCACTTGCTGACTAAAAGCCTGGCCTTCATCCTCTTAACTGGGTGACGCCCAGGAAAGAGCCAGTGGGAGTTTGGCAGCCCTGTAGTTCCTCCTTTGCCAGTTCAAGATGCGTCACACTGCACCTCACACAGGATAAATACAACATTTCCACTGATCCCTCATTGACTCCTTAGAATGAAAGCAAGAGCACCTAAAGCTATACATCAAACGTCAGGAGTGGCAGCCTACTGGAACCGTATCCATATTTGATGATGTATGGCTTGCTGGGAGGCGTAGGAAATGCTGGCCTTGGCAGCAGTGACACCCGGAATGCTTTGTGCTCACCCAGCCATGGTGTGTGCCCAGAACCGCAGGAAGGGGCAAGAGAACAGTGTCTACATGGTGGGATGTGCCTACAGATTCCAAAAGAATCTGTGCAGCAGAGCAGGGCCATTTCCCAACTGCTGCCAAACTTGTGTTATTCAGAACATGTGCACTCACTTGCCTGTGCAATTAGTATGTCCATACTGGGATTCTGACCATCTTTATTCACTTTCAAGTTGGTACAGTAGCCCCTTCTGCTGCTCAACTAAGCACTCCACCAAGCAAAGTAAAATCAGGGTCTTAGTGAGCTAAAAACATTTGCAGTAAAATCAGTAAAGTTGGATAATGCTTGATTTTTTTGCAGCATTTCTCAACAAAAAAGTGCCTTTGCCTCTGTCCATCTATTTTAACCATGTGTGCATCACTTATCTAGGACTTCATGACTCTTCATTCTTACTAATCTTCAAATATGATTGAAAGTTCTTCCTTATGTCCCACAAAAAGCACGCTAGGAAGGTTTTTGCAATTTTTGTTAACTACAGAGCAGTGACTTCCTAGTTTCTATCTAGTTTTCTCTAGCATGAAAAGACAAAAGAGCCAGGGATTTCACTGCTGCTGGTCTATTTTTCTGCTCTCTTATTCCCCCAGGGGGTGATGGTGAGGAACTCTGGGCAGGCTCTGAAATTGGGGGAAAACCGAAAGGCCACTGAAGGAAATCATTTTAATTCCTGTTATGTGCTGTCCCTCCTCATCCAGTACCTGATCCAAAGCCAGGGCTTGCATTCATCTTGCCAACAGCTAGTCCTCCTATGAGGGCCCATGATACCCATGATATTCATCTGTTTGCAAATGTCTCATGACTGGTGGTAGAGATGATCACATTCTCCAGTGTATGCACTGATTATCATCCTTGGCTCGATGTGTGACAGGTTGTGTCTCTGTTCAAAGCTAGGTTGAACCACCTGGATCCAGCATCACAGTCTTGCCTTCCCAAGCCCTTGTGCCATGTACCTGTAATGCTCAGGATCCTCTGCTACTCTAGGCAGACTAGAAATGGTAGCAGGAGAAAAAAGAAAGAAAAAAGTACATCTGGAGAATACAGGGGAAAGGAGCTGATGTGTGATAACAAGATAAACCTTTGTAAAGAACATCAGTGTTATTCAGAAGAAACAGTGAAAATCTGAAGAGGTAAAAACATGGTAAACAAGCAAATAGTGCATGAGAAAGAATGGAGAAATCTGGAAGAAAAGGCAGGGGACGAGGACTGTTGGCTCTAATCTGCACTTGTTTTTTTGCAAGACACATTTGTGAAGTTTTTTCTCCTTGAGTGAGTCTGTTTCAATATCCCATCCCTTCTTTCATGTGGTGGTTTATAGTCTGTCTGCAATCCATAATTGAGAGCTCCTATTTGCAATCCCCTGCAGTAAGTTCTGAGTGACTGATTTTTAGTCATTGAGATTTTTTGAAACAATACTAGTTAGCAAAAGACATGTTACAGGTATTCATCAATGCCAGTTGGCCCGAAAAATTGTGTTGGTAGGCATCACTGATAGCCATTAGCTATTCCAGATTTCTCCAGCTGTAGATTGAAATTAAATGCACAAGCAAATTTTTTTAAAAGTTTTGCATAAAAAGCCAAATTCATAAAATAGCAGAAGTGTTCCACTTTTAAAAGCACAGGAAGTACAAACCAAAGCCTGCTTAAGCAAAAGTAAAGTTTCTGTGGATATCTCCCAGCTTTGGCTCAGATTCTGAATTATTTCGTATTTATCACAACTGTACTC
Organism: Calyptomena viridis; assembly: GCA_013390005.1. Lineage (NCBI taxonomy): Eukaryota > Metazoa > Chordata > Aves > Passeriformes > Eurylaimidae > Calyptomena > Calyptomena viridis. The sequence continues at coordinate 105,225 of WEIV01024872.1, forward strand.
TAGCAGCAAGAGTTTGAGGGGGGGAAAGGGAAAAAAAACCTTTTCTAAAATTATTGATGATGCTGAATTTAGAAGTGCTTTACCATTAAAATTAAAGCATGTTGGATGGCAGTTTGAGCCACATACAATTGGCCACATGAAAATGAATGTAGCTCACCCTATTCTTACTAACTGAGGACCTCAGCAGCTGCAGTTCTTTTGCCAAACTTGGCACAAATATGTGCCAGACCTTACTAATTATTCATTTCTTCTTCATGTTATGTTAGTCCATGCCTTTTGAGGCAGGTTTTACATTTGAGACTTTCTAGACTAAAGTTTTCAGCATAGATTGTGTTTCTTGACTTTGCTGATGTCTCAAGAGATTTTTAGAAAGGTTTGTGGTATGATTGTTCCTGGATCCCCAACTTTTCAGAGAAGAAACAAGATCACCAGCTAAGAGGACCTCTTCTCCCTTATTCTGCATTATGTAGAATTGTAGAATCATAGAATGGTTTTTGGTTGCAAGAGACCTTAAAATCATCTAGTTCCAATCTCCCCACCACGGATGCCACCCACTAGACCAGGCTGCTCAGAGCTCCATCTAACCTGACCTTGAACAATTCTGTATATACCTGTGAAGCCACTGCAAGCTGCAAATGTATTCCAGTCTTGCTAGGCACTGAACCAGAACCAGCCCATCATCTCCATAAGCCCAAGAAGGCAATTTTTAACATAAAATAAGTAGTCCTTAATGGCACTGGTGTTGCTGGCTCATGCCCAAGTAATATTACCAAGGGACTGCCTCTCACCAGTGATGTTAAAGTGGATTTCTGCTGTATTTTTGATAGAACAGCATTGTAACTCCCTGGAGAGCTTATGGCTGATGATTTTCTATCAGCCAGTACACAAAGCAAGTGCTGCTGCTGGAACTGCATGGTGGAACGTGCTAAGGTGTGACAGATCATGCAGACCTCTGCCTTCCTGGCAGGACAACCAGGAAGGCAAAATTAACAGCATAGCCCATTTATTTTAAATACAGTGGGACAGAAATAGAAGGATGGGGTTGGGATGTCATTTCTCATTAAACATGTTGTATTACTGGTTGTACAGCTGAATTTCACCTGCAAAGGAAATAAATGTTCATTTTATCTCTTTGATGCAGATGAGTTGTCCCATGTTCCTGACATGCCAACACCACAATGGCAGTGCTTCACTTTGCCCCAGAGATTTACTTACTGAGGCCATGAGAGAGGTGATCCTTGGGGTACTGCAGGCAGATAAATGCAGGTAGAGAAGCTGAGGCACAGGGATTCTATAGCTGATTCAACAAAATGGTCACAACTTCTGTCCGAGTCTGTCACGTCCGTGACAAAAAACATTAGACAATTAACACCCTTGGCATCACATAACATAAAAGGACAACATTACATCTGGTTTGGGTCTGCAATAAGAAGGAGCTCTTCAAAGGCCTCCAATCATCTCCAAGCATCAAGTTTGATGCTTGAAAAACCCAGGTTTTGTCCTTTTCTGTGGTATGACAATGCATTTTGCAATGACAGTAATTTCTCTCAAGTGTCTCCCGGTTTTGTACCATGCAAGATTTGCCACCATCCTTGCCTTGAAAAATATCTCTATGCTTCTTTGGTGACAGTTTGTTCTGTGGAGTTTTTTTAGTTCTAGCTGGACAAAAAATATTAAGGACAAAATACAAATAATAAAGCCTGAGATGTCAAAGTTTTGATAGAGAAAAAAGGGTAACATCTCTGTTAGAAGCTGGTAAATGTTAGTCTGCCACAAGTTAAACACTACATGTGCTAAAGAAACCGTAAAATACATGATACATGGCATACATTTTAGCAAAACAGTTGCTGAGATGTGATGAAAATGTCATCTATAAAAAGCCTCCTTAACCACCTTAATATATATAAAATGACAATCTACAATTTGGCATGGCATATGCATATATATCTATCTATATAGATATAGATATAAATAGGTATATGTATAAAGCATGTGACTAAATACAGCTGCACCCCATCATTTTAGCCAGCAAGGTTTTCTTATTCTGTTTGTTTCTCAGGTCACAGTGTCTGTGATAATTTCATTAGCTGCTGAAACATATTTTTAATGTATTCCAAGGACAGTGTTACGTGCACAGGACTCCTGTTATTGGCAATGAAAATTAATATCTAGGACATTTCAATAGGATCTGAACATTTCACTACAAAAGCATGGCAATGTGATGAATGTAGAGCTAAATGGGCTTTAGGTGAGGGGATTTTATTCCATTTTCTGGTGTGAGGAAATCACTTTATTCTGATCTCTTATTACTATTCACTATTACTACAGCACTCAAACTGAAGGCATAGACAACTAATTTAATGTCCTGCTGAGCCAGTAGATCAGAGCTCTCCATACAGTCAGAGGGAGAAATAGTCTCTTCTGGGAAGAGTTGACCAAAATATGGCCATCACTCAGGGGTCTTGCATGACTCTGTGGGCTGACCACTAGAAAAGTTCACCTAGAAATAACAGCCCCAGATGTTCAAGAAAAGATGAAGAGTGCTCAGTTTCCTAAATTCACTTCTTCTAACAAGCATAGCCGACTGCCTAGGGACCACTGCACTGCTTTCCATCAGGGCACTCTGCCCCTTGGGACTAAAGCTTGTTATCCTTGACAGAGGCATGTTAGAGTTAAAGCTTGTTATCCTCGACAGAGGCATGCTATGTTCACCACGCTGTTTGTATTACTAATCAAGGAGACAAAAATGTGTGACATAAATTTCATCCTTTCACAGCACAATCTGAATTGAACCATCTTTTGATTGCCCATGGAAACAGAGGGGTGCATTACACCAAGACACAGCTAAAATGGACTAATACGCAGGTTAGGTTTTAAGAACATAGTGGATTATAAGAAGAAAGATAAAATCTAAGGGAGAAGGAATATAAGGAAGAAGGAATAAAGAAAGCCTGTGCTGGCTGTGGGGGACAGAGATGCTGAGGTACAATTGTGTTGCCCAGCCATGTATCACACAACCATTTGTCAAGACAGATATTTTGGGGCACAGTGTGGAAGTGGCGAGAAACCACCAAACAGAAGAAAGTGGCTCTGTGGAGCTCAGGGATGGCTTGAAGGCGTATGGCTTCAGTGAAAGGATACTTTGGCACTAGACTCATAGAATCATGTTTCCCAGCTCAGTGGCCTTGCAGTGCACTGTCTGCATTGCAAAAAAGAAAATGTGCTCATTTTATCTGTTACTGCTATATGGACAAAATATTATTATTACTGCATTACTTCACAACTAACCAAATGTTAAAATGCAGTAGATCACCCCCCATTTCCCAAGAGATATGATGGCTTTTCTTTCTGTCTCTCACGGTCTCTTGTTCTTATTTTTAATCAGTTACCTTTCTAAACAGACACAGAAGTTGTTCTATGAGTCAGACCAGCGGTGTTCAAGCTTGGCAAGTGAATTCAGGGATTTTAATGTTTTGTCAGTTGTAATCAATGAGAGCAAGTCTGATGCTTTTAATTTCCTGCCTGTGGTTTCCTTCCATTCACACTGCAAAGCAGGAATTACACCAGCAGCATATAACTCTGCAGTGAGGAAGCAACAAATAAGTGGCCAGGTGTGAGAGCATGTTGTGTGCCATATTCACACACAGTCACATGCATGCTTTCATACCCATGCTGCACTGAAAAGAGAAAAAAAAAACAACAAACCCACCAACCACTGCTAGAGAAGATTCTGCCAACCTGCTACTCACCTGTGAAAACGAACTACCCAGATTAATTACCTGACAAAGGCTGGACCACAGCTGTCAGCTCAGAATGAGAATAGTGTGTCAATGAGAAACAAAACTGGAGATGTGCAGGAAGTGCTTTTTGTGCACCAGGTTGTTTTTTTTTTAACCCTTTTTTTTCTTTCTTTTGAGAATTTCCCCACTCTTGCTATCACTTATTATTTGTGTTGCGGTCATACCAAGGTAGACTGGTCCTGAAGCATGCCTGTGGTGGTATAAACTGCACAGACATGGAGCAAGACTGCTGCCAACCACAAGGCTACACAGTTCTAACAGAATCAGAAATACCAGTGAAGTGTCTGCAGTGTTACCCATTGCCACTGGTATCACACAGGTGATGGTTAAAATGACACCAGCTGCATGAGCTTCATATTGGTTGGAGTTTTTTGTTTTTCCTCATTCCCCTGGAGGACTCAGAAGTGGTATTAAGAAGAGGCAGTTTTCTCCTGATGTAGACCGGGAAGACATCTTCAAAGCCTGTGTTGCTGAGTGCAGAATCCAGCTGCTGACAGGGTTTGGCCTGGCCACAGGGCCAATGCTGGCCTTGCAGAGCAGTTTTTCCACCCACCCTCTTATATTGCCTAGGTCTAAAAGTAGGTGCTATTCAGAGAGGAGGGATGGACAGGACAGAGCTAGGCCATAAATGGAAGTAAAACAGTACTTTGGCCCCCACCTATATCAAAGAAGCCAGACATATGACTTCCCCAAAGTGTTCCTGTTTTACAGACTGGAAGCTGAGGCAGAGACTGGTGGCAAGCCTGGCATCATCAGGCTGCAGGGAATCCAGACACAGGAGTAGAAATTCACCCCAAATCCCTGAGCCTTCACCCACCACCGTCCCTGCCTTTCTGTCAGACTCATGAATGCCTCTTTGTGTTAATTTCACCATAGCAAAAATTATATTACGAGGTGCTGCAGTTTGAAGCCTATATACAAACTCAGGAAGGGTCCTGATCCTGTAGCTGAAGTATTTGCAATGCAGGCAACGGTGACCTAGAGCAGCAGTGAGTTCATAAATCATTGCTCACCCTGGAGCCGCCTGGACTGCAACCCCATCCCTTACACCTCCAGTTGTTTGCAAAGCCTTTCTCCACCCAGAGGGACTTTTCAGTCAGATGAATGTAGAAATTCTCAGATTAATTTGATTTCTGGGGGAGGCAGGGGGATTTAAGTGAGGGGAGATTTTTGTTTGTGTTTATTTCTCCCCTCAGAGCTGCCTTTCATTGCACATTTGCTAGTTCTGGAAGACAACACCCTGCTGACACTTAGAGAAGCATCAGTGAATAAAGTCTGTTGTACAGGCTGCAAAGCCATCTGGACTTTCTGCTGAAAAGGTTGGACATGGTTTTAGGCAAGATTTTATCACATCTGAAAAAAACCCACTTTTGTACTCAGTACCTCTTCCAAGGTTGATGTCAGATTTATTTTTTTTTCTTTTGTCAGTTGCAAAACAAAAAAAATGACAAACAGTTGTAAGGCATAAGGATGGAGATATAAATCTCTAGAGGAAGCTTTGTCAAAGGTAGTGGAGTATAAACAAAAAGTAAAATAGTTTTGATGTTATCAGAAACTGGACAGACTTCAATTTGTACAATAGTTTGTCTGGGTTTCCAGGCCACCTAGACAATGCTTCTGAGAGGCAAAGCACAGATTCACTCAACAGAAGAGTTGAGGGAAATGATTAAACAACATGATCACAGGAGCAGAATGGAAGAGAAAAGGCAAAAAGACAAAGGTGTAATGGCAGACAGCCTTGAAATCCTTCACTTCTTTGCTTCTATTTTCAGGAATTCCAAACAGAATATTTTACCTTGCCGTACATATTAATCAGTTCTTGAGTCCAAGAATTTTGTGTATCCCCTGTGTGCTACACCCCCTCTGCCCAGGTTTTGGCAGGACAGTTTCTGAAAAGAGTAGCACAAGGCTTGTGTGCCAGCTCCTCCTGGCTGAGGGTCCCTGTGAGCAGGGCAGCAGAGAGAAACATGCTGAAAGTAATTTACTGGAGTGCCCTTTAGGTTATGTGCGGCTTGACAAGTGAGCTAACAACCAGTGATCACCTTAAAAACACTGGTGAGACAGTTTTATATATTCTGCGAGCTGGGTATGAAGCCAGCCCTCAAATTGCCACCTGAATTTTGGGAGATTTTTTATAGGTAAACTGCTTTGAGACTTTTGTGTAAGTACTTAAATAAATAGAAATAATAATTTTCAATTTAATTACTGGGTTTATCCCTTTATTCCTGGTATTTTTCTTCGCAAGATGCTCTTATTTTATTGCTTTATTTAAAAAGACTTTCCCATGATGAGGAGTTTTTCTAAAAGATTTTGTTCTTATATAAGAAATCTGAGCTGTAACTGAGAGCTGTGACATTGCACTTAACTGCAGGCAGATATTTTATGCTCCTCTCACAGGTATGGTCCAAAGGGAAGGTCATCCTGTGGAGGAAAGCCCACGCAGTGCCACTCCACAGTCTCCTGGCCTCATGCTCAGTCCTTCCCTAGATTCTTGCTTAAAGACAAGTCTGCTGAGGCGACAGGTTTTGCCCAAGAGTATTGTCACAAGGTTTAAAAGCTACATTTCCAGGTTTTAGGTGTGAACACTTGGTTGGGAGTTTCTTGACTGGAGATAGGGAGAAAAGTGAGAGGGCAAAGATATTTGGGATTTAGAGCATGGGCTAAAGCTAATGCTGAATTTTTGTCTTCAGATGCAGGTTCTCATCAGATACAAAACAAAACAGAAAACCCTCTTTCTTAATTTCAGCAATGTTTTATTAATTAATTACTTTTGTTTATCCAGTAAGGGACAGTAAATCTGGGAGGGACTGGTTTAACTCTGGGCCCAGGCATAGATCAGTCCCAAATGGTTCTGTGGGTGCCTGAGTGGCAATTGGGATTCAGGTGAAATCATGGTTCTGCCTCTCCCAGCACAAGGCCATGACAGATGATAAGAACTGTCCCTGCTAATTACACATTTGAGAAGAGGCTCAGAGAAGGGTGAGGTAACATGAAATGTAGTTTCCCTTACCACCCCTCTGAGCTAAGGGAAATGTTACAGCCAGATTTCAAGAATCATTACAGCAAATGACAGCAAGATCTTTAACAGCAAGAAAGGAAAAATTCCAATGTCTGTGTAGCAATTGCCACACAATGCATTATATGCCTTGCTCTGCAGTGATTCAGAAAGTTGAGTTGTGCCATGCCTTGCTGGGATCAGCAGTTCAGAATAGACTAAATTTGTTTTGGACACTGCCTGCACCCTGCTTTATCTAACAAAGCATATGTGTGACGGGAAAGGCGCTTAATAGCCCAGACCCTTAATGAGAACCATAAACACACAGGCGTAGATTTTCAAAGTGATGCTCAAGGGATTTGAGCAAGCACTGTCCTCTCCCTGCTTTGAACATTTACCCAAGAGCTGCTAACTGGGTAGGCTTTGGGAAGAGAGTGGACCTTGAACAGCCAAGAGAATTGTGTGTGACAAGGGCTTTGCCACCATCAGTTTCCAAAGGATATTAATTTTCATGCACTTAAGAAAGATAAAGCAAGGAAACTGAAAGCTTAAAAGACATTTTTCAGATAAAGGATTGATTTTATTAAAGAGAGACAACTCATAATATGAATCTAAAATCTAGTTTTTTATACAGACCATAAAAGCCTTTTTACAGAGTTAGTCATTTCTAGACACTGGTGGCTTTATAGAGCTTTTATCTAGTTAAAGAAAACCCATTGGTGCTAATTTAATATCTGTAGTGTACAACAGCTTGACACCTGAGGCTTGTCCTAAAGCAGGCATAAGGCTGCAAAGCGAACACTACTTCATTTTTTGAATTATTCAGCACTTGCAGCCAACCTTGTGTGCCTCTGTAGGAAGAAGGCTTTTGGATTAACAATCAGTGAGAGAAAAGGAAAAAGGCAAACAAACAACCCCTCCTTTCTGGCATTTGTTAGCAGGTGCAGTATTGACTTCAGGAATGATTTTGCACAATTGGTATGGACATTCCTCATTACAAGAGCAATATTGCAGAGCTGTATGCAGAAGGAGCAAAGCTGGAAACTTAGCATGGCCTCCTTTAGGGAACAACTGTTCATGTCAGTGGAAAAGCTTGTTTCCTCTAAATTCATTTAAATGGTACTTATTGGTAGCATCTTTTTAGAGCAACATGAATGCAGACAGCAATGAATCAACCTCAAATAGAGGGGCTCATATGTTAGCATCCTAACATTAGCACACTAATGTGAATTTAAAGATTCTAATTAAACCTACATGCAAAATGTTTTCCTACTAAATAGAAAACCATACTTTTTGGAGGAGCTGGGGCATCTGGGTTTGACAGCGTTTCCTTTTTCAATAGTATGCTTATTTTATGTGTTCTATTTTCTTTCAGTCACTCCAGGGGTTTCTCAAACAAATAAGAAGATACATTATATTGTTTGATTGATTCCCTGTAGTCAAGGGATATATTGAGAAAACAGACCAATTTTTTTCACTGAGCTTGTGGAATAAATTTCTCTTTGATCTTTATACTTCCTACTGTGGCTACAAATTTCTTTTGAGCTATTTAACACTGGTTAATCTCATTTACAGGATCCCATAATAATAGAGGTACAAATTTGGAATTTTTTTTATTATAGCTGAAGCTACGTCATGGCTCTTGGTTTTTAATTTTGTCTCTTCCCCAACCCGAATGCCCAAATACAACTTAGGGAAGTGTTCCCCATTTACACTTGATATTTGCATGTAAAAATTCAACATTTTAAGAAAAGTTCGGTGAACTTTAGCACACTACCTCTTTGCCATGGCTCAAAATCTCACTGAAAATATTAAAACCAAAGTTTACCAGGAGACTTTTGTGGTCCCTCGTAAATTGTGGTCCCTTGTAAAAAAGTTTCAGATGCAGTGGAGGACTTTCAGCTGGCTTTTAGCCTCTCAAGAAACATCCCAAGTGAGAAGCTTACTGCATTACTGGAGCATATGCTTGGTGTATGAACAATCCATTAAAATCTGATTTAATGTTTTTTAGCAGATCTCACATTCATTAAAACAGGGTCAAATCTTAAACCTAAAGAAGTAATTGGGAAATCTTATGCCAATATTCACCAAAGATGGACCTTAACCAATCCTTCAGTTCCACCTTTGTCTCATCTTAATTTCTCAACGCATGCTGTATTCTCCAAACTCCAGCACAGGCAGTACTATCATTTTCATAAAGTCCTAAGTCAACTGTGAAATCCAAAAGACAAATGGGTGAGAGAAGGAATTTTCTATTCTGATCCCCATTGTTGGGTCTTTGGGAGCATTTTATCATTCTTCTGTCTGCTACACAGGGACTCTGTTTCAAGTCTGCCTCGCACAGTAGCCAGCATAGTGATATTTAGTAAATGATCACTAATGATAGAAGCAACCGCGTGGAGGCAAATATGTTTTGTGGGGCCTGGGAAATTAGCAGAGCAATCAGCCTCCAACCGGGTTGAGGGAGGAGAGGGAAGTAGACAGCAAATAATCGCTCTGAGCCCAGGAGCCAATTGCACAGTCTGGACAAGCTGGCCAAGTCGGCCAAGGTCAGCTAAGCCACTGAGGAATCTTTATGAATGCAGAGCAAATTTGGGCGGGACATTTGATGATGACAGAAATAAAGGAATTCGTTGAAGTAGCTCAGCATCATATATAGCTAAAACATTTGTAATAAGATTATGAACAGATGGGGGACGGTCATGAAAGTGATTCTTTTGACTGAATCAATAGGACCAGTTGATCTTCCTCATCAATCTTGATAAGAAAACTGTGAGGATATTCAGTGTCAGAAGTGCTTTATTGGAGTTTTCATTAGAAGGTCAATGTGGAAATGTGTACCCAGCTGCTGCCACATGCAGCCTGTGTAGCACATGCCCCATCCCCTCAGAGAAGCATGAATGAGGAGTCGTCTCTGAATCAGGATGTACACAGGATATATGAGCACAGTCAGCTAAGATGAAACATACAGCCAGACAAAATAAAACCACGTCCATCTTAGATAAAACAAAGCCCATATATGCTGACCCTGAGGGATAAACTAAACCCAGACATAATGATCAATACTGTAGGAGTTATGATCAGAGTGAAATAATTACTACACATCTCAAGGAAAGCACCACAATGAATTCCCTGGCAGTGCTTTATTCTTTGAGTAATACTCTGGAAATGCCTGCACATGCTGAAGGAACGCTGAGTTATGATGAGCTGTGGACTGCAGCCTCCAGTCTGGCAGCCAAAGTCCTTGCGTGACTCTGTTTGGAGAGTCTCATCACTGACAGTGCCATTCACCTCACAGTTCCCTGAAAGGTGGGTAAAAATTGCCCCCCTTTACCTCTGGAGAAGTGAGACTCATGGCAAAGCAAGTGGTTTGCACCAAGGCTGCCAGGAAGCAGAGCAAGGAATGAGACCAGCTTGGAGCCCACTGTCTGGGACCCTCTGCCCTCCTTCCTTCCACAGGTCACCCTACCCCTCCATTCTTTTAGGTCCTTGTTCAGCCCTCTCCACCATGCTGGGGAAGCTCCTCTCCCCATGCTGGGGAAGCTCCTGGTGCTAAATTGATGCCAGAAGACTAAAGATGGAGGGCAACTCACACAACCCCCAGCTATTTCTCTTCCCAAGGCTGCATCCTGAAGATGATGTAGTACCTGGGAAGAGCCTGACTAATTCATTGACTCAAAGGTACAATCACTTAGCAATGAATCTCCAACTAGCTACAGCAAACTTATTTACAAGCCTGGGAAAAAAATGTGTCATGTAGCAATTTGCTACACACGCTGACCAGCTCTTCAGGATTGATCTTCTCTGTGCATTGTTTTCCTCCCCTCCCATTTACACAGTGAGAGCTCTCTGCAGGAAAAAAATACAAACTCACAGTGCCAATGAGCACATGTTTCCCCCTCGGACAGTGAAAAGAACTAGGTGTGCATCTCCTTTTATCTGTGAAGAGAGTTGTGAACTTAATTCACCTGATCCTCATTTATCGTGTTCAACATCTGCCCCCCACATGCCAGTGAGATTCTGGAAAATAAAGTACTTGGAAGACAGGAGAAACAGAGCCCTTGGTGATATCTGTATAGCAGACTATTTCTTCCCATCCATATGCAAATCTAACCTTTTTGATATTTCAACCCTATAAACCCTAAGACAGGATTTCAATAGGAAATGTTTACTAAAGGCTTTCTCCTTTATAATCTATTGATTTTAATATCCTTACTATTCCTGTTGAATGTCAGTTTTACCCTGAAGACTCCCATTGCAAACTTGAACACATTTAATTATTTATACCATCTGAAATATTAGTGACGAGAAATCACTAAAAGTTTTTGGTTCTGTAATGGTATGATCTAAAGTTTGATTTTCCTTTGTGAATAACACAAGTAATTTGATATGGTAATCAAGGATAGATGAATACTTCAGACAACACAGTGCAGTTTTAATAGTAATGACATCTATTTTTCATTTTTCCAGCCTCCTTGTATATGTTAAAATATAGCTCATTAAGTGCTGCAGGATCCCTTAGTCTTTTTTCACAGTTTAGCATTATGTTTTCTTTCTTCTGCCAGCTGCCTGAACAAGAAACTTGCTTCCATCAGTGACAGTAGGAATCTAGGCAAGATGCAAGATTTGAGTGCAACCAAGGGCAGACTTGCCCATTGGTGCAGGTCCAGCAGTCTTCTTTGCCTTACTCATATCACTCATATCAGTTTTGATCTCAAAAAAATTGTCTCTCAAACAAATATTGCTTATACAGAAGAGTCTGTGTGAGGACCATAACAGAACCTATGAAAGGTAAGATTTCGATAGGAGGCAAACCAAAGCAGGGGATTTGAAAAAACCTCAGCACCTGGAATGTCAGTTCTTCCCTAGAGTGTTTTTTGCTTCTGACACTCACACAAAGCCAGCATGGCTGAGCTTACCCTGCCTGGCCAGGTTATGGGCATGCTTGAGCTCCCATCCTTGCCACTTGAGCTTTGTCTGGAACGTCTTAGAGTCAGGAATACTTCCACTGGCTTCAGTGATGATTTGTATCAGCAGTTTTCCAAGGAGATTAAACCCCTAAACAGAAGTCCCTCCTAGGTCCAGCATTTGAGAATTTATTATCCCAGGTATCTTGGCAAAAATTGTCAGAGTTCTAGTTGTATCTTTTTATTTTCTTCACCCCTGTCTCCCTGCCCCAAGCTGCAATTTCTCTGCCATTATGTGACCAGAGCAATTGCATGCATCTCTACTGATTGAACTGAATTTCCCTTTCACAAGGAAAGTTTCTACTCTTCTTTTTCCCTCATCTTCAGATATTTTCCCTTTATCTTCTACCAACCTGATAGCTGTTCAGAAGCTGCCAAGATGTATTTGGCTCTTGTATTGACTCCAGATGGAGACTTTTATTTTCACTCATATCTGGCAGTAGGAACTGTAGTATCACCAAACACAACTTTTCTCTGAGATTGTTTTGATAGAACAAAAGAACCGTTACTTTTGTGTATGGTTTAGAAGTTATTTCTAAACAGATAACATAGTCTAGCCTGTGTCCTGAAAGTTTGACGAGGCTAACAATAACCATAAATAGCTGGATTTTTATGGTTTATATCCCATCAGGAATGACCATCTGGATACATATCTTCTAGTAGTCTAGAATTATTGTTTAAAAGTAAAGCTAGGAAATCTCTGGAATGAAGTCTCTGGTTCTAAACTGAGCAGAGGTAAATTTAATGACTCTTATCTCCACCATATCTGTTCCGTGTGGATTAGATATATTTGTAACCAGTTTGGGTTTCACAGAAGCATTGAGAACCAGTCTAAATGCTCAAAATAGGCAGCAATGCTGTGACTGATTTCATTTCACAGAACTAGGTCAAACTAAATAGCTGCTCTGGTGTGTGCTAGAGGGGAAGGCAGGGTGCTACGTGTATGGGTATAGGTAAGCTACCTAACACCATATGCAGCTCTGCCACCAGGCCAGCTTTTAGGGCCATAGTATTCAAGGCCCTGAAATTAATGATGTACTACAAGGATCAATCTCCAGGGCATCAGATCTCTTCAGGGCTGAGCCATGCATCTCTTGACTTCTTATTTTTCTCCATCTGCAAAAATAAACTACTCCTTTTCCCCCTTTCTATTTTATTTTGGAATATCCATTTGGAAATTTATGACAATACGATAGCCTGGAAATGGCCTTTCAGATTTGACACTGGTTTTGATTGTTTTTCCAGCATCTTCCATGTGTTCATGTATGTCACTCCTTTGCTTCTATTAATTTCACTGGCTGCTTTTTAGGCAATGGATTCAAGACAAAGAAACATTTGCCTGAATTATTTTAGCTAAGAGGCTTCATATTTAATGGATTTGCTGTTCTTTAATGTCCCAGGTCACTCCTTGAGATCAACAAATGCCGAATTTCTTATCGTCCTTAAATGTTATCTGAAGTCATGTCGTTATTTTGCCTTTAGTGAGTCTCTTTCCTCTCTGGCTTTGGAACCTACTGCCAAATGAAGTAAAGAAAGCTATGACTGTGGGGATTTCTAAATCCAAAGTTAAAAGTTATTTGTTCTGTTTAGCATTTTTAAAATGATTCTTTTAGGAATTGTATGTGCCTCTAAGCTAATTAACTCTTAATGAGCACAAAATGCCCTGGGATGCAGACTTGGAGGGTACGCTAGAAATGCAGGCATGAACTGGACTGCAGTGCTGCAGGAGATGAAATTTATGATTTGATTCTTTTTTTAAATGATGGTGCAGATATTTTTATTGAGATACTCCTTTTTTTCTCCTCATCTTTCTTTCTAGTCTAAATAAAGCTGATCAGATTTTCAGTCCACCATATGGGGCCCAGTTATATCGGTTCTGCAAATACACTTTAGTTTTCTGTTATGGATGAAGTCACCCTTCAGTAGGGAAAACAAGTTAAGAAACAAACTTTCATATTATGAAAGACAGGCAGTGTTCCAGGGCTGAGCACTTAACCAGAGCATCAGGAAATCAGAACACCTGGCTGTGCCAAGCTCCGTGCTATTCCCCTGGACCAGTCCCTCACCCTTTTAGTGCCTTCACTCATTCATCTGTAAAGCAACTATAATTGTGTTTATATCACAAGGGTGCCTTGATGCTTGACAAATGAGAATTGACCCAAAATTCATCCCTCAGAAGCACCGTGTGAGCAATACCTTACTCGCATAGTGATTGTGGACAATTAGATTAGAAGAGGTATAAATGCAGTGAAAGTGAAATTCCATTTAGGAACTGTCAAAATGTTCTTGATAATTTTTCTTAGTTTTCATCCAATTCTAATGTAGAATTTTGCATGCATCTCCCAGAAAGAATTTATATGCCTCTTTTCTTCTTTTGAAACAAGCCAGCATATTTTATCCTGTGTTATATTAAACTGTTTTTTGGGCAAATGGTTTTTCCCCAGAACAATAGTTTGGAAAGCTACATTTAGCAAAACTAAGAAAAACTATTGTGTCAAAGAAATCCTATCCTCTACTTATTTGAGCAAATTACAATCACTTACAAGGATTGTACACTAGTTTTGTGGAAAGGGGTTTGCCTAATTGCTGTTATGTTTTATTTAATTCGAGATTTTTTCATATTTGCCATAATAATGTTTTAAAATTAAGCTGAATTTCTACAACAAACTGCAGAAACATATGGCATACAGCCTGCAGAGGCACTTAATGACAGTAACATTGCTGATATTTGTGAATTAGAACCTGCTTTCCTCTGAAAAATAGCTGTGTGTTCTCCCAATTTAAAATACTGCATTTTTACAAATATGTTTTCAGCACCATTAGCAGTTTGGGGAGTAAAAGAATGGATATGATTTTCTTAAATACATTTCCTTATTTCCACACGGCTGTGAATATTTCAGGGTGAGGGGAGTTATGTACCAACTCAACCTCTCCTCCGTGTGCGTCATGAACCCACTTAAAGAAATCAGGTGGATTCAAGGAGGCCTGTTTTACCAGAACCTCCCCCCCAGGTAATATATCCCAACACCTCAAGAAAAACTGGAATTGTTGCTTGGTTGAGCCATAACACACCCTAACAAAGGTGCAATCACTTGGGGCTAACCAGATTTCAGGATGCCAGGAGGTCTCTGTCAACACCCCAGAGTAAGCTCCAGCTCACAGGAACTGCTCCCAAAATGATCTGTAGTTACAGCTTGGCTCTCCACGAGAAATCATATGGCTTAAAAAAAAAAATCCTTTGGAAGTTACTTTTTTTATGTTAAGACTTGCAAAGCACTTTAAGAACAACTCATGCCCACAAAGAGCATTCCACTGACTTATCTCTAATGTATGCTATGCTGGAGAGGCTCAGTGCCAAACAAAGTGCAGAGATTAAGTAAATGAAAAGATATGAAACATTGCAGCAGGGAATCATTCCAAGTAGTGCTGTTTTCAGGAGCACCAGAGCTGGTTTAGGTTCGTGTTTATCCATACACAGTCTGCAGAATTCACTTTTTAGACAATTTTAACCCCCTTTGCTGTAGTAACCAGCTTCCCAAGACTCTCCCTGGTGACTGGACTCATACCTGAGAGTTCAGACTACACAGTCTCTAGTGCCCAGTCCATGGGAAAATTTGACAAAGCTGCTGTGCTCAGGAGGAGACGTGGTAGAGCTGTCCCTCAGCACTACTGCACACCTGTGAACTGCATGCAATATCTTCAGTAAGATGTGCAAGCAGAGGTTCCCCTTCCCCTCCTCCCAGTGGCTGTCAAGATTTAAGCAAGACAGACCGTGGTGTTCCTCTGACAGATTCCTCCATAGCTGTGAGTCATTAAAAATTCACCTTGAATGCAGAAATAGATGGTCCTTCCCTATAAACCAGGCCTGAACTCAGCTCTCAGTCTTCAGTGGGCTAATGGCAATTTTCAGTGGGCTCACAGAAATAAGTGGTCTGGTAGGACACGCATCCACCTCTTTAGCTCACTATAATAAAGTACTTTAATTTCCTGTGAACTGATCCTGGACCAATGTCTTAAGAGACTGAAAGAAAGGTCAGCCTTGAAATTATCTCCCTTTACCCCCACTCTTAGTCAATATGGGTGTCTTAGCTTTAGTGCAGTTAATTTGGCCATTTCTGAGGGTGATGTAGGTAGTTGAAGGAGAGATACTTATTTTATCTTTGCTCAGGTAGGTGGTGCCTAATTCTAAAAGGGACCTCTCAGCAGCTGACAGCAGGTGACTAATCTGCAGAAACACCCAGGTTCCTCAATCAAAGAAGTGAAAAAATTCTTTCTGACTGTGTCTTTCAGGATTTTGCCGACTCTGTATACCAAATGGTTGCACAGAAGTTCCAGGAACTGACAGACAATTTCACTTCCATGCACGCACGCCACAAAACTCTTGCAGGCATTGTGATGACCAAAGGTAAGATATCCTCTCATTTATTTTCCTCTGGCATTTTTCATGACTAAGTAATACATTATTTACCTGGTTCACAATATTGAAGGATGACTTTACTCCCACACAGAAAAATAAATAGTAATCCAGTGAAAAGAAGCATTAAATATTTACATCTCAAGTAAGTTCACACAAAAAATACTAGCAACAGAGGTAAAGATTTATTTGTAAATATGTCCCTGTGTTGCTTTGTTTACAGTACAAAATGCAGACCTCTCTGATTTTGCTTCTCCTTACAGAGAGAGGGAGGTAGTTATCAATAGAAGGGGTATTATTTGTTAATTGCTTTCTTGGGTCTGGAAACACCAAGTTCTTGTTGTACAAGTCTGCTATAAACCTTGGTTTAGACTGACAACAGTCCATTTCCTTTCCCGTCAAAAGAAACAAACCCAAAGCATGTGTAATTTTAGTTCTGCTCTGCTCTAGCCATGGGAAATACTTATACTTATCAGCAGGGCCAAAATTTGATATTCACTCCTGTTAAGACTTAACTGATTGTCACATACTAGGTGGAAATCTTTAGTGCTTTGATGAAACTGTTGTGGATGGTCTTTCTCTCTTTTGAGAGCACACCTCAGTTGGGGCATCTCAGTATTTATGAGAATGTCAGCAGTGGAGATGTTTCCATAAACTTCGTTCTCACTCTGACACATGAAACAGTGGATCAAGTGTAGAAATGAGAGGATAAACTCATGGGGGGAGGCATGTATAATTCATCCAGCCTTGTCTTACTCCTTCCTTTCCACAATTACATTAGCTATATTCAATAGGGACAGTTGTGAATATTGCAAGACAACAAGATGGAGACAGGATCTTTGGATGGATCTTTTCCAACCACAGAGCCTAAATACAGTAAAGATTTCTGTGCTGAGCATCTTACTCTTCTCCTTTCTGATGTGAAAAGAATAAATAGTTGTCTCCTAGCATTAGAAGTTGAAAAGTTGATCTAAAAGTCTCTTACATCTCTGTTTAAAACTAAACTGCTCCTCAGTCAAATTTCTTACAATTTTTCATAATCTACTTTGGATCTGTAATAATGGATGTCTTCCATGTTTTGAGTGCTGCACAGACACAGTGTTGTACAAACACAAAACATGGTTTTTAAGTCCCACAGACCACAGCAGTCATATTCAGTGTCAATAAAAATAAGAGTGTGATCAACTTTGGGATGTAAAAGATGCACATTAGACCAAACATACCAGCTGCCCTGTCACAGTCAGATTTTTTTGACTGTGACACTTACCAGATTTAAACAAAGTACTGTAATTTATTTAGAGGAGCTCTTTACAAGCCGAACCACAAGGAAGAATGTTTAATAAGCTACAGGAGGCAAAAATTGTTCCTTTAACTACATTTTGAGGAGGAAGGGGGGCTGTACCTAGCTCAATGTCTCTCTTCAGTTTTTTTACACTCAGTATAAGAATTGTAGCCTGTGGTAATTTCATCCCGTTCTACCTTGCCAAGGTGTTTTTTAGCCCAGATCTAGACCAGCTTTGTAAAGTATGATGGCACTGCAGCCTTATTGGTGCATGTCCAAAGAAGCACATTAAAACCCCACACCATATGAGAAGAGTGGCCACTGAAAGGAGTCATAATTTTCAAAATCATGGCTGCTGAGTTTATGCAGTGCTCAGGGAAGGAAAGGGCACTTCCAGACTCTTGTTAGCCTTGTTGGGTAGTTGGGGCTGTTTGTGTCTCCTCTTAAGGGAAGAGTTGAAAGTGTCCTCATGCTGTTTATTTTTTTAATGAGTCCCATCCCCTTAGTAGGATTTTACAAATTTGTGTTTCATATTTCATCTTAGTCAGCATTAAGACAAAATATAATTTTACTTATGTTCACAAACCATTTTCCTCAAGGCTTCTTTTTCAATCCTGAATTCCCTTTCATGAATTTGTTCAATCTGTCAGACATCCAGTTTGTCAATATCTCACTGGTTTTGTAGAGCCTAGAAAAGAAACTTACAGATACGATTGATTCACAGAAGATGCAAAGCTAGAAACAGCCTTATCTTAGTACATTCTCCAGGAAGATTTGAGTTCTTTCCAGCACAAGAATCTCAGCCAACCATGGCAAGATGAATCATTTTCTATTTGTGTCATTATTTTCTGTACTAAAGTTGTAGATCTGTGGTCTGTTCTTCACCATCATTCCCAGAAGTAGCAAGGACCTCAACACACTCTTTTCAGAGATGGCATAAACAGGTTTTTCACATCAAACACTCAAATGGGTACCAATTCCCTGTGTTTTTTAATATAAAATTTGGCAGAAACCCTGTTAGATCTCTGCAAACAATTTACTAATGACATCAATAAAAACAAATCTTGTGATATCTTGTTGCATTTGTTACCATACATACCCATAACAGACAAAAATTGATTTGTTTTTACCTTCTTTTCAATTTAATGTCATCCTGACTAGAAGCAGATTTATCTGTGCTTGTACAGTTTTTGGGCAAAGCTGGTAAAAAACACAGAGTGATTCTGTGATAAGTGCTGTTAAGATAATGCAAAAATCTCTACAGAAGAAACAGAAGTTTGCTAGATTGGTTTTCTTTTTCTGAACTCTGACTCTGACATTTTTTTCTGTCATTTCAATTTCCCAGGGAAACCAAAGAGAGTTACATTTGGGCAGTGTAATTGACTTATGCTGTAGCACCCACGGCAAATTCCAATGTATAAGAAAGAAAAAAAATGTGGAAAATTATGTTATTGACTGGCTGTGAATGCTGTGGAGTAATAAATTGCTAGTCAGAAAAACAGGCAGTCCAATGCATTTAGAAATTATTTGCTCTGACTTGTGATGATAATTAAAATCTCCATGCATTTTTGTGAAAGTAAGTTTTCAAAACATTTGATCAGTAGACATCAAGATAATCTTGAAAATATCTGTGTAGGCAGGAGCAAATTATCCCACTAGATACCAACCACTGTGATCTTATCTGATGCAATACAATGACTGAATATAGTAATAATTTAAAAATACATAAGAGATCACATTTAAAATCACATAACAGGTCTTGAACTAAATGTTTCAAAAGATGGAAGAGTTGAAGTAAATTATTTAATAGTTCTTCAGTTATAATGTATTTAAAATCTGCCAGTCCTCTAATATACTCTTAATTTTGTTGAAACACACTCAGAAAAGATTGTTCTATCAAAAATTATTTGATTCACTGTAGGAAAAATTGTTTAACAAGTAAGACAATGCATTGAAAT
Source organism: Calyptomena viridis (assembly GCA_013390005.1). Classification (NCBI taxonomy): domain Eukaryota; kingdom Metazoa; phylum Chordata; class Aves; order Passeriformes; family Eurylaimidae; genus Calyptomena; species Calyptomena viridis. The sequence continues at coordinate 124,641 of WEIV01024872.1, forward strand.
CTTCCACATACAGCAAGCTATAATCCAGAGGACATCTCCAAGTAGAGCAATAAATATACATGTTAGAGTAGCATTGTATTACTATGAGGACTTCAGTTTTACTGCACACTGTCTATCCAGAGTGGCTCTCCTGACTTCTCTGAAGATATGATGCGTTCACATATGGTAAATTAAGAATATCAGTTCACCTGTGGAAAAGACAGTCTGCATAACACCATGCCAAACACAAACCATCACCTCAGAACAGTCATGTGATGCAAGGAGTTAACTGTCCTTGTCATGTTTTGCATTTGTTGCTAAAACAAGATTGACAACATCAAAGTTCAGGCAGTTGCTGGAGTGTTCTTGCAAAGTGTCAAAACTTTCTCTCTCTCACCTATTCTCATCCCCAGCAAGTAAGCTGGAGGTGGGCAAGGGGCAGGGAAGGGTCATAGCCAGGACAAGTGTCCTCAGCTGATGAAGGGAGTATCTCTTGCTACAGGACACCATGCCTAGCAGTAAAAATTCAGGGAAAGAAGTAGAAGGGGAAGACAACTGAGTTTATGGCATTTGCCTTGCTAAGCAAACATGAACTATCATTATCTCAATCCATCAATCTTGCCTTCTTCTATTTCCTCACAGTCCCACAGGAGAGTGGAGTAAGTGAGATGCTGTGCGGGTGTTTGGCTCTTGTCCAGGATCAACCAATATTTCATTTCAATGCAGGTGTTTTTCAATGTTTCTTGTTACGGAAAGGTGACCCACCAACTCCCCATCTTTCTGTCACTCAGGTGCAACTTGAACATCTTACTTTGACCCACTAGTCTGCAGCACAATTCTATTGAAAAGTTTGCAGGGAGAAGTATTTTTATTACTACTATTACGTCAGTTGATACATTTGAAAAAAATCAAGGGCAAGGAAGCTAATATTTTCTAACACAGGGCAACAAATGCAAAACTGCAGCACTCTCACATACCTCTGGCCCTGATGCCCAGAGTCACAGATTATGGGGTGACAGGAGGCTAAGGAGCCGCTGGTGAGAAAGCAGCACTTCCAGGGCTTGGCGAAGAGTGTGGACCCACCACGGGTCACCAAGCAGGGCAGCCACCTTCACCACTGCACAGCACATTGAGGAGAGAGCGGGGACAGTGCTGCCTGTCCCCCGGAGCTGGGAGATAGGAAGACCCAGGGCAAGCATAGCAGGGTGGGAGGTGTGAGCCACGCACCAAACATTGTGATCCAGAGGCCTGTGGCATTCACACTATTTACACCACAGATGGAGTTTGGCCTTTGCCAGCTCTGAACAGATGTGGGCATACATCTGCTTTACCTGAAATCACAAGGCATGGTAAAGAATTCCTGCCACTCAATGAGGAGATAATCTATTATTGCTGAGGTCCTCTTGGCAAAAAATACCCTACCATAATCACTAAGGACAAAATGAAACTGCTGTTTAAACACTATTTTCCCATTTGTGTTTGACAAATCTTAGCAGTTTAAATACTGGTAGGAAATTTTTGTCATGCTTTCTGTTAAAAATAAAGCATTAAGAAAGTTCAGTCCTTTTCACAGCAGTGTGGCATTCATAGAAAAAGGTTATGAGTTGATTTCTCACTTCAATTTTCTCTCTTCTATATATTTTTTTTAAGGCTGACAATCATTTTGATGTTAAAAGCAAATTAGGAGGTCTTCTCAGTTATCTTGTATGAAATAAAGAACTGGACAAAGGAGACCTAAATAGCAATTTCATGCTGTGATAAAAGATGGGAAATTATCATCTATATCTCATGGAATGGATCTTAATCACTGCTAAGTGGAATAACAGAAAAAAGTGAAGTTAACACTATGTCTCCATGGATCTTTACAGTCACATTAAGACTCATAAGGCCTGACATCTAAGTACAGTCAGGAATACTGATGTCCAATTGATTTCTGATCCTTTGTATAATCAAAGTAGTAAAATATAGTAGAACATTCAGGCCTTCAGAGTATCAGTCTGCTCCATCCCATGCTGCACACAAGTAGCCAAAGAGTTAGAGAAACTGTGAATGATTTACAGATTAGTGTTCAGAGCAGATTCCTTCAGGAAGAGAGTCACAGGAGTAATTTAGGCTCTCAGATCCCATTTGCATAGTTAGATGGATGCTAAAAGCCTGGTCCCAGAGACATTCAGTGTTTCAATGGGAATTGAAACTTCTGAAATCAAAACTGGATGTCCAAACTGCTGACATCCTTTTAAAAATCTCATAAAGTCTCTTCACCTTCTGCTGCCTGATGCTCATAAGGACATGGCACAAAGTCATTTGACATTCTTGGAAACATCATTGGCTTCTTCCATGTTCCAAGGTTGACACATCACCACCAGATGACAGGGTTCCTCAAAATATTTTAAAATAGGTAAACAGATATGTAGTTAGAAATCATATATCTCAGAAATCTGTTTTACTCTGGTTATAAACCCTAAACCAATAATCTTCAGATTCTCTCTAAATAATTTTGAACCCCACAGCTGCAACTCTTTTCCTGGATTCTGTAATGTGGACCTAACTTGGGCATACTAGGACTCATGCAGCTCAACAGACTTAGGTTTCTAAATTGCAGCTAAAAGGACATCTGAGATTTTGCAGTTAAAACTCTGTCTCCACCAGGTCCATCACTTCTATTAAAATACGAGCTTAGGCATGCCACTGCAAGTACCCCCCTACAAGTGCAACATTGAGTGTTTCTTTATCTTTTCTATTAAATCAGTACTAAGGAACAGAAAGTAGTTGAAGAAAAACAGAAAATATGAGATGGGATACAGTCCTGTAGCCTTGCACAGAGTGGGAGAAAAACAGGTTCAAGTTCATCTCTCCAGGCCAGATTATGTATTTTGCACAAAAGAGCAAGAAATGCATGCACCAGCTGGGAGTAAATACAGAATCAGAGCTGCAGTTTTGGAGAAAAGGACCCCAAATAGCACATCACACAACCCCTCCTTGTTGTTATTGTCTAACCTAATTCTGTCACCTGTTTGGTAGCACAGGTTCAGCAAGAAGAGGAGAAAACAACCCACTCATATCACTCATATCATATGATATGAGTTTTAGGCACTTCTACAGGAAAATGACCCAGATGGGAAGGGAATTGAGTCCCTTATTTTCCACTAACTGCAGACACTGGAAGTGTCCCCAGCACATCTTACTGGTGCCTTCTGGGCAGCTTAAGTAGCAAACATCTTCCACATTGTGTCCAGTGGTTACTCTGGTTCCCATCTCAGAGCAGCCATCTCTCCTCAGCCTTTTATCCCTGACCATTTACTGTCTCTGGCCTTAACTTCCTTTCTTGACGTTTAAAGTATTTTTCTGATTGAAACGGTAACTGACACTTCTCAAAAGCTGGATAGGGACAAGGCCCTGGCTCTGTGTCATATATAATTGCATTGGACATGAGTATGGGTATAAGAATTAGCATAAAACATGGAAATTAAAAATAGTCACTTCTGTTTCCTAAGTGTGTCAAGCAAGGAGCTGGCAATTCATTTTGCTCTGTGATAAGCCAAACTGGAAGTTGTCCAAGTCTGAGTACCAAGAATGCATTTCATCCTAAGAACAGAAGTTTCTTTGGTGAATAAAGGCTTGGTGAGAGCAACCATTGTTTTCACCTTACTGACCTTGTAAAAAACATAGAAAGACGTTTTCAGATGCAAGTACACTTAAGATTAAAAAAAAACCCAAAACAAAAACACATAAAATTAAGTTCTTCTGCAGTTATCTGCCAAAATCCACATGCAGGATTTCATCCTTTCTCACTGTAATTAAGGATCTTACTAGCATATAAGACTATCAATTTACTTAATGCTCAGATATAAGTGGTGCAGTTTTTATTAAAGAAACACAGGTATCTGCAGTCAGGACCTGGTAGGAAAAGTGCAGTTCAGTCCTCTTTTAAAATTAAGAATTATGTGTAAGCCCCAAAAAAGCTTTCTTCCTGTGGAAGAAAACTATATTTAAATTCACATGAAAGGAAAGGACCCTCAAATAACTTTGATTCCACCACTATCAGTTTAGGCTAAAAGAAAAATCCTCAAGGATTTGTTATAGGGATGTAGCATGCAGGGGCTTGGCCTGACTATCTCTCCTTCCCCTCTGGATTTCCAAAGCCCACATTTAGGAAAGGAAGGGAAGGCAAAGGGCACTGGTGCTTGCAAGCACAGCACTGTCTCCTTCCACACTCCTCATAAGCAAAGCTGATGGGATTTCATCCTTTCCGTCCACTGAGGGGAGAGAAGAAATGGACCATAGAAATTAGAATTGGGAAAGACCACTAAGTTGTCCAGTCCATTTCCCTGCAAGCACAAGATTGTTCCCTGTGGTGCATTCCCAAGTGCTTTTTCCAGTCTAGATTTAAATGAATCAATTAGCAATGGGGCTTTCAAGACCACCTTGGGAGGCCATTCTAGCCTAATGGATCTCATTGATAATAATTTTCACCAGTTATTCAGCCTGAATTTTATTTTCTTTGATATCATCTCAGGACCTCAGTTATACTGCTCTAAATTTAATACCCACCTTTCTCCTCGGGGTTTGCACCTTTCAGATACTCAGAAACACTTACACCATGTTCATAGTTTGCATATTTAATTTTTGTACTCTTTCCTGCTGGGTCACTCTTCTCGGCAGCCTTCAGCAGTTCTACCTCTATTTTCTGATTCACATCCACTTTGGTAACCTCCTTGCCATTCTTTCCTGAACAGGGAAATCCACCTTTTGAATAAGGCTTAGTGGAAAGACCTGCATAGGAATATCTTGCAAAATGAATTAGTGTAAGAATCCTTTTTCAGGCACCCATGATGTGATTGAACAGTACAAAATGAGCTTGCATCAGAAAGGGATTTTCCTTCCAGAAGCGATGAATTTAGAATTTGTTTGAAAAAAACAAAACAAAACAAAAAAAAATCCTGCCCCCTCTGCTGTGGTTTGGAGAAAAATTTACTGTGCCTGGCTGTGAAAAAAGAGTCACATCCACTTTCAGACAATACCCTGGCTCTTGCTTTCAGCACAAAGGGGTCACAGATCAGGATAGAGAGGACTATGACTCTGTCCCTGCTCCTTCACTGATGAAGATGAAGAGCAGTGCAAAAAAAGCCTTCCCTAGGCAGTGCAGTCAGAGGCAGGATTACTCAACACAATAATAAGAGAAGAAAATATGAAGCTCTCTGAGGCACCCTCTACACCCTCTCTTTCCACAGAAATACAATATATTCAGTTCAACACAACCCACAGTTTGAAGTCAGGAAAAAAATCCCTGTGCGACTCCATCATTTCAAAGACTGTGTTCCATTGATATCCTCAAATATCTGTAACCTCGCTGCTAGCCACTTCTTTATTCCTATTATTGGCTAGCTTTTTATTTCACTTTTTTTCAGACTGCTGCTGTTACATTTCATAAGCCCTTAACATACTTCTTTCTTCTCAGATTTTAGTCAGCCACATCACATCAGCTGCTCCCATCCTCCTCAGGGCTGTTCTTCAGAACACCCAGTTGCGAGCCAGGGGTACAACCAGGGTGCTCATGGAAGTCCCAGTTTGTCACTGAAATGATCACAATCACCACCACTGGTAAAATAGAAAATGGAGATAAAGTCCAGCAAAGTCTTTACAGCTGACAGAAAAATGCATGCTGTTTGTAGACATAGGCATACTGTTACTCATGCCAGTTGTACATAGTTCTTCTCTTATGGCTACATATCCATTCCTTTTGGAATCATGGGTGTGGTTTTGTTCTCCATGTAGAGCTGGGGACAACAGAGCTCTCTGTCAGGAGTGCATATTCTAACTTAAAGATAAGTACACCATGCCACACATCAGTCCGACAGTCCTCAGCTCCCTCCTTTCACTTTCATCTTGTTTCCACTCCTCTTGAAACCTCAGAATAGAGGCAGTTGTAGTTGCATCAGCAGGTTGCAAGAAAAATGGACTAATGGATCTGGATAAACACATCCCTCACTTCTAACCGTAGACCCACTCCTCGTGCAAGCTTTAACATACAGGGACAGTGGTTTCAACTTCTAGAGAAATGTGTCCTTTTCCTGATTTTTTTGAGGGAGAAGATAAGGATCTCTTGCAGAAGTATTTGCCCACTCCTGGGGTGTCAAACAGCAGCCCACAGCCTGGCAGCACTATCCCCATAGGACTCTGCACGGGCTCAGGGACCTGCCATGGCACAGTGAGGTGCAGGACTGAGCCCATGGCATGTGCTTGCCAGCAGCTTTTCCAGCGTCACTGCCCGTTCATGTCTTCACTGTCTCTTATTACAAAATTAAAGCCATTCTAAGGATGCAGTAGAGCTGCCAGGGAAGAAGATAAGAGAAAATAATGCAGGACTTGTCAATGCTATGTAACATCAAGAAATTTTCCTTCCCTAAACAAACCTGAAATGGAAAGCTGAACTTATTCAGCTATGAGTAGAGGGTATTAAAAAAAAACCTCCTCTGTGATCCGAGCTCAATTAAGCTGCCTTGAAAATTATTCCAAATACACTTTTTTGCAGATAACAATAGACAGTCCTTTTGACTGATTTGTTAAAAAAGGTAAAGAAAGAGCATAAAATTATTGCTTATCAGAGAGAGAAGCAACACCATTTAAAATAACATGAAATTGTATCCCATGAATTATTCACAAGGACTGATGTTACACTATCATTATTTCTGGCTTTCCTTTTTACTGCATAAGATTTTGCGTAACCCTCTCCCGACCAATGAAAGAGGTGGGTTTTTTTAATTAATCAAACATGATTTTTCTGATTTTTTTTTCTAATTTAAAATGAATATATTTCAAGCAGTGAGTTGCCTTCATGGTGTCATGTTGAAAAAGAAGATAGATTTCACTATCACTTGCAGGGTCTAAAACATGCAGTGCAATAGTCGTTTGCATACTGACTGGTGTTTTTTACGTGTTGTGCCAGCTGCTGAGAAGCCAAAGTGTGATCTCAGTTGTATTCTGGCGTTAAGAGTTGTAAACTCCATCCTGTTCAATATGAATTAAGCTCACTGAATTTCACAGGAATTCGATATACAGCCAGTGTGATTCAGTTTTCTGATTGCAGGTAACAGTCAACACCTCTTGCGATTACCTAGAGATTTTGATTTTCCTTTTCCAACACATGAATGTACAGGGCTACAAATTCTATGTTGTGGAAGGTCTTAATGATCATGGCACCCTAGAAGTGAGAGTAACTCTATTAGAATCAGTGGAAACATTGACTAGACTAGCCAAAACTCACTTGTTTTGTTGATAAAGCTGTGTCTCCCAGAAGATGGGTGGTAGACATTTTGTGTTTATGGCCATGACTGACTTAAAAGCCCAGCTCATAACTGTAGCCCATAAGTTATCAGCCAGTTCCCCATATCCAGCTTATCTGCTGACAAAACCTTAATTTTTTTTTTGCTTACTGTCACTTCTATCAACATCTTTCTGATTAATTTCTATTACAAGCTCTGTGGCTGCAGGACTCATGTTTTGGGAGGTCATGTAGGTAAGACAGCAGTGTTTGTTTCCTGTGTGTAATAGCTCAGGTGTAGGTAAGACAGCAGTCCACGGATATATTAACATTGATACAATTATGCTTCATTGTTTTGGGGGTAAAAAAGCTGAAGAAAATTACCTCAAAAAATTTAAACATAAGGGAAGAAATGTTTAAAGGCCATAGCTTTGTTCTACTTGCCCTCTTATGACTTGGGGAGTTTTGATTGGTATTTTGTTACTTGTAGTTAGAGAAATCTTAGTAAAAGCATCTGTCTACAATACAGAAAGCTGTACATCTGCTGGCTATCTAGTCTTCACAGTTCATGAAGAGAAGTTGGCAATGCTGAGGTGTAATGCAGACTATTCAAAAACAAATATCTAAACTAGGCCAGATAAATCACCTCTTAGGAAAGTTCCTCTCCTTTGAGTCTAAAGAAAGTCTACAGCAATTAGCTTAACTACAGACATCTAAACTCTAGTTATTCAGAACAGCTGAAATGAATCTCACCATTGGTGTCAACAAACAGAAAATGGCTTATAATCAAACCCAGTTTCTCTTCAACAGCTCAGCTATGACATGAAAGTCTGCACTATCACTGACACACTAAAAATGAGCATCGGGGGGTTCAGGGTTCTCTCTGCGTGGCTGTGAGAGAAGACCCTGTCTTTAGACCCCAGGGTGGGCTCAGGCTTTCAGCAGAACACCAGAAAGAGTCGTTATCTCACCAGGTCATTAGACTGAATCTGTGATCAAAGGCAATGTGCCATTTTGGGGTACATTTTTTTTCTATAATACAATTAATTGACAGAATTTGTGAAGATAAAATGTGGTGAATTCCCTTCCTGCTCTCTCAGCTGTCTTCAGCAACAAAGTGATAGCCAGGACTCAGCCACTATGCTGACACAGCTCCCCAATTTCCTTTCCCCTGCTCCATTTCCTTTTCAAATTGAAAACTATTAGAAGTCTTTAGGCAAATAATAGAAACCTAATGCAGGTGCCTGTAATAAATCGTTCACTAGTTACTTTTAACCTAATGCCTCCTCAAACATTACTTTGCAGAAGGCAACAAGGGTAGGAAATGCCTCATGAACTCTTAAAATAAGTGGGGCCAGGAGTTCAGGTCATAATAATGTAGCCCATTTCTCCTTTTTTGTCGAATAATCTGAACACAGTTAGATCCGTGGATCTCTCATCTGAGATTGATTCCTCTCCGTAAGAACAGGGGGTTTGCAAAGAGCAGTCTGTCTGAGGTCACACCCTGCTGTCCAACCTTAAGTGGGGCAGCTGCCACATGGCTGGTGGTGCCAGTTACTGCTAGTGTAGGATTTTCCCACTCACAAACCTATAGCTTTCCTATCCATGATCTGGTGATGTGCACGGTCTAGATCTGCTGTATGTCTGAGGTTAAATCGATCAATTTTTAGGAGGTGGCTTGACTTCTGTAAATAGAAATTACTTGGGAAATTTTAAGTATTCTGCAGGCAAAATAAAATAGGAAGTGAATATTAATAAAAAGAGTTAGTAATTACTTGGTTTAATGCAAAATAGGCAATGTACAGAAGTGCCTATTAATTCTGAATCACCGAAGCAAGTATCTAGACTCCAGAGTTGGAAATGATGCCTAAAATGCCAATGTGATTAGTCAATGCTAAAATTTGCCTTCATCCGCTAGGCATCATGTGTCTTATTCTCAGAGAAAAATTCCTCTCATGTTCACTGGAAATAATATCAAGCATCTCACAGGGGATAAACCTCCAACTCTGTGTGTACCAAACAAGGCATGCAAGAGGACAATCTGTTAGCATATATGCTTCTGAACACGTTAGGCAACTGTCAGGTTGTTGGAAGTATTTCTCATCATGCTGGGTGCCCTCACAGGCAGCGTTGAATAGAGCTACATTGGTCACAGATCACTTTCCCCATTTGGCTCCCCAGTGAGGTGTAAATATTTCAGAGCTAATGCATAAGTCATGTACACCTGTGTTTCTGAGTGCCATAGTAGTGAGACATGACTCTTGGGTATTTCTGAGCATAGAGGAACATGGATTATTTTCTGACACTGCAAATGGAAAATACATGGAGATTTTTAATGTTTAACACGCAGACTGGTTCTGCAAATTCTTGGAAACCATTGCCTCCAGCCCCAGGCAACATCTAAGTGATGTTCTGCAAACACCTGCACCTTGCCAGGACTGGCAGATGCCTCAGCCTGTGTCCACACACAACTACCTACTGGGGCCCCACATCACTGAAAGCTAACATATGGAGTTATTTCACCCGAAAATGGATACCCCAAGCACACTGGCTATTGTTGTGCAGGTGGGCATTGTGAGACAACATCTCAGGGTTTCATATTATTGCTGCATCAAATAGGTGTTGAGTGCCTTTCTGTTTCATTTGTCAATAAGTCCAGGTCTTACAGAAAATCCTGGGTACATTTATCAACTTACTCTCACATGAGAAGAGAAAATGAGTTAAGTTTATTTATGGATAAAATGTTTGAAATAATAAAAGGCATCACACTGTAGTGGACTGATTGGGAAGGGTGAAGAAGGTGTAGCTCCTGGAGAGCAGAAGAGCAGATGGGCTTCCCCAGATGGTTTGCTCTGTATTTGCAGAGCATGGTGCTTTGACTCCGAGGTGAAGGGAGAGAGTGGGAGGCACGCTAGGGTATGCTAATGTAAGGAGAAAAAGCAATTGGTCTCACTGCCCTGAGAAAGATATTGACAGAGGTCCTCAGGAGTACGCAGAGAGGCTCACAGGTTTCTGTACAAGGAAATTGCCTCCTGGTGTACTCCTGTTATGCTGGGGAAAATAAGACTCTGTCCACATTGGTAAACAAATAAAGTAGAACAAAAAAATAGCTGATTCTTCTTGTGGACCTTCCAACCAAGGAAAATGTATACTGTTCAGGAAGTATGCAATACTTTTTGAGATGCTGAGGACTCAAATGCCTCTATGGCAGGCAGTGCCTCATGACATGTTTGATGTTAGTCCATGTGAAAGACACAGTTAACTAGAAGGACATGCATGGATCTAGGATACCTATTATATTTGTTATTAAAGCAGTGACCCTACTTTTCTTTTAGGGAAGGAGTCATTTGTCCAGCTCAACTTATATTTAGTAACAAAACTGGAATAAGCCCAAAGGCTTTATAATTGTACTTCTCCCCTGCATTTCTCCCATGTGCTCCCATCTTTACTTCTTGGGGTTTAAGATTTCCAGCTTTCTTTTCTTTTTCTTTTTTCTTTTTCTTTTTCTTTTTCTTTTTCTTTTCTTTTCTTTTCTTTTCTTTTCTTTTCTTTTCTTTTCTTTTCTTTTCTTTTCTTTTCTTTTTAATAGATACTCCTGTCCCTTTTTTAGGGTCACATTTATAGTAACAAATAAAGATTAAGCTTTCAGCACAGGCATACAGTGACGTGTACTTTGTCACTAGGGCTTATAACCACTTCTGTATGAGACTGTCACACCAGAGAGTTGAGTGTGATTAACTGAGTTTTTCACAATACCTATACCTCTACTACAAATGTCATAATACTGCAATGCAACAATACTGCTAAACTGATGTAGCTTTCATATTGATATAGGCCTGAAATAATTTTGGCATCTCTTGCAATTACATACATTAAGCATGACAACAGTGCTATAGCATGTTATCCTCTACTAGCCACAGTGCTTTGTGGAGATTATTGTACTGTTGATTGGTTTTATGAACTGGGGAGTCATTGGCAGCACCAACCCTTTATGTTTAACATACAGTTTCCTTCTCCATACAGCTCTTTTCTTATTATACCAATGGATTTTACAAGAGAACATGTCCCCAGTCATGGTGCTGCCAACCCAAAAAATCTGCAATTTTTCAGTTTTTCTGCTAATTCAATGGGCTTCATTATAAGAAAAAAATAATATTGCTGACTCTATAAATTCCTAAAGATTCTCAAAACTTAAAGTAGTGTCTTAGAAACAGCACCACCATGGCCCATGGTGAGATTATTTCCACTCCCCCCGTGGGCATTTGCAGCCTCAGGCCTGTCTTTGTCACCAACTTGTCACACCTTGAGGTCTTGATTCAGTTGCTTAAACATTTCCACTGAGTCTCTTTATGTAGAAAAGATAAGTGTGCAGAAATCTCCTGGACTTCACCAGACCAGCAGCCAGATGTTAAGCAGAACTCCAAGTGCATCTCAGGTGACATTACATGGGCACAATACCATGCCAATACCAACAGCCTGACTTGCTGTGCTGTACTGTACATGTGCTTGCCTACACACAGCCATTGTGTCATACACAGCACAACAGTCTTAGGCTATTTTGTCACCTTTAAAGGATGCACTCATCAGCCAGAAAAGTTCTTTTTCCTAAGAGCTGCTTCCTTGTTCTTTGGTGTTCAGTGAGATACATCCTGAGATATGTTTTTCAAAAGATAATCTCAGTTTAGGCTCCGTTCATTCTTAACTCTAGTTTGAAATTGTTCACAGGGCTGAATGAGTGAAACCCAGGTCTTCTTGAAGTCTGTAAGCATTTTGTCACTGACTCTAAAGAAATTTGGATTTAATCCTAGAAAGTGTCTGTATGGACCAAGAAAGGCACATCTTTCAGTTGGCATCACCATTATCTGGAGAGGCAACACAGGAAAAAATCTGGTCTCAGTGATGAATGCTCCATTCCTGAGATCACAGTGGAAATGACACCAGTGTAGCTGGTATTGAAGAAACTAAAAGGAAAATGGACTGAAAGTCAGATCTGGGTTTTGGGGGTTTTTTTGCTGGCAATTTTTGAAGACCAGCTTCAGAAGTGTTACTTGCATTTTATTTACTACTTATAATGTAAGAGCAATGAAACCTAACATTACAGGGAGTGTGTGTTCCCACCAGAAAATATCTTCAACAGTTCATGAAAACCTGGCCATTTATCAGCACTGCAGGAGATCTTTATTACCTCCCTACAGCATATGCTCTCCTATGATGTAGTTATTGATTTAACAAGTAAACTTCATGGAGAGCTTTTATCTGGGAATTAACAGCAAGACTGAAATAGAGCCCTTATTATTCTAGTAACACAGAGATGTGAGATTCCTGCATATTCCAAAGGCCATATGATCACACACCCCTATTAGGGCTGTCTGACCGCCACATCAAAGTGTGGGCTGTGATAACTTTAACAATCATGACATCATAATTAATCCTGGCAGTTTCACAACCCTTTTGTTTTTCTTCCTACAGGTTTGGACATCAGGCAAGCTCAGGTTATTGTGCTGTCATCGGGGACCAAATGTATAAATGGGGAATACATTAACGACCAAGGGCTTGCGGTCAACGACTGCCATGCAGAAGTTTTGGCAAGAAGGGCATTTGTTCACTTCATCTACTCACAGCTGGAGCTACACTTAAGGTAACTGAATTCTGTTGATTCTAAGGGACTGTTACATGGCCTTCAGTGGAACAGATTCATCCTCCAGAAAATTGAACTATTTGTTTCTATATGTCATCATTTCTGAGTCTTTAGCTGATGAAGGACTAATACACTGCACAGAGAAAAAATGAGTTAGATAGTCTAAAGTGTTGGGTCATGAGCTCCTTTACTTCAGCTGATTTTCTTGCAGTAGCGATTAGATATGACTCATAAAGTACAGTTTTATGAAGCCTGATGATTTTGTACAAATCTTTATGTGCAGGCTTATTAGCGTCATTCACTGGCCAGAGACTGGAAGGGGGTCATTTTGCTCACTGCAGCCATTTTCCTATCTTCCTTGCTGTTGCTGAAAGATCTCAGGGAAGTGATTTATTGATCATTAATGACTTCATTGACTCACTAGAGAACCAATGAGTATTAACAGCACAGTAAACTTTGTGCCAAAGTATAAGAGGCTATCACTCACTCCTTCTTTATGATGTTTTAAAATGTTATAGCATGTAGAATCACTACAGTGGAATTATTGTTCCTATCTTCAGGCAAATCCACCTTGTTACCATTTAAATGGTTAATGGGTCATACACTTCCTGGAAGATGATAATAAGAGGGGTACTGCAGAAGTCTCTGTTGGTGCCTCACTGATCATGTCTATCAACAATCTGGAAAGGGCCATGTAGTGCTTTGTAGGACATCAAAACGTGCAGGGGACCAGTCAATATGCTTGAGGTCTGGTCTGTCATCCAGGCAAGCTGGAAGAATGGACCAGGAGGAACTCTGACAGAAAACTCAAGAAGGACAAATGCAAGACAAGAGGCAAGAATGACTGGCAAAAATACAGGCTTTGGTGAAGCACTGCTGAAAAGGGACAGAGTTCATGGCAAGCTAGACATCAGATAGTAGTGTGCCTGGCAGCAGAGATTGTCAGTGGGATCCCAGAAGTATGAAGAGTCAGTGTGATCATCCACCACTAATCAGCACTCATTAGACTACATCTACAACACTATTTCCAGTTTTGGGTCCCCCAATACAGGAAGGATATCAGCCATTTGACATGGGCTCAGCAGGGGCCATCCAAATCCAGATGTTCAGGAGTCAGAGCACTTGAGCTGCTTGGAAGGGCTGATGGATCTGGGCGTAGTCAACCTGGAGGTGGGGTGGCAGACCCAGCAGAACACATGTCAGCAACACAGTGAGGCTGACATCATTACCAAGGTGTGCAGTGGGAAGGTGACAGACAAGAGGCACACACTGAAACAAAAGAAGCTCAGTCTGAGTATGAGGACTCCCCATGGGAGGAGGCAAGCACAGGACAGGTCACTCAGCAGGGTTGTGCAGTTTCCCTCCTGTCTTGGTTGTTTTCAAAACCTGTGCTGATAAAGCCTCCAACAACAACCTGTCAAACTACTTTGATAAGAGACCTAAGGTCTCTTACCAGCCTCGGTTATCCTGTGATCTTACAGAAACTGAGCAGAAGTAAAGCTGGAGTGGCATTTATTATATGGAAGGAACCAAGGAATGAAGAAAGCAAGGAAAGAAAGCAGACAAAGAAAACTCTTCTCAATAGGTTATTCTTCTGCCTTCTATTCTTGTGTGCATAATTGTGTGACTTTTTCTGAAGGCCATGAACCTCAGTGTAAAAATTTCCTCTGACTTCAGAAAGTTTTGCATCAGGTCACAGACACAAGGATTAATCTAAGCAGGATTGTGTGTTCTTGTAAGCACCTATGATACCATTGCACCAAAGCAACAATAATAGGAAAAATGCTTATTTTCACTTCAGGCTGAAGTTGAAGACAAGAGTATATTTCAGTACATGAGTTTGGCTAACACAGGGAGACAAGAGCATTAAAGGGTTTAATCAAAACAATATTCTCTCTATTTCATTCTGAATTGCTTTCAAGTTTACATTAAATTATTATGTTTTCAGCAGTGTAGCAGCCTCAGTACTTATTTCGTGCTATGGTCTCTTGGGAAACAAGTGCTAACACTGTATCTTAAACTATTGTATTGATCCACCTCCATAACATGTTCAGTCATATTATTATTTTATTTGGATCAATGTTAACAGTCTTTTGTTAAGAGAATCCTCAGTGCAGCACAAGCTCTGCTCAAGATAACTTCAAATCACTCTCTGTTGAACCAAGACCAGGCACTACCACTTTCCTGACCAGCACACACAATAAAAATCTCAACCGAAATTGTCAAGGCTAAGCACCTTTGAAAGACAGAGCTGGAGATACTGTCAAATCAGATTTTGCTACCTTAAAGTCCATGGGGAAGCAAAACTGTGTTATGAAATATTCTTCAATTGTAATATTTATTGCTACATGCAGTTTTCTGCCATCGAGAGCTTTGTCATGTGGTGAGAAAATGGGAGGTTTCAAAATTAAATAAAAAAATGCTTTTTTTGCACGTTGAAGTCACATTTACCCCTTTTTCTCTAGAAAAAGACATCTCCAACTGGCAGAGAGAACACATAGTGCTGCCGCAGAAGTAAAAGGACTTTTTTTTTTAGGACAGACATGTTAACTCGGCTTCACTGAGACTCCCTTCACACCATCTCAGGCTTAAGAGAAAAACAAATGTGGCTTCTGCATTGTAATGCATTTGCATTAACCTAGCCCAAATTAAAGTCCTCTTGCACGCCAGAATCCCATTTACAAAGTCGTATATGAACTGAGAGCTAAAAGATAGTTCTCAAACTCAAAAACTGAATGAAAGCATTGTTCTTGACTCAAAAGAGCTTAAACTTTCCATTGTTCATTATGGAAGAGGCAAGTTTGTTCTGTGGAAAGTATTTCCTATTTTCAAAATAACTTCCTCCCACCAAGCCTACCTGCTCAAAATGATCTTTGCAGGTGGATTTCAAACTTGAGGAACTTCCAGTGCAAGAATTATTTTTCTATATTATGCTGGCTTTGAAAAGGAACCTCCAGAATTTTCAAATAATGAGAGCAAAACGCATACTTGGTTGAGTGTTACATTAAGGCTTCTAAGAGCAAGGACAAGCAGGTTGGAGAAAGCAAGGGCCAGGATATAAAACCAATGTCCAGGAGACATGGATTCATTGAATTGAATTTACTTCTTGGCAGTCAAGGGTGACCTAGATCTCCAAGCCTCCTTTTATCACCAGTGGAGAGAGATTGGCATCTCTGATGGGACTCAACAGATCTGTCAAAGTATCTACTATGGGTGAGATGAATTGCCATGTACTGGGGCAAATTTTATTCCATTTCTATAAAGAGAGAATAGGGCAACTTCTTCATGTATTTAAGCTGCATAACAATTCCATCCATAAGCTAAAGTTGCAGCAATATGTAAATTACTTTTTTCCCCTTCTCTTCTTATTGCTAAATGTTAGAGGTGTGACTTTCCTGATTTTTCTTAGGAAAGAGTTCCAAAATGGGAACTTTATCCTCTCTAAGAAGCAAGAGTGACAAATACTTCAAAAGAAAACTTTCTTTCAACAATTCCTTGTCTAAAGCTTGAGTTAAATAAAAGCTAAAAGCACAGCTAAAACCTGACAGCTTCTAACTGGTCTGATTAAAACCCTTAGCCCTCCCAGATTTCATTTTTATGACAACCGTAATCCTCCAGTTCTCAAGACTTTCATGAAAGAGATGAGAAGTAAGACGCAAATTTTCTGATGTACAAAAGAAGGACAAGAAAGACCTTTTGAGAAGCTTTTTCTAAAAATCACCATCAAAAAGCACACAAATACCATAGCCTGATTCTCTTGCAATGATGGTCGGAAAATTTACATTGATTTCAGTGTTATTATTTATAGCAACTGGCCAATAGAGAAGAGAAGAAAAGAAAATCCAACTCTTCTTTTTTAAAGAAAAATAAAAGTAGTAGACTATTCTTAAAATAAATCAGCACTGTAGTAGGCTTGATGCTGTAGTGGCCCTGCAGGTACCGGAGGGATGATTTTATCAGAAGGTAAACTCTACCAGCAAGTCAGATGCAAAACTCTGTTTATTTTATACTTAAAAAGCAAGGAATAGTCTTAATCTATTTCTTCACTGACACAGCTCCTTCCTTTTAAGTTTGCTGTGAAGTTTCTCTAGGATGTTGTGTTGTATTATGTAGTACTAGAAACTTCCCATACATATATTTACATGCCCGAAACAGCTCCTCTGTTTCTCAGATTTTGTTTCACTAAAATGCTTCATATATATTAAACCACAAATATGTGCTTAACTATCTTCTTGAAGTCAGCTCAAAACATAGGAACATGTTATGCTAAATAAGGGACTTAAGCACAAGATTAGAATTTCCTACATTCTTAAATATTCCTCTTGAATCAGCCTCAAACCCTGACTCTCCCACAGAAATTCATAACAGGCAAAGATTTAGGGACAAATTCTCCTTTTTTGTCACTGCCAGCATGCAGAAATGATACTTTAATGCCACCCCCTGAACAAATGGGGTCTGTGGGCTCACTGTGGGCTTCTCTCTCCATTGCTTAGTGCAATGTGTATGGTTGTGCAAAGGGCATTGCAAAGGACTGCTACTGCAAAGTTATCTTCCCTCTCACAGCTCAAAATAACTATCCCAGAGAGAAGGCAGAAGTGTACTGGTGCTGGAGTAGAAGTGACTTTGCAGAAGTGCATCTCGTGCTTCATCTGGATGATTTTTACAAGATCCCTGGTCCCCCTGGGCTTTGAAATACACCAAACATCCCATGCACAAGAATCTTTGCTAAGCCATGGCAGATGGCATTGCAACACAAACTCTTTTGCAACAATGCTCTCAGAGTTTTGTTATTAAACCTGTTCAGTTACAGTGCAGGAATGAATTTCATGTTTGAGTTCAGCTCCCAGTAAACCATCCTGAAGGCAGGTCAGGACCATATGTGATACAAAGAATTTCAGCCTCCTGGAGTAAAGATTCCTCCAGCCTTGCCATCTATTTTTAGAGCAGCTGTCTATCACTCAGTCTGCCAGCCACACTGGCCACAGACCCTTCTTGGTACTCAGGGAGAGGTAAGAGAGCAAGGTTAATCAGTGAAAAACAATAACCAGTGAAAACAGGATTGGAGCTGATCATTGTGAACTCCTGAAATTCAGCCCAAAGCATGACTGCTCCAACTCTACATAGCAACTGTCTCTAAGTACTGCAAGCTGCCCACCCCCCTCAACTCTGGTGAGGTTTAATGTAATAATAGCAGGCATTTGGACTGCACAGCTTTGCATTCTCCCCTCTGGTTTTGCAGTGAATTATTTAAAACTACCTGCAATTGCTCTAAAGTCCAAGCAGCAGGACTTACAGATATTTTATTCTTTTAGAGTCTTGTAAGAGGGCGATAATATAATTAGTGCAGTTGGGAAATTCCACCACAGCCAGCAGAAAATGAAGGAGCTGCATGTGGAAGCCCCGGCTCAGCAGCCAGTGTGGCTCCCTGTCCCTGACAGAGGAGCTAATGTGCCTGTAAATTCCTCCTGACAGCAAACGCATCCTGGCATCAAAAAATGACAAAACACCCAAACCACAGAAGAGTGACAGCCAAACAGCTTCAATAGCACAGAGGCTGCACCAGGAGAAAACAGGCAGAGGCAGCTTGGATTAAAGCCAAGGACTCGCTCAAAGGCTGAGTAGAAAGCACCCTGTTTGCACTAACAGGATGCAGAAAATCCAGCAGAAATCGCCCTGGTTAATGGGCTGTCCTATAGTGAATTAAATGGGTAGGATTCTGGCTTATTAAGAGCATCCTAGGAAAATCATTACCTAAAGGTGCTGCTCCGTTCAGAGATATTCCTACAAAAAGACCCTTGAGTTTTTGAGGGAAGGACCAGGCCATCAGAGGGAAAGGATTCTCATCATAATTTCACTAAGCACATTTTTACCCTCAAAATTATAATCGTGACCATCACCCAAATGGCAGCTGCCTGTCAGACAAATCACCCATATCTTCCCAAATGTAACTCATCGGAGGAAGCACAGAGTGGCATAGCCTTAATGCTGTGCTATAGCTGCAAACGGCAGGACTGGGAGGGTTTGGCCTCCCGGGCAGCTGTTGCTAATGGAATATGTGCACTGTGTCCCCATCTAGCTGCTGAACCACTGCAAAAATAAAAGCTGCAGCTTAATAGGTATCTTTTTCAACTCAGCTGAGAAAAGCCTGCTCAAGTTTTGTCCTCACCTCTCAGGATGGCTTCTGATTTCCAGAAATGCCAAGTGCCACTGCTGTCCTAGGTGAAGCACTGTCATAGGTGGCTCTGGTTGAATGGGGGAAAAAAACAACACCTGGGGAGCAGGGAGCAGTGATAAAATTTGTGGCTTCATTAGAGGCCCTTTTCAGTGGAGCATATGAACACACATCTTGGCTGCAGTGATTGATGTTAATGGGTTTTAAACACACACCTAAGCATTGTGATAAGCAGAGCTGATGTGTTCACATGGGAGCCTATGAGAACTTCTCTTTTTTCCATGCACGAGAAGTACTTTAAAATCAATATGTTTATGCATCTGTGCATGTGAGGAAGGAGTTATTCTTCAAAAATCCACACGCTTTATCATTAGAATATATTCTAGTTAAGCAAGCCAAAAGCACTTTGGCAGTTTTGACCCCCTTCATACCTGGAGAAGCTTATTGTTTTTCTCTTGTTGTCACTAGGAAAAATATATGATGCCAGGTGCTAATAAAAACAAACAAACAAGCAGAAGGAGAAAAGGAGAGAGAGAGAGCACAGAAATGTTTCTGATTTGGCATGTAACAAATGACCTGGAACCTCTTTTGTGATCGTAGCAAACGGCGAGAAGACTGGGAGCGATCAATCTTCGTGCGTTTAAAAGAAGGAGGCTACAGGCTGCGGGAAAACATCCTGTTCCATCTGTACGTGAGCACTTCACCCTGTGGAGACGCACGCCTCAACTCCCCCTATGAAATCACAACTGACTGTAAGAAAAAAACCTCTCTCTCCTTTTTGCGTGCGTTTTGTCTTTTTGACTTTTTTTTTTCTTTTTAAGATTGGTCTGTCTTTCTTTATTTGCACTTGAGAGCAAAAACACTACAAGTTTTGCGGCAGGGGGGTATCTGTGCAACTGGTGCTTGGTTCCATGTGCTGGAGGAAGGTGTGCAGGGAAAATTAGAGCTGTGCAGTGGGAGGCTGCTCTGCACACTTGAGGCTCAGTGGCTCTGCTAGGGCACAGCCCAAATAGCCTGCATTTCCTGCTGGGAGATGCAATCCTAACAGTAAATAAATGCCTTGGGAAGGGTCTCCATACTCAAAGAGATTCTTGAAGCCATGGCCATAGGCTGGACCAGAGGATCAGCACTCTAGCTGGAGATGCATAGACTCTTCTCATGGTTCACACAATACATACAGGTTGAAGGGCTGCATTTACACTAAACCAGTGCTGTCCAGGCTCCAGCTGCTGAAGTAGAGCAATGACATAGTATGATATGAGATATGATATGACATGGTATGACACAGCACATCTGTAGTGTTGATTGATGGTCAGATTCTCTCCAAATACCATTTGCACTTCCAGCAAATAATGTCAAGACCTTTATGGAAATGATCCTTCCCAAACCACCTTGCCTGTGTCAAATCAACTGCATAGTCACTGCATGGTAGATGCAGCTGGAGTCCACCAGGTCAGCCTTGAAGTCCCTAGATCCATACCTGTGACATTTAAGCAAAAACATATTTTTCTAGGGATTTCTCTTCTAGAAGGATCCTGCAAACAAGGTGAACAAGTCAATGTGTGCCAACAACAGACCTGCAGGGCTTCTGGTCTAAGATGACCCTTCTCTACCACATGACCCAGCACTCTCACCTCATCACTCCCCCAAACACACACGTCCCTGTCATTGCCTTGCCATGGCAGAGGCATGTCCTCATTGCATTCCCACTGCACCAGCTTTGCACCTGCCTAGTCACAGGGAATGCCCCCATCAAGGGACAGGGAACTCCAGAGATCTGTGGCTTGGTATCACATGTCTGTCACCCTATGATCCAACACAAGGCACAAGGTAAACTCCTATCTCTGCCCCTAGGTATCGTTCTCATAAGTGCATTTTACAATGCTGCAAAACCCGTAGTGCTGGCTGCCAAATGTACACATGAGAAATAATCCTTTCCCAGACTACCCTGAATGTGAAGCAGGCAAGACAGAAGAATGGATGGAGGACAAATCATAGACACGGGAATATAAAATTAATCATCCAAGGTCACACAAAGACCTCACTTCCTCACAGGCCAATCCATCAGATGGCAGTTTCACTCCTTTGTGAATTCATATTTGTAAAAGTTATTTATTAACGATTAGGTATTATTCTGCCCAGACTGGAATCTTTTTTCATGTGTGAAACAGCAGCTTGCTGGGGCAAGAAAGCAGAATGCACCTATTCAGGAAGGAAATGTGCTCCCTTGCCTGACATGATTTCTACATTCTGTTAGCAGGGTGTATAAAATGAAGAAAAGCAAGTAAATACTTAAAAGGCAAAAAGCAAATTGACAAATTCCTGTTGAGGTAAGAAAATGAAAAGACAAAGCATCACCTTAAAAATGAAATTAAAAATAAAAAAGGGAGTGCTCATGAATATCAAAAACCAGTAGTGATTTTTGTACTCCCAATTTATGGGGGTATCAAGAAATATCTAAAGAGGCTTTATGTTTGGTTAAAGACCCTCATGTTTTTCAGAAGACAGGCTTCCTGGGGCATTCCTTTCTTGACATCACAAGTGGAAGCATCAAAATCTGTAACTATTTTTAAAATATGATGCATTCTCAAGAAGAACCAAAGGCTGTCCAGGCTGGATTCTGTTTTTCCATGCATGAGGAAGCAGGTGCTTTGGGCAGGTGACAGCCAGTGCTGCCCATTGATGTGCAGCTGAACCCAGCCCTGGAAGTGAATCCTGCTTGGCTCATGGATTGCTTCAAAGAACACTCCAATCTAGTTAGGGACTGCTTCTTTTGATAACAATATATACAGGAAGCTGTGTTTAAAAATATATAATCATGCAATATCTGACACATACAGTAAACCGTAAACTTGTGGATAATCACAAAAATATTTTTCTTGTTGGTTATTACACCAATTATTGTCCCGATGGAGAAGCTGAGACAGAAAGGGCTGTGTGGCTTAGCCAAGGTTACACCGTGAATCAGTAGCACTACACCTGGTTCATAATTTACACTTTTAAGCAGATCCATCTACCTTTGTGCTGTGCTCTTAAAATAATTTACCACTGTGTAGAAAGCCGTGCTGCCAAAAGCTGTCCTTCAGTGAGATAAGCATTTCCTTTTAGCTCACATTATCCCAGAGACATCTGGGAAGATAAGTATTTTATATTGTTTATCATTCAGATCTTTTCTTTTTTTTTTTTCTAAAGAAATAACCTTTCTTTCATCCAGTAATGACAAGAAATTCCAGATGAATGCTGTTTCATTTCTTAAACAACAAAGAAGCCTCTCCTAGAGCTAGCACAAGCCATCAAACATTACTGATTATTCTCTAAAGATGCATTAACATTTAAAAACGGTGTCTCGCCATGTGGTTTCTGGTTTTGAGAAGGAATATGATAAGCCTTTATCAATATAGGGAGTGAGTAAAATCCACTTCTCAAATCTCCTTCCAAAAATTTCCTATTATCCACCGTGTCTTTCTGGAACCCTCAGGGAGGCCTCACATTTCCTTCTTATGAGCTTTGTTCTGGTAAGGGAGGAAGTAAGCTAGCATGCATTTGAAACCCACTTTACTTTTTACTGGATAGAGCAGAGTACCAAGTTAATGGCATGTGTAAACGTCTGCACTTCCCATGGTTCTTGTGAACAGCTGCACTGCAGAGGAGAAGTTCAGGGAGCACACACCAATTCCAGGTTCATGCAGGACAGTAAGAGATTGGGGACCAAGAGATAAAATCTCACTTTGATTTGCAGATATGCCCTTCTTGGTTCAGAGGTAAGCTGACTTGTTTATTGATACTTCCTTAGGCAGCTCTAAAGGAGAGACAAAATCCAGTTGGACCAGGGCTGCTCTGAGCATGAAGGGGTTTCCTAAATCTTTTTTGGTGCCTGTAAGTCACGAGGTTGGAAGAGTTTACAGGGGGAACTGAGTGAAGTTGAGGCTTTGAAATGAGGTACAGTCTGAGAGAGCAGGGGGGGAGGCTGAGAGGAGGGGCAGCAGCTGGTGAGAGCAGGAGAGCAGACCAACCAGGTCAGTGGTGTTGCAGGAACAGGAGGCTGGGAAATGCCATAGGGGTTTCAGATGGTGTGAGAGTTTTTATGGATTTGTCCTGGCTCATTCTTTCCAGTCAGCCTCCTTCCCAAGACTCTTTTTGTGATTTTCCAAGGTCAACCTCAAAGTTATAGCCCAGATACATGGCAAAAAGGAAGCACGTTCCCAGTGTTCTCACAACGCTTATTGGTCCTTCACACACTCAGCTTCTACCTCTGCTTCAGTTCAGTGCTGTAGGTCAAGGACATCTCCCTTTCTGGTACCTTCTCCCTTTGTGTACATCTGAGCCAGGTGTGACTGGATTTCTGTCAAGGACAGTATCACAGCATCAAGTTAATGAGGGTTTCCTGAAGATTCTAAGGGAGCTGATGTTTCCCATTACAGCACATATGCTCCAGCTCATGAGGTGGAGCCCTGGGAGCAGCTAGCCCTGTAGCATTATTGCATATTTTACACTTTCTCCTGAACCTAGGGCAAGCCAAAGAATAATCAAGCCCTTGAGTTGCTGAAGCACTGTCCTAGCTAATTTAGTGCTTCTTGACTCATTGGCTTTTTCTTTTAAGTCTCTTGGAAAGAAAAATGAATTGCCTGAAAAACTGAGCTAAACAAATCCTCTGCTTCCCCACTCCTCCTTCCCTGGCAGAATTTTACCTCATTGTCCATCTTTTTCTAGAGATGTACTCTATCTTTTTCACTACATAGATTGCCAAATAGACAAACAGAATCTGCCCCAGGGCTTGTCTCAGTTCTTCTCCCCTGGGCTGCTTTTCTATCTCTTGCTAACATGCTGTATTGCCTTGTGCCATTGACTCCTTGATAGCCCAGCTCCTGTTTTATCCCACACTCCCTTTAGGTCTGAAACACACCATTGCATCTGCTCCACATGGGGTCTTCCTCCTGCTTGTCTATTAACCTACAGCTGTGCTGAAGCTCTCATGCACACACATTTGACGGAGCTCTCATCTAAGCAGGATCCACTTGCAACCATGTGAGCCAGATCATTGCCTGGGTAGGTGATGTGATGAGAAGATGTGCACTGCAGTTTTCAGAGCTGGGGAGCTGAGGACCACCCAGGGAAACAAGTTTGGGCTCTCTACTTCAAGTGTGCTTTCACTGTGCAAACAGGTGCTTTCCCTGCTTGTGACTCTGGCTGCTGGATTCTACATTCTATTCTCAGAAAAAATGGTCTCTGTTAACCCCCAAATCTGGGGCTGTCTTGAAGGGTTGCCATGCTCACACCAATAACTCAGCACTCTGTGTTCAGACAGGGCTGATCCAGAATCACATCACTATATGAACCCCAGATCAGGTCTCTGAAAGCCATAGCCTGAGCAGACTGGCTGGAGAAGGCCAGATTAAAACTGAGGTCATCTAAGGAGCCTGTTCATCTCCAAGAGATGGACACAAATGATCTCCTACAACTGTCAGGAGACTCTCAACCCCAGAGCTCAGCATCCAGGGTCCTGCAGGCAGCAGTCAGGATGGAAATACAATGAAAATGTTTATGGCAGCAACTGGGCTCCCAAAATGTTTGGTTTGGTGAACTTTTCTGGATGTGCAAGGAAAAGAAATCTCTGGCTTCTTTTTGCCAATCCCGTGTTTTGTTTAAATGGACAAATTTGGTTCTTGTGAGTAGGTGATAAAGGGGGAAAGCATTTCAAGAAGAATCATCTAAGTAATTTAGTAATCTGAAAAGAAATTATATATCTGTAACTACAAGAAAATTCAGGTTCTAGCAAATTGATACAGTTTCCTGTTACAAAAAATCAAGGGTAACCATAGGTCATAGGACTTGAACACTATTATTTGTTTCTATTGTACAAGTGTTCCCAGGTATTGCATCTCTCTGTCACAGCTGCTGTCCTGCTGCAGCTTGGGAAACCATCTTGGAAATTTGTAGCTATTCAGGGCATGGAACAGCTTCCTTCTAGATTGTAAAGTTGGTTTTATACTGATGAATGGCCTGTCTATGGAACCGGGATGAAGGTGCATTATTCTCCTATTTTTCATACGACTGAGCAGAACAATACCTTGGGGGATCTCAGGACAAAATTACCATAGAGAGCCATGCCCAGAAGTAACACGAAAGAAAAAAAAAATGCATGTAACACTGTAGGCAGTAGTGCTGAATACTGCCTCAGGAGAAATAATTCTAGCACTGGGTGAATTATTGTGGTCAGCCCAGATTGCTTTGTCATGTAAAGGATGCTGAAGAAATTGCAGGTACAGCATGAGTCTGTTGGATGACTTCAGAGGCTAGGGAATTGGTTTTAAAAAAGGTGGAAGGAAATTGTTCTTTCACTTTATTAAGACTGGACTGGGATGTATCCAAAAGGGCTGAGTTCAGGTACACGCAATGAACCCTTTGTCAGACCTCTGTAAGATCAAGTCCTGTGGAAGCTGTGGCCTTCTCCTGCTTGTGCCACTGACGCAGCCTCAATTTACCAAAGTAAATACTGAGGAAGTGCAATTACAGTTCTACTAGTCCTAACTAGTCCTACAGTTAACTTGGAGCTGGTCTGTCAAGGATCTTGTGTCACTGCTCAGGACTGTTAGCAGGCATTGGTTTTATATTGATTGCCCTGTTTTCTAACTCAATCCTCACAGGCTGCTGAAATGCTGTTTCAGTGTGGCTGCTTTCACTCAACTTGAAAGAAAACATGGTCACAGGACAGTTCCCTCTGGTTAATTCTCTCCATCACTTACACATACCAGGACATCGTGACTGGAAGCAGAGGTGAAGAGTGCTCCTGGCCAGGACAGCCAAAATTGTCAGCAAAGCCCAGCCTCTGTCCCCCCAAGCACTACAGGTCTGAGCAGTGGTCAGATTTAGCTCAGGGTGTGGAGGTGATGCTGGATGTAGCCAGTTCAAAGATTTCTTCCCAGCATCTAAATTAAGTCCGTGCTGGGCTGTGCTTGAGCCGCCTTCTTCTTCTGGGGAAGGTGGACAAAGGGATTTCAGGAGCCGAGGGGCTGAGGGAACAGTGGGACCCTGGGACAGGAGAGCCACAGTGAGGATGGAAAAGTTTGAGAGAAAGTGGGCCTGTGACATTCAGCAATGATAGGGAAGTGGGCAAGAGAAAGCCCATATAAAGCCTGTGAGGTGTGGGGGGACCCTTCGAGATGAGTGGAGCCCCTCTGCTTCTTCAATGTACAACACCCACACAGGACTTGCAGGCACTGGTTTGAACACTGCAAGAAGCTTTTCCTCCCTCAGTATCTCCTACTCACTCTCTGCTCATCCAGAGCTGCAGAAAAGATAGAGAATGGAAAAGGGAGAAAAGACTCATGTCAGGGGTACCAGAATGAATAGAGATGGTGATGAGCCAAGTTCTTGACTGTGAACCCTGTAGCCCTTCTGATGTCACCTGAGGGAAAAGTTGCAGGAGCAGTAGCTGTAGCTGTTCCATCTCAGTGCTCAGATGGACCCTTTGCCCAGTGCAGCAGTGCCAGAAGATCTGCAAATACGTGGTCCGTGTGTTGAGGAAATCCCATCACTTTGGGTATTCCAATGCCCTACACAGCCTGCCATACTAAACCTTTTGCCAGTCCCTAGGGTCAGCTCTAGCCCTTAAACCTGGCAGAGAAACCAGTGGTCTCCAGGCTTAGAGCTGTGAAAGAACTCATGGTATTATTTTGTGGCATTATCATGCTAGAGCCCAGAATGCACCTCAGAAAGAGGCCCTCATTTCGCTGCATTGCAAGTCCTGAAGCTTTCAGTGCCAATTCATTAACCTGTGAAAGCTGGTCTTGCTTTACATTCCATTATTAATCTCCACCAGGCTGGGTAGTTAGGTTTTCAGTGGAGTTTTGCTAAAGCTGGCTAGTGAATAACAGCTTCACTGCATGGACAGTTTTTCAGGTATCAGAGTACTGACTGGCTAGAAAAAAATCAAAACCTGTCAAGCAAACTTTAAAAAGAAAATAATTGTGTGAAATTAGGATCCCATCTTGTATTTTTCGTGTCTCCTGATCATCAGCAGAGTAACAAGGGGTAGAAAAACCCTATTTCATTTCCTCCCATACCTAGTTCAAGGTGAGCTTTTTCATTCGAGGCCACTTAGAATCAAATAAAAACTTGAATTTGTGTCTCCCAAGTCCTGGATCAGTGAATTCTCTATCATACAGCCCTAGACAGCTCCCTTTCTTCAATCTCTGTTATAAAACTGTCAGAACTGACACATCATGAGAAAACTCTTTGCCTTTGACAATACATTGAAAATGTCCCAATTCCTTCTTCTTGTAATATTCTTCGCTGCTTTTGCTTATTTGGGTTTTATTGTTTCAGTGGGAGTTTTAAAGTAGAAAATAAGATTTTTAGAAGTATATGTCAGTGTAGTGAGTGTCTATCCAGGAAAAGAGAAAGAATATGCTGAAAACTATGGATTGCTTAGAGCCAGCATTGGCCACAGCTTTGAAAAGCTTTCATGTAAAGCAAAATGTGTTTGTCAGGATTCAGGAAAACAGGTTTCCACAGCTATAATCAGATTCTAATTTTAACAGAATGCTTGAATTGCCAAAGGGCATTGCACTGTATTTATTGATTCTGCTTTGTTATGGGTTTTGCTGCTTTGTAAAACACTGCATTTGGATGCAGTGTTCAAATGTGATAAAAAGGCTACATTAATCAGCAAAGGACCATGCCTACAAAGTTTTCAGAATAGCAGTAGAAAATTCACCAAGAAAAGCTCTGAATTTGTCCAGCCCAAGAAATAGTGATGTCTGAGGTTCTCCAAAGTCCTCTGCAGCAAGCACAAAGAGACCACGTGCTCCTGAATATGGCTTCCTCCATTCCACCCCCAAAGCCCATAGCCTGCTACAAATATACATCTAATTAAGGCATATATTTTGTGTGGAAAATATCAAACTGTAGTGGAGAAAAGTCTCTGTGGGCAAAAACTACACCCACTTGGATCTAATTTAGTCTAATTTACCCTTCCACTGAGTGCGAATCACAGGTAAAACTCATGAGCTGAGTTTTATAAAGCTTCTCAGGCAACCCCAGGTCCAGTTAAGATCTCTGTGGAACATCTGGAAGTCCTTAGACTCCTGAGGAATTTCTTAGATTCTTAGGAGAAAAGTTTGAAGACATCTATATAAGAGGAAAAAACAACTTAATTCTAACCATGACACTGCTCCCTGCATTCTCTAGCCAGCCTTGAGCAACTCATCTCATTCTTGTAATTTCTATTTCCATACCTGTAAAATAGGAATAAAAGGTGTCCAGCTATCACAGCTCTGAGAGAGAATAAATAATCTTCAAAGTAGAATATCAAAATGAAAAATACTATATATTTTAAGAACTATTATAATGTTGTTCAGAATAATTTAGTGATTACAATCCACAGATTTTTAAGGCCAGCAGGGACCATTTCCTCATGATCTAGATTAATTTCTTTAGCCAGAGACCATAGGACTCTACAGCTCCAGAGGCTGAACTAGAATATATCTGGTGATGCATCAGGAACCACAGCCTCTCTAGACTCATACCAACCACAGGACAGCTGAGAATCTGTCACTGTTATTGACAGATTGCTGTTGTTTCTGTCTCATGGGGTTCATTTTCTGTTTTCATATTTTGCTGACTTCTTTCACATCATTTTTCTTAAATCATTCTTGAAGATTTCAATTTCCCAACAACAACAAAATCCCAAAGCCACATGAATAACAGCATGTTTTGTTCATAAAAGAAAGAGGGTTATGATGAATAACACATTCTCTTTATGTTTGTGTAAACTTTTTGATTAAAACATGGCAGGGGAGAGAACTGTCACCAAATAGGCAATTACAGTGATGTTGACATATTTGTCACACGAAGTGTATTTAAATTATAAAGCCTAGCTTTAAGAGAAAACATTCTTCATTAACAAAACATAGGTGATCAGCTGGTCCCCACTGGCCTCCAACTGATGCAGCATCTCACTCCCCACATGGAGCCTCCAGCCACTGCCCTGGCTTTGATCAGCTGCTGATGTGGGAACCAGCAGCATCTCTCCACACTGTCAAAGATGAGCTGGTCATTGCTGAAGACCAGCTAATGTGCCTCTGTGACTGGGGACGAGGCTTATGAAGGCTTCAGAGGCAGAAGTCTTCTCCATCACTGATCTCTAGACTTGGCTCCATGGGAGCAGCTGCACTTCCAAAGCAATGGCATGGCATATCTGATTTTAGACAAGAGGAGCAATTAGTAATTAAAAATAACAATCTTGAAGTGTTTAGCTTGTACTTTCCTTGATTACCACATGCACAGTTTCTTAATTCCACTGATAAATCTGGTACTTTTGACTTCAACATATTAATGCCTTTCTACTCCAGAGCAGGCTGGAGTCCACAGCCTGGGTTTGTAGGTGGCACGAGGGATCTCCCTGACACCTGACCCAGTACTGCTCGTTGCTCCTTGCCTGGAACAGTTATTTATAACTCTCAGAGGAAGCTGTGCATTACTTTGCTGCCAATAAATGGTTTTAAAGTTTTTGAGCTATTTTTCAGATTTTATATTTCCACCCCCACCCTGAAGGAATTAAAGCCTGCTGAGAGTGCAGGGTTTACTTAGAAGTTAGTCCAACGATAAAATGGGTTTCATGTGTTAGAGAGCCATTCTCTGCTCTAGCAGTTAGTTCAATAAAGGTATTTTTGCACCATTCCTTAGGATGAGTTTTCAATACATTTCATACTACTCTACAAAAATAATAAAAACTCATTGTAAAACATGAAAATTTTACCCCTCAGTGATCGTATATGGAGGCATTTTGATGGACCAAAATGAAGAGTTTTCATTAAAACACTCACTGATAAACTTTGATATGCTGGAATACCATTCTTACACCCTTCCTAAAGTTACTGTCTGTAAGACCACTTTTAAATTCAAAAATCATAGTGTAATTAATAGGTACTTAAAACAGATAAGGACAACTAATGCAGCCATTTACTTTCTGTTCTTTTGAATTCAAACTTCAAACTTTTATCTTCACTAGGTCTTCTGGATTAAATGCCACATATTGCTAACCTATGAATGGGCAAATTGCCTTTACTTTCACATGTTGTCAGTACATCATGGGAAACTATTGGCAAATGAAAAATCATGGAAGAAGAAGAAAAAGTGAAAACTGTTATTTGAAGATTAAGTATAGATTGAAGATAAGGAGAAAGAATAGTATGCTGAAGGTAACATTGTTTATCAAGTTAGAGACTGCTGTGAAAAGACAGTATTTCAGTCATGAAA
Source organism: Calyptomena viridis (assembly GCA_013390005.1). NCBI lineage: Eukaryota > Metazoa > Chordata > Aves > Passeriformes > Eurylaimidae > Calyptomena > Calyptomena viridis. The sequence continues at coordinate 154,950 of WEIV01024872.1, forward strand.
GATGTAGGGAGGAGAGAAAAGGTAAAGAAGTTCAATTTCAAATGTTAATTTCAGTTCCAAAAATTACAGATGTCCCAGGTTTTGTAACATTCTCATATAAAGTATATATCCAGCATTTATATTTGTATGTAGGGCCAATGATATGGTCCAACCCTTAGATCTGAACGAATTCTGCTACAACATAGCTCTGGGAGTAAACACATCTCTCCTAGAACTGCATTCAGATGCAATAGGCCTGATGGCCTATATTTAAATGTCTTCTCTCGACTTAAGAAATTCATCTCAACATAGTTTTAGCCCATTTAACATGTGAAAGACAGGTGCTCGTGTTCCCTCCTGGGAAGGACACATGCCCTGCACTCACCACAGAGGCAGCCCTGTACACCCTCAGACGAGACCACTGCTTTTCCCTAACCCTCAGTGTGATGAATCCTACCCTCAGAAACCACAATTCAGCTTTACATGTTGCAGAGGACATATTCTTTTTTCCCTAAATCCAGACTTCTTTCAGAATACCCCTTAAGTTTCTTGCTTTCCAAAGCTGGCCCATGGCATTTTAGCCTCTGGTCACTAAAGCACAGCAGTGATTTATTTGACCAGCCACCCCACCCAGCAGAGGAGACACATCTAAAGTGTTCACTGTGCTATGATTCTCACTGCAACATCTCCAGAAATAGTAATATTGTTCATTTATTCAGCATCTGGTTGAAGAAAGTACATCTCTAATAATCATCAAAACACAAAGGCAGGCAGATGTTACCACTCCTTTTTCCACCCTTTTGTCTCATATGCTCTAAGGAAGCTTTATAAACCACGCTGAAGAATGGAGGGTCCAGCATTGAAAAAGAAAATGCAAGATAGGCTGTTTTATTTCTTCCTGAGGAGAGAACAGCCTCACTGAAGCAGGGAAACAGAAAATGAACCTCCGAGGCAGTCATGCAAAATTTCAGACAGAGCCTTACTCATGTGATTCTGTTTAATCACCATCCATTTCCTCTTCACTCTTTAGCTAAATAATAAATATGAAGTGTCTTTTTTCATTACCATGTGAGCGAGAACTGGTCTTGGAGAAAATAAAAAAATAAGGGGTGAGCCTTGAAATTCGTGGGTTACACTGACTTTAAATACAAGGCATCTGCGTACATTTCTAATCCAATAATTAATAATCCAGCACCTTTTTATCTTAGGGACTCTCAAGAGTAATTTCCACATCTGAGTGTAGCACACATCATAAATCCACTCCAAATGATTTTTAAATTTGTCCTTTCTAATTCTGGTTTGAATTGACATTTTGTTCTGGTTGAAGTGGCATCCACAGACGCCTTCCCCCCTACAATTAGTTGAGATTAAGCAGTTGGGGAACCAGCACAGAAAAGATCAGAAATGCTTATAGTCATTGATGCTTTGATCATACTGAACAGCAGAACAGCAGTAGGCTGTAGTTTGTGACTTTAAGATGCAAAAATAAATACATTTCTGAGACTGCTTTAAAATGATCTGTAGCAGGCTGTGCCAGAAGTGAACTGTGTTTTTGACTGCTGGCATTTAGCTTATGTGCTGGAGTCTGTCTGCAGCTTCAGTGCAAAACTCAGAGAGCCCCATCTCTCCCTTTGTTCAATATTTATATCTTCCTGTTCTATGTTATGACATGCTAAAAAAGAAATCGGTGTGTTCCAGTAGCAGATTTGGATTTATTTAATCATTGGCAATCTGAAAGCATTCAGAGCTTTGGGTTATTAGTATTTTATATAAAGGCTACAGATGATTTTTTGGAGCATGTGTGCCAACTATCCCAGCAACGTGAGCAGCCTGAGACAGGCGGTTATGGTTCAAGGTTTAGTCACACCCTATTCGTTGAATTTAATAGCAGTTGAGCAGCTAAAACCCCTTATCAGAGCTGTGGAAGTGTATCCCAGGGTGAGTGTACACTGGCCACAGTACCTGAATCCTATCAGCCAACGCCGTCTGCTCGGCTGCACCCTGGGCAGAGCACGTGTGACAGGGAGCAGAGTTGGACACGTGGCTGAGTTAATATGAGCATTTGGAAACTGAGACCATCAGTGCACTTCCACACACTTTCTAAATGCCTTTAAATACTTCTGTTTTTCAAATTCAGATACTTGCAGGCCAGGGCCAGGATGCTGTAAGAACAACCCGACACGGAGTACTTTGGCCTTTGAACTTCCTTTGGTCCTGAGCAAAACTGAGAAGATCAGATAGACAAACGAAAAATTAAACAAGCACAAACACACACCTCCGAGCTCACAGAAGTCTTTTGGATCCCCTTCCCCAAAAATTTTATGCTTTAAATTCTCCAAGTGCTTAACAGTTGTTTGCAGGGCTGATGCTATTTTCTCCCCGTAATTGGTTCCTTATCTCTGTCAGCATATTGTGGGATGCTTTGTCCCTCACCTAGGTAACTTTTATATAATGAAATCAAAGTCATGTAAATGATGGGCTGCTCATCTTATACTGCAATCACTGAAATTCCCTAGCAGTTACATGTCCCTTTGCATGTATGTAAAATGTGAGTGTATCAACACGGTGAACTGCCTGAAAAAGAGAGTAATCTTGGAGACCAAGCCAGGCACCTACAGGGGAGGATGAGAGCAGGGGCTGAAAAAGCAAGAAGAATGTAGAGAGATGGGAAATGGGAGAGAAAAGTGTAACAACAAAAAATAATTTTCTTTTAAAAAAATAAAATGGGAAAGAAACACTAAAAATTCATTTTGTCCTGGGGAATTTCCAGCAGGTAGATTCCTGTGGTAGATCTTTACTGAAAAAATAACATCGTTTTTTCATAAATAGTTGTTGAGCAGTACCTTTAAATAAATTTGCATAAGAAGGAAGCATCATTATCTTCATTATACCTGTGGGAAACCTTAGGAAAAGAGAACTGATTTGCTTAAAGTCAAACTCTCTACCAGCCAAAACAGCAATAGCCTCTTGAGTCACTCTTCACTGCTTCCTTGGCAGAGATCTAGCACTGCCATGCCATCAGTTCTCAGGATGTGCAGACGAAGGCAAAGTGGTTTTGTTATACATTTCTTACTCTTGCTCTGCTAGATGTGTTTGCTAAGCAGAAGTGATCACTTTCTGCTTTTGTTGCCCAAGTTTCATGGTACCTTTCCCACGACTCTGAAGCTCAATAATAAAAAATGTCTCTTGTCACTGTTTCAAATTTTTAAAAAATGTTTCCCCAGAGAGTCCCAAGAAAAATATGGACTGGCTCCCGGATACCTAACCCTGTCCAAAGAGCATCCTCTGAACAACACTGCAGTAGACATCTCAGACAAGAGGGATGTAAAAAGGATCAGCACACATGGCCACAAAAATGACTTCCTGACAATGTTGGAATGACAGGAAATTTGAGAGCAGAGGGATTTGAGACATTTGTGAGACTTTGGCATTTTTGCTTCTTGAATTTTCTATTTGTCCATTGGTTCTTCCCAGTTTCCCTCATAACTGAAGTTTGAAAATCCACAATACTCTGAGTCTGATCTTTACTGCAGTGTCTCAATTTGGGAGTTGCTCTCTGACAGCTGGGCACAAGAACACCCCACATCCTTTACTGAGACACAGTTGCTGATGGGAATGGCAGTACAACAACCACTCTTCCCCAGACTCAGATCCTGTAGCAGCACAAACAAACCCCACACTATTTGCAAACATTTTGAATGTGATGGAGCCTGAGTTTGGGTGGAGATCAGTTTTGGCCATGGCCAGCCAATCCATTTGATACCTGGTCTAGCCCACTGCTGGCACATGCACCCCAATCTTAAATTTTAAAAAAACAGGAATGAAGTGAAAAGGCAATGATGAGTAGGGGGCCCAGTCCTTGCTGTTCCTTGTTGGTCTTTTACAACCAGAATACCTAGGGGTAAAGTAGTAGTGTAAAGAGTGATTTTGATAATGAACTTCAGTTTTACTCTTTTCATAAAAGTGAAGGTGAAGTACTTTTGAAATGTTATTATCTTCTATATTTACTACATATCTGTAGGACTCTGTTGTGGTGCAGGACAAGTGCATTAGCTACTTGCCCTGTGCTACCCCAGAGGCAGCTGCCTTGCACTCAAATATATAACGCTGAAGTGATAAAAGATATTGGTATGACACAAGGTACCTCACTTCAGGGAGACTGTAGAAGGAATTTCGGCAAGCAGTGAATAACTAGAAAGCTTTGATTTGCTTTTGATCCAGAGTATAAACCTTTAGCTTTTCAGAATTTTCAGAGAAATTTTGTTGTAACGAATCAAAACCTAAATTGTGACACTATTCAGGAGCTGTCACTGATTACCACAGTAGAGTATTGGGGTGATCTGTATCTTGCAGCTGAGTCTTTGATGACACTCATTGAACCAAGTTTTTCCAAATATCCCCCCATCACAGCTTAATCTTAAAACAAGAAATTGTACTGATTCTTTAAAAAATAGAGCACCTCTGTTCTTTTTAAACATATGAGTGAAATAGAAGGGGAACATGAGCTCAGTGTGTGCTGATGTAAGCTTTGATTGCTGTGAAAAGACGACGCTAGAGCGCACCTTCTTTTCTGCACTGTGCTGCTTTCTTGGGCTGTAATCTCATTTAATTTTGCATCCAATTTAAAAGACCCCCACAGGTGGTTCTGCAAATGCAAGCTACGGCATCAACACAGCTGCTCCGGTTCTTTGTAAAGCATTTAATTGTTGTCATTCTTGTGTTTATTTTGCCCAGTGAACAGCAGCAAGCACATAGTGAGGAAATACCGTGGGCACCTCCGAACAAAGATTGAGTCTGGGGAAGGAACCATACCTGTCCGGTGTCACAACGCAGCTCAGACGTGGGACGGTGTGTTGCTGGGAGAGCAGCTCATCACCATGTCCTGTACAGACAAAATCGCCAGGTACGTAACGTTTATACATCGCAAAAGTCTTCACAGGTGGAAATGAAGTTCGATGCCACAGAGGACTATGGGGACTGGTGGGGAACATCTTGCAGGTGCTGACAAGCCCCATGGAAACAAAGACCTCCTTTGTATGCAAAAACAGACCATATGAATAGGATGGAATGCAAATAGGACATTTTCCCAAATTCTGTGTGGGTCGTTAGTTGCTTATTACAGTGTGACAAAAATATAAACTCTTTGCAGCTTTTTTTGTCAATAGAATTTCACTGTGCAAATAAAATACGTCCACTTTGCTGTTCTTGGATCATTTACCCCAAAACTTGCAAACCAACCATCATACATATAAACTTAGTTCATCTGCACCCAATTGCATGAAATGCCCTAAAAGCTGCTAGGAATATATTCTTACTATTTCAAATGCCATTGCAGAGTTTTCATGTCACAGCCCCCTCTGGTTTTCTGCTCTACCCTGTAAATATAACATATATTTATATAGAATAATTTCCACGTAATAAATATTTCATAATTGTTCCACGGTGGCACATAAAATGTAAACACATTCACCATTCTCAACTTAGGATGTTAACTAATAGCAAATGATGGCTATCACAAAGTGTGTGCTCTTGGATGCCTACTTATTGCACTGTTAGTATATATCCATATATACATGTTTTCTTATGCTCATAATTATATACGTATTATGGGCATTAGCTATAGATGCAGTTCTACGTGTGAAATAAATCACATTATAGCTATAAAAATGTAAATGTTATGATCAAATTCTCTGCTGGAATATCATGCCTAAGAATTCAGTTAAATCACGTCAGCCAATAATTTGGCCCGATCATTAAAGACCAATATAAACATAATACTTTAAAAAAACATAAACCTTTTATTTAATGCAAATTCATTAAATTCTGCTCTTAGCTTTAACTGGATGACCTACTGAAGCAAAATTAGTCTGTCAGCTTAGCAAAGCCTGCCGTTTTGGCACAAAAATGTAGGAGTGAACCAGCAATGGAAATACTACCAGAGTCACAAAATCCACCCTCTGCTAAGTGTAATCATCACAACTGTTCTGTTTGCATGAAGGATAAAGAGCAACTTCTGCTGTAATGTTTTCATTTATTCATAAGGACATAACAGAAAACCCAAACTGTATTCAGTGGATCTTCTGCACCGTTTTTAGATGCAGTTGGATTTTCCAAATTCAGACTCATATGGTCTCAAAAAACTGAACAAATTCAAGTTCAAGAATAGAAATATTGCATTCTCTGTGGTTTTGAATGTCATTAGCCAGTGAATTATATATCAGCCTTGCAAACACTATTACATTTGCTATTGATGAGGATGTTGACAATAATGCACAGTCTCAGGAGTTGGGTTTTCTCCAAGCACATCTGCTAAGCACTTTCAGTGAATCCTTTCCTCGTTGCCACACATCTAAACAGCATTAAAGTCTGTGAAGAAAAAAAAGAAACTACCGCAAATAAGATAAAAGATAAATCCAAGATTAAAAAAAAATATTGCAGCTTTTGTAATTGATATTATTATTTCATTATTGTTTGAATTACTGGAATTTTTATTATTTATTTGCACTGTAGTAGAAATGAGCTTGGGATTGTCCTAAACAGAAAAAAAAAATCAGCAATCATTATTCCCTGGTTTAAACAACAGGTGTTTACTCTCACTGGTAAGGGAGTTAAAAGAGGTTACACAACAGGGAAATGGCATCTGCATTATACTTTACCCCAAATTTCAGTTTACCACATTAAATGCCATCTATGATAATTTTTTATCATTATTATTCTCATCTGTAAGGGGGAAAAATCAAATGTTTCTTCACCATACCTTTGTATCAGTACATACAGGACCGTTTTCTGCCTTCTCCCTCTCTGGTCATAGAAAGTACAAATAGGAAAGGAGCTCAGTGGAAAAGGAGATTACTGTGTGAGGGCCCTTTCCCACTCCTGCCCCAATAAAGAGATCAATGGGTGGTTTCTGTGCCACACTTCAGACAGCAAACATTTGCCCTATCACATAGTTAGCTGACTCTTAAGACATCTGAATGCAGGAATCTGGTTGCACATCATCTGGCCTGGTCTTGCAATGAGAAAAAAAGAGATCTCTGGAGCTGAAAATCATATTTGTATTAGCAAGATTTGACAAAAAATCTGGCTTGTATACTTTGGATTTTATTACTTGTAAGAGTCCCTCAGGAGCACTGGGCTATTAGAGAATGTTTCCTCTTGAGAATCTAGCCAGTAGCTGCTAAAATATACATCATTTTGCATTATTTGCAAAGGACATTGCTATCAGAATATCAAAGAGCCAAGAACATAGTTACTGAGAAAGGCAAATAATATACTATAAATCGTGTATCTAACGATTTATGTTCTTTCTTCTCACAGGATAGCTATAAGCAGAGAGTGGTTTAATCAGATTTATTTGTTATTCAAAGACATTTAGTCATTTTGAGAGACAGTCTGAGAGAATTGATGCTTGGTATGTGTTATTTGGACTCTGTGGCTTTGTTGAGATTGCAGGATAAACAGCCTGGTATCATACCTGTTCCCTCACTGAATTAAAGATTTTCTGGCATGAATAGTCATGTTATTTGGCTTGGGCAGGGAATTACAAGGTGAAATTCTGCAACTGCTTTATGAAGGAGGTCAGACTAGATCTTGGTGGATACTTCTGGCTTTAAAACCTATGCATTTATATGTGTAAATTTAAAGTTTGGGCTCTGTGAATCCCTAAACAACCCCAAGAGAGTGTCAGCTTTTACACTCACAACTTCTGTGAGCCTAACAGTGCAGCTGACATGAGTTCAGCCTCTCAATGCTATAGAATTTAGAATTAAACCACACTCTTTAGACCCATAGTTCATTACCTACATTAACACCTTTTGACCTAATGTACCTAATGTACATTTGTGCAAAAGCAGTAATAACATAGGGAAAATAATTTCGAAAATTGTCATCTGTTTGGAGAAAAATTTATTTTGTTTAACACTTCCTTGATGCTAATCATAACCCATATTAAAACCTTTATGTCAACAGAGACATTACAGCCCTGAGAGAATTTAGGCTTTTTGTGACAGTAAACCCACTCATACAATGGACCAAATTAAACCTGTTTTCTTCTCCTTCTCTCATGCTAAGGAGTGGATGGATGCAGGAGCAGCTCATACCTTGCTTATTAGAAGGTCAGTGCAAGGTTAATGCTGCTGCTGATGGAAGTCTCTGCAGTTGCTGTTTTGGAGCAGACAAATGTTTGAAGGAAAATTGTTGTATGCACACAAACACACATTTAGGTTAAAAAGCCAAGGATATCTCTAGAAATCAACTCCATTTGGGGGATCTAAACACAGTAAGCAAGCATTAGGAAGGTTTAGCACTACATTCTTTCTCTGATCCTCACATTCAGGGGTGATTTCTGCTCAGGTTTCTGCCAGCTGCAGAGGTGGGATTTGCAGCACACCCTTGGTGCCCTGGGGCCTCAGGGACACTGGTTCCCTGCTTGTGTCCCTTTCAGTGATATGGTCTCCAGATACACAAAGCCAGCCCAATACTGAGCCTCTCCTCCCTGCTGCACAGCAGTGCTGGCTTCCCACAGTGCACAGTGTGTACATGTATGCCAGATTTGCAATTGACACATTTCACACAATCAAATGATTGCATATATAAAATAATAATTTCCAAATGTCTCTACTTCTTATTCATAAATCAGAAAAAATATGAAAGCCTGGACAAAATATCAAAGAACTATGCACTTCTATTAAGTCCCTCATCCCTCTGGACAGACTTGTAGGGGAAATTCAGAGTCTGTCAAAGAGTATAGAAACCACCTTCCCTTCCATATGGTTTGTCCTCTGACTCAGGGGAACACTGAGCTCCAGGCCTGTCTCCTCCCACCATTGCTCATCCTCTACAATTTGACAGCATACACCTTCCTTCTGTATAAAGCTTCCTGTTCTTCGGTCTTCTGTGCTCATCGGGTTTATAAATCTCATCACCAGCACCTGGGCCCCTTCTTCTTCCACGCAGAAAACTGGAGAAATTATTTCTCCCAGTGTCAACCAGTCCAAAATACCAGGGTGTTCTCCTCTGTATAGCTGCACAGAAAGGTTTAGCGATTGCCACCTCCTGTGGTTTGGTAGAGAATTGCAATAGTGCTGGAAGCACATGGAGGAGTAAAGAGGCATCCCCAGGTCGCCACCTCACTTCCGCTACCATGTGTGCAAATTATTTTGAGGATCTTGGTGCAAGCATTCAACACTAAGGTTTATTCTAAAACTTAGTTCTTATCTGGGTGTCCCATAAGAGAGTTCTGTGTTGCACTGCTCTTCCCCAAACCCTCTTCCTTCATAGACCTTAGCAAGGGGACAGGTGACCTCACCCTATGGTCAGGGCAGAGCACGTTCACATTCCTTGGATGTCTAGTGGGTGCATTTAGTTTGGAGAGAGGCCAGCCTTCTGTGCAGCAAACTTGCATCTACACACACTAACAGTGTATAAACTTACTTGAAAATGCATGAGCGATGACACTTGTTGTCTTTCAAAAGCCCCCTAACAGAATGCAGGCTGAGGAATGTACTCTGGATATTGCAGGATTTGAAGGGAAAAATCCTCACAAACGCTGTCTTTACATAGCACATAAAAGCCAGAATTCAGTGTTTATTTTGTAAGCTCTGGTCTTAAAATTGTTTTCTTACTGCCACTTCTCAAAAGGTCACCTTTAAAAGACTAGGTATTTTCTTGACTCCAGGTGAATGGTCATCCACTTCCTCGTACCTCACCAAAAAAAGTGACATTAAGCCCAGAAGTTAAATAAGACCTTGAACACCTAAATTATACCTCATCTACAAAACAACACAAATGGTAACAAAGGACCTCCAAACTTTGTCTTACAGCATGGGCAGTCTATCCGTGTCCCATGGCTAAGGTTTGTGGATTATTTGGGCCCACAACCTAGCGAGTAGAAAGGAATCTTTATGGAAAATATGTTCAGAGTATTACAAGGTAATGTAGCCTTAAGGCACTGCTTCAGGATTTAGCAGTGGGAGTCTGAAGTAGCATTTTATAAGATGAGTTGAGCACATTAAGCAGTATTTAAATGTAGCATATAAAAATGCAAGACTAAAAGTCAGTGTTAGAAATTGGCATTCTTAGATCTATTTTAGTGTTAGCCTGTCGACCAGAGCCATTGTTAACAGAAGGCTCAGCCTGACAAGGTAACTCTTAAGAAAAGCTACTTCAAAGGCTGCATATTAATGCAAATGAAAATCAATTAACACAGCTAGATCTTCAATTAGAGATGATTTGTGCACATGGTTTGTAATTTTCTCTCTTAACCCCTTTCTGTGTGACTGAGAGTTCAATTTCAATCTTTCACCACAAGGTATGTTCCAGAAAACACATATAAACCACCTACTGTTAAAATACAGATCAAAAACTAATGCACTAGTTCCAGTTTCCAAACCAATAATAGCTAAATGGTCATATAAATAGGAACACCACAGGTGTTCTGCTAAGCACAGGCCACCCTGAATAACAATTTATGTTGTGTGAAGCATAGCTGGAAGTATTGGTAATAGAAACTGTGGTACAGGAGGTTAACAGCACACCAAGTGGATAACACTTAAAGCTCTTAATAATGACAACAAAAAAAAAAAAAAGTATTTTATAAAAAGCCTTAACAAAATAAGCTTTGAAACTCATCAGCAGTGTTTTTTGATGGGCAAGGTTTCCAAAGGTCCTAAGAAGACACTTCAGTCTCTGAGTGTCAATGGCAGGTAGACATGCCTGAGGCGTTTGGAAGTGTCATGTGAATTTCTCCACAACTCAGTTTCACAGAGGTTTGAAGGCAGGAGTGTGTCAGCCTTCAGTTCTGAGTAATTCTACGTGCAAACCAATGCTAGAAACACCCACCAAAGGGGCTCCAGGCATCACACCATGTCTCATCAATGGGCAAGGAACCATGTGCTGACCTGAGCAAGGCTGCAGCCCTCTGCACCCCTGTGGGTTTGCCTCCAAACCCCTCTCTCACTATTTTTATCATCCCTATTTCTGTTTATCCCAGGAAGGGGCCATAGACAATTTGTGTGGTGAGGTGATCCTCCAGCATGTGGAGGCTGTGCTGTGGTTATTGGGGTCCACAATAACCCAATGCTGGGGTACACAATGTCCCCATGTGGTAATGGGGACACATGTCCCTGCACACCTTGCTGGTGGTCCCAAGCTGCCAGGAACAGCTGGGGGGGGGCTGTGCGGGGTCTCACCTCCTGCCTGCTCCATGTGCAGGACTGGGGGAGCATGGCATTTAATTAAAGAAAGGCTGTCTGCTCTGGGATGCCTCCCAGCTTGTCGCTGGCATTTCTGTGATTGACAAACAGGCAAAAATATATTTATTCAAGGATTATCTATATTGAAAACTGGACGCAGGATTTTGTCTTTGTAAACAGTGCAGTAATATCTGCTGTTTGAACAAAAGGAAGGGTATACTTTCCTTCCATTTAGAGCATCAAAAGCTCTCATATTTGAGTGAAAAGGGGAGACATTCTGTTTTATTGATCCAGCTTGATGAAAATTTGGGGATTTTTTAAGTAAGATCTGTGACTAAAAAAGCAGTGGGTTGATTTTCACTTGATTAGAAGGGTTATTACAAAGCACATAGCATGTAAGTTATTAGAGAGGTGTGTCCTTGAAAATAGCCCCTTAAAATCTTGCACAATTAGGAAAATTCAGAATGATCCAGCATATTTACTCATAGCAAGAAAAGTCACTTTGATATATTGAGAACGCAAAATGTAACACTGCATTGCTTTGAATAATAATTTTATTTTGAATAGTCACATTTGAAGAGAGCACTTTGTTTCAGACGAGAACACGGCTACTTTCATGGATGTAAATTAGGCTACAGAGAAATAGCTCCTTCAAAATGACCATCCTTATTGATTGTTTCGCTGTTGCTCAGATGGATCTTTCTCTATCTTCTACCTACAAATAATCCCATAGATGTGCATATATCAAAGGACCGAGTCATTACATTAGCCATGTGTGTTGGTCAAGGGAAGAACAATACACAGAATAAGAAAAGACCTTCACCCAAATTTTTGTTGGTTCAATCTGTTGTTTACACACAGTACCAAACTGACTGCCCTCCAAGGAAGGCCTTTTTAGCCCCACAGCAGCAGCAGAGTGAGAAACTGAAAATTTCCTCCATCATTAATATGCTTTTGTTGTGTTCTGGAGGACAACAGCACAAGGGTCTGGTTTTGGCCAGCTCAGTACAGGACCCCTTCTTTCCTAGGACTCATGCTGACTTAGTGGGACTCACACATGTCCTCGGGGCTGCTTTCCAGAGAGAAACAACTGTCTAAACACTTTGACAAACCTGGCTAGATTTGAAATCAAAGCTCTTTCTTTGCTTCTTCATCCCTTTTTTCTCTTGGGTGCTGTTAAACCAGTGCTGTGTTGAACTGGGAAGTGGCCACGGTACAGGTGGCAGTGCCATCACCTTCATCCCCTTTCACACCATCACCATGGTGGACATCAGCCTGGGCATTGCTCAAGAAGACCTGGCAAGTAGTCCCCACCAAATATTGCCTTCTCAGTGTCAGCACCTTTCCTGATTTCTCTGTCCTTCCTGACTTAGGATGTCTGGTTCTGGAACAGTCTCTTTTTGCACTACATTTTACCCATGAGGCATGATTTGCTTTCATGCCCTGTAGTCTTTGTTAGGTTTCTTCTCCCATATTTTTTTCAGTCTGGCTCCTCTATTCAGTTTGTCTTGAAGTCAAACTTACATCCTGTAGTCAAACCCACCATGGCTGATACAGAGCCTTCATCACGCTCGACACCTGTGGCTATGCCTTCATTTGGAATGGGAAAACAGAGTGGTCTCAAGGAACAAGTATTGTATCCAGAAGTCATGAACTCTTGCAGACTTCAACAAATCATATTGCCTTTCTGCCCTGATTCCTCTGGATATAAAAATGGGGCTTTATCTTACAGCAGCATTCCAAGGATTAATTCATGTTTGTGGAATGCTTTCAATACAAAGGGGGTGACCTGATAATTCATATATTATGATTTCCAATAATGTAATTCTATTGACATTCGAATCCCTCTTTACACCAGGATGAATATGCCCAGAATTAGGCAGAGAAATATCTCTAAAGAAAAGGCAGATTCCTTGTGAAGAATTTAAATTAAATAGTCATTATCAACTTGTAATTTATGATCTGAACACAATCCTTTATTTTGGTGAATAAAGCTCAGATGATTTTTTTGTAATGTGCATATTGCTAAAATCCCAATATTGTTGAACATATGCTGTTTTTCTGTTTAGCTGCTTTTTTTTCTCTCCTTCAATCAAATATGCAAGGCTTTGTTTTAAGAAAATATCAAATGTTGAAAACAACATTGATATCTTACAAGTTTCCATCTGGACAGATACCTGTCTAATTTTTTTCCTCGCCTTAGGTGCTGGTCAGAGGCATAGTACTGATAGCTGAATTCGACTCTGTTTCTTAAGCTTGCATTATTAATTTTGCATCATGATAAGATATTTACTCAAAGAGGCAGCTAGTTCTTTCCTTAAAAGTGATGTTATTTGCAGAAATGACCGCACTTTTTTCTTCCCCAAATGAAGTTATGCAAATCTGATCGACTAAAGTAAATGTTTCATAAAACCAATGACTGTTTAAATTGTGGGACTAAATTGTTTGTATATAAATATTACCTTTTATATTTCATTTGAGTTTTATGTAGATGAACACATTACTTTAATGGCCTGCATTTACAGAGGGAGACGGGGAGAGTCTGACTCTGAAATCCTCAGCAGCCAGATGGCTGCCTTTTCTTGCATGAGATTAAAAGATGTTTCTCATTCACAGCCCTGCTTCGGAGGCAAATTAATACAGCCAGCTAAATTGCTTGTGTTTTTGGAATAAAATTTAAAGAGAACTTTTTAAAGCAATTGGTGTCACAGGTTCCTAGAGCAGATTGCTCTCCAGGTAGAGCATGCTGGTTTTAAACATTCAGTAATTAATGGAAAGTATTCCGTGTTAATTGACTGCTTCGGGAAAGGGAAATATAATGACTCCTTATTAATCATGAAAAGAGACATACAGCACAGAGGCACTGCAATAATTGCACTAACGGCTGAGAAATGTTAATTAATGAAAAGAACAATGATGTAAGAAATTAGCACCATAATGCTTGCTGCTGATGGAGATTCTGCTTTAAACACATTATTTAGCATGGCAGCCACTGGATGATGCCTTAAATAGCAAGCACCTCATACCCTTTCCTTCAGTCAGCTATGGAGTTCCAAATGTTGCCGGTGTTTTGGTTTTTAATGAGCCAAAATATGCTCTCCAGAACTACATTTTCTGAAGCATTTTCAGTTTGAACTCCTGAACTCAAAACTATTCAAACCAATTGAAAATGTTAGACTTACATAAAAATATTTTCCAAGTATAAGAGAGCATGTTAGCATTTGTGTGGTGAGGAACAACTTCTTAGATGGGCTGAGCTAAATAGGTTTGCCAAGATAACTGCATTATGTCTTCTTTTCCCTTTTTAATTTTTCCACTCTTTAACCAGTTATCTGTCCCCTGAAGAATTTAGAGCAAGCATGCTGTCATATTTATGCGTAGCTTGATGTAAAAAATCATAGGCTATTAAAATACAGAATCATTCTGGCAACTAACCCAACACCAGTAGTATGGAGCTTACAGTCATTAACAAGGTCTCCCCCATTGCTCTGCTGCACCTTTAAGACAGCAGCAGGGTGAGACATATCCATCACTCCAAACACTTTAGAGCAGGTCAAACTATTGTTTACAAATCAATTTCCTAAAAGTGCAAGTCTTTCTTTTTTTATCTATTCGGGACCAGGATTTAATTCTTATGCATTTCTTCATATCTCCATGGTCATTTGTGCATTCAAAAATTTTGTGTGAATTTTGGCCTCCTAAATCATGTGTTGGCTTGGCTGTATGACACGGAAATAGTACTAATGTATGACAAACAGGAAGAATAGCAAAAACTCTCATTCTAGCTCTACCATTGCAAGTGAAAAACTATAGATGCAGGAAAAAAAATTCTGCTAAAGACAAGCTAAATTAACATATATCAAATGCAAAATGTTTTTAGAAAGAACAGCTCTCCATAAACCTCTTTTTGCAGTGACACAAGACAGAAACACATCCCTTAGTTCAATGGCACGTCATCATAGAGGGGAAATCAGTCCATGGGTGTATAATAACCTAACAGTGCTTCATGTAGCATAGGACAGGGACAGGAATGGTTTCATTCCTCATCCCTCTAACCTGTGTGCTGGCCCTTCCTGATTTTCCCAGGGTAGCTCTATTGTGACCTCCACCCATGTGTTTTATTGCTCCTGAACTTCTTTTTCAGATGGAACATCCTTGGGCTACAAGGTGCTCTCCTCAGCTCCTTCATTGAACCCATGTACTTGCACAGCATCATTGTGGGAAGCCTGTACCACACTGGTCACCTTTCCCGGGTAATGAGCCATAGAATAGAAGACATTGGTCAGCTGCCAGCTTCATACCGGCGCAATCAGCTGCTTCTCAGTGGTAAGCAAACACCTGCCTGCAAGACAAATGATCCCTTCTCCCATCACTAATTGTACTGGTTACCAACAGGAAAGTTTTTTGTTTTTAAGTAAACCATTATCTCATTTCTTCTTCTTTTTTTTTTTTTTTAATTTTCCTTTGGAGTATGAATTTGTAGAATGAAGAAACCAACGTGTTTAAGTCCAGTTCCTTTTTCATGTGCACTGTCCACAAAAAGGGTCAGTGGTGGATACAGGCTGAGTAGGAAAACAACCACTGTACACTGAACACTCGAAGTGGAAAAAAAAGTATGACAAAGTAAAACATTTCTAAAAAAACAGAAAGGAAATTTTCAATAAATTTTAGGTTTAACTGTCTCCCATTCTGTTCTCCCTCATCCAGTGAACACACAAATGTGTGGAGACAGGAGAACCAGCCCTCACATCTCTAGCACTGTGCATGCAAGCCCATCATCAGTGTCCCTTACTGAGAGCCTCTGCTCCTTCACCACTTGCTAACCATCGTGTTTGGAGCAAGAGGCCATAAGAAAAGGGCTACAGTCATGCACAAGACCCTGCCTGCCCAGCAGACCACAAGAAGGCATAGCTGCCCTCTGACGAAGCTGCTGCCTGTTGTATGAGCATCTCTGTGCTTTCCAGCTGTCTTGTGTTACTCTTACTGCCACCACTTCTCATTCCCACTTCTTCTCTGTCCTTCTGACTCCCACTTTCTCACCCCCCTGGCAGGAGTAGCTCTCCAGCCTCATCCCAGCAAAATTCCATGAAATCTTGATGCCTTCAGGTCCTCATGAGGCATGTGAGTGCTAAGGACCACCAGTTCTGCATCAGATTAGATCCTTATTTTACTCTTAGACTTTGATAATTGTTCCTTGGGAGGATTCCTTGAGACACACCAACACGATGTCAGCATTACAGAGGTGGGAGGTCAGGATGCTTTAGTGGAGTACACCATTGCCTTTCAAAGCCCTCTAGGTTCCTCAGTCAGGAGAATGCTGGTTTATCCCTCATTTATTTCATGGTCTTTTTTTTTTTCAATGTGACAAAATTAGTTTGGCTGAGGCAGAAGTGATAGTTTAGCCGCTGGGGAAATTCTCAAGTTCTGTGTGATTTAGTACATCTGGCAAGTGTAATGTGCATGTAGGTGTTATGGGGTGAATAGGTCAAAAGGCTTATCCTTATTTGAACAGCTTATCTCCATTTTTTAACTCTTCAGTGCAGCCAGCCAAAGGCTCCAATGCAAGTAGACAGGAAGATGTGCTCCTCGCTCCCACTCCACTCTATATCCCCACCTGTTCCTCCTGCCCTGGTCCATCATGGACATGACTCAGCACACTCATCCTTCTCACATGACATCATGGTAGGGAGGAAAGCACTCACAGCTGGTCAGGAAATATCTCCTCATTTCCTAAGCCTGACTTGTATTTTGTCAGCACAGCCCTGGCTGTCAGAAGCCTCTGCATCTTGCACTGGGAAAGTGGATCTCATCCTGTGACACCCCTAACCCATTATGAGTGCACCCATACATTAAGATCAAAGGCACACACACTTTCACTGTGTCTGCAGGATGTACAGGGAAACCCACTTGAACTGTTGAAGGGCTAAAATCACAACAAGGGATTTTATAAAAGATTTCACCTCAGAACAGCTATTACTTTCCTGGGCTGGCCTTGCAGAGTAGAGCAATGGTCATACTTGGCCCAAGGGTGTACATATGTCCAAGAGTCATTGCCAGAGATTTCAAGGGAATTAGAAATGCATCAGAGGGGCCCTTGTGCCTCTTTAAATATCTGCATGTTTCAGGGCTGTCTTCTTCCTTCTGAGAGGCTTCTGTTCGGAAAAGCATTTGCTTTGCTTTTGGTTGTGTTTGTGGGTTTTCCTCAGCCCAGAAGAAGCAGTGGGAGGAATCTGTCTCTCTCTGTCTGCATTGTTTTTGTCTCTAAAGTCATTATTTGCAATCTTCCCTCCCCCATAAATCCCAGGGAGCCAATGCTGATTAGGACTTACATTGCTGAGGCTTATGCTGCATTTCTTTTTCCTGGGAAACTGTGCTGACAGCATACCCAGTGACTAAGGAGATGGACACTGAGAAAAAGCCATGCCAAATGCATTGGAGACCAGACCTCTGCAATCTCAGCCAGGCAACTCCACCTCCCACACTTGTCTCAGAGATCAGGCCAGCCAAGGATTGCAGGAGTTCTTAAATTATAGGGGTGTCAATTATTTTGTCACTTGATCATAGCGGTACAAGCATTTCAATGGAGAGGGGAGTCATGGTGTGTGATGAGATATCCTGAGATTCACTCCTTGGCTCCACTGAAATATAATCAGTGAGGTTTTCCACTCGCACCAGTCCCAGCCAGACAGAACTCTACTCATTCACTGAGATTACTCTTGGGTGTAATCTTTAGGAGAAAGAAAAGCCCTGTGTATTTTTTATAGCCTGTTCTCTTGAGATTGAGGCTGTTCTAAAGGGTATCCTGAAGAGGCATGAGGTTTTGCTGAGAGGTGAGAGTGAGAACAGAATTCAGTTCCTATCCCACAATACTCAATATTATTCATGAAAAGACATTTCTTTTTCTTCCAGTTTCTATGGTCTTCTATTGTACTCTTTGTTGTGGGGGTTTTAAGGAGGATGTTTTACATAAAGGAGAGAAAATCGTCCAGATGATTTGAGTGTTACCTTCCAAACAAAATCGTAACAATTATTTGTCACAAGAAAAATATGTAAGTGTTTAAAAATTATTAAAAAAACAATACCCAGAGAATGTATCCAGGCTTTATAATTGTATTTGTCATGAGTCTCATGGATTTTTCCTTAAAACATCTTCTCTTGCATTTGGAAAATGATGTGAAAATATCTTCTACTTATCTAAGTACCTGTACTTATCTATGATAACTGAGAAGAAAAAGCATGAAAGCCAAACCATCCCAGAGGTGTTTCCAGGCACTGGGACAAGCCTGGACTACTCTCACAGTCCAAGATCAGAGAGGTCCCAGGCTGGGCAGGGGGGCACAGCCCCTATCTGGTGGGCATCCACAACCTGCTCTTCTCTCTGTGCAGCCTTTCCTTTTGTTCCTCTGGTCAGTACTTTCACAACATGTTTTGTTATTAGGTGGCCTGTGGCAGCAATTTTGCATGGCAGGGTGTTTGCCATCATGGTTTTTGGCACTCAAATCCTCTAAGCTTTTGGGTGCTATCTCAACAGAGAGTGGTGCATAGTGTCAAACAGCTGATTTTGATCTGTTTGCATCTTGTTCTGTGTAGAGGCGCCTGAACAGCACCACAGAGCTATCTGATTTTCAAGCTCTCAGTTTAAATCCTGTTGCCTAGGTGAAATGGAGTTTTAGATGCAGACTGATCTGTTATCTCAGGGGGGAAAAAAATTGAAAGAGGTATTAATACGACATGAATGTGTTTACAAATCCTGGGTGAGGTTATGACTTAGCTGTAATTCTCTTCTACACACGATAGCAAATTCAGTCCCTGTGACTGAGATGATTTCTGCAGTTCCAGCTTTGTCACTTTTACAAAGTGGTTGTGCCGTATAATTTTTTCCCTTCAATGGCCACCTTTCTCTCTCTTTGTGTGCTGAGTACTATCTGGCTCTTGCAGCTCCCTCGCAAGGCAGGGGGGACAGGAGGAGAGAGGGAGCATGTCCCTCACTGGCATTGCTTCCCATGATGCTGAAAAGCCCCGAAGCAAGACACAGGAACTACCTACAGGGGCAGCGCCCTGTCCATGACACACCCTGCACAGCACTGTGCTTCTCTCAGGAGCTTACCAAGCTCAACACACTCAGCACAGCAACGGGTCCTGCATTCCCACCAGCCCCCATCTCCTCCCATTCTGCCCGAGACCAGCAGATGCTCATGGTGTGAATCTGTTTCAAAAATGAGATCCCTGGGCAAGAAGGGGCACTTTGGAAAGGAAGGGCTTTCATCTCATTTCTTTAATCTCCTTCTCTCTGAACAGCCCATATCAGTACTTCTCCATCTCTGCAAAAGTTCTTTGTAACTCTCTAAGTAGAAAATGCAAAGGACACTTCTCTGCTGCCCTCCATCCAGGAGTGATGAAAGCAGGTCCCACCAAGCTGTGCAAACCATGAGCTGGAGCTGCTGCGGGCAGGGGCTCAAGCAGGAGCAGACATTGGGAAACAGAGACACAGTCCTGGCACTGGCCTATGCCAGGGTGGCTGTGCCAGGCAGCTCCTGCCCACCAGCACAGTCCCCACCCGCCTGCTCACCACAGTGGCTTTTGTTGTCCAGGTTTGCAGGCTAGTGGCCCACACAGCAAATTATCAGAGAGGTATACAACAGCTGGATCCAGACACATCATCCAATGCCCATGTTTTCAAAAATATTCAGACTGCTTCAGGTCACTCTGTCTTTTCCAGCCTTGGAAGCTCCCAGTGTTGGTTCTTTGCTCCAAAAGCATTAATGAGCAGGGCAAGGCAGAGCTCACTTGCATTTATCCTGTGCTGGAAAATAAACCAGCCACTTTCTTTATTCCTTTTATTTTCTTGCAAAAACTAATCCTTCCCTGGTTTCAGTTACAAGAAATGAGAAAGCAAAAGGAGTCATGGAAAGGTTGAGCTACACTAAATTAAAAAGAGACAGGCGCTTACCTTATTAAAAATAACTCATGTACACACCCACACCTGACCTTTCAGCCCTGGTCTGCATTTAGAGCCAAGGGAGATCTCACCCATGAAGGCAGTGGCTCAGTATGTGGCTCAGATGTTCAAAATTGGCCATGTGAATGACACTAAGGTCATACAGTCACTCCAGGTGACTGCAAACATCATCATTGCAGCAGTCAAAAGTTAAATAAGATGGATTCCATTTAAAGATGTCCAAAATGTCACCATTAGGACACTAACTAGTTCTTGAAGAGATTGGGGTAGGAATCTTGCAGGCAGACACAAGGTCGGGACCAAAAATGTTCTATGTAGGTCTGTGATGTCTACAAGGTCATTATTAACTCAGATCTAATAATCTCTCTGCGATGATGAAGTGTATGTTTTGTATTTTCTTATTTTCTTTATATCCCCTGTGATCTAGACATCCCATCACAGTGAAGGTCCCAGTAGTTAATAGCAGGTAAATATGCTGGACTGTGGAAAGCTCACCTGAAGGAACTCATGGCAAAAGCACTTTATTGCTTAGCTCCTCTTAAAAATCTGTTATCCCATTAAAGCCTTTCTGAAAGATTTCACTCAGCAACTGTCACACTGCTGTCAGCAGCTCACAGTACAGTCCAAAGGCTTTCCTTAGGCTAATGAAAGGTTTGCCTGGAAGGAGGAAAAAATCTATAGGAAAACTCTCTCTGTGCTACATTATGTCTCTCCAGAGTACTTGGTCTGGTAACGTTTAACCAATGGTGACAAGAGCACATGCAGTGCACAATGCCAGTGGGTTTGCTCAAGGATGTTTCATGTACCACAACAACCCACCACATGTTAGCAGCCAGTGCTTTGAGCACTGGAGGTTACTGGTGTCCTTCTCTCCTTCAGGGATTAGCCATGCTGATGCTCGGCAGTCCGGAAAATCTCCCAGCTTTAGTGTGAACTGGATTGTGGGGAACACTGATCTGGAGGTTATCAATGCCACAACGGGGAAGAGGACCTGTGGGAGTCCCTCACGGCTTTGCAAGCACATGTTCTTCACTCGCTGGGCAAAGCTTCATGGCAAGGTAGGTCTGATGCACTAAGAGGCTTGTGAATAATTGTCCTGCAGTCCATGTAGAGTGAGAGAAGATGAAAACAAGAAAAAACTATTATATTAAGTGCCAAAACATCTTTCCTATTGGGAAATGAGTGGAAACAAACAAGTCAGAGTGATGGCAGGGAAGTCTGGAGACACTTCCACCAACAAAGTCAATAGGGAAGGCAAATGAACCTGCAGGGTGGGAACATTTGAGGGCAACCCCAAAGATGGTGTTCTGCTCTGCAGGAGAACCCAAGTGAAGGAGGCTGATGGGACTCATCCCATCCCAGCTTGTGGGATACTTCATCCTAGCAGGGACCCTGAGCCTTGGGAGGAGTAGAAGAGACCAACCTGGGCTTCATGCCCATAGCTCAGTTACAGTTCAGTGACACAGGTCCCAGCCTATTTCCTGCACAGAAGGTGGGAAGCAGGGCAATAAGGACTGCTACTGCCCCCAGAATGAAGGGAGGCTGGAACTATGGCCAGGAGAGCTGGACTACGTCTGGCTCACACCATGGATGGGATTGGAGTGAGCAGGAGGGAATAACTTGTGGCTGAGCAGGGCACATTGCTCTTGATAAAATGAAGCATTTGATAAATCATCAGTGTCCACCTCTGGGGAACAAAGGGAACAAGGATAGAGCCAGAGGGAAGCCACTGCTGCCAGGCCAGCTTGTGGCCCAGTGACACCTAGGCTGGCAGTGTCACCCTCCCTTGCTGACTGGGCCAGTACTGGTTACACACAGACAGGAGCAGCTCATTGCAGTCTGCACATTCGCCTTCTCCTTCCATCTGTCTCTCAGCATCTCTCCTGTTTAGGGAGAAGGAAAAAAGCACTGTTTGCTCACCAGGCTGTGCTTTGAGGGTGCCTTTTCCTACAGGGTGCTGCTATTCCCATCTTGTAAACATTGGACATTCACCCAACTGCTTGCTTCAAGGCATTTTTCAGACTTTGCCTTCTTTTGTGAAACATCAAAGCCTCACTGCTGGTTTGACACTGTAGAGACTCAGGCAGGTCAGAGGATTTTGTTTATTTAATCTGTCTGCAGAGTGAAGGGCACTCACTCCTGCATGTCCTTCCAGGGGATGAGGGGTGCTGGACACGTGGTGTTGCTTGAGGTGTCTCCTGATGGGTGACTCCAGTGCTCCAACAGAGCACTCAGGCTTCCCACACCAGCACAAACCCTGATGCCTGATTTCTGTTGTCCTGGGCACGTTTCACAGCATTTCCAACAATAACAGATTACAGAGGGGAAATGGGAGAGTGTCTCTTGGCATTTACTTGGAAGCACTGAGCTGCTGCACTTCCCAAGCTTAACCAAATAAATTCTTTAAAGATCTTCAGAAAGTTTTTTCCCTTTTTTTCCCCTAAAAATCACCTTAACAGAGCAGTAGCATCCTTTGTAGAATATGCCGAGATTTGTTACTGCTTATACCCCCTCCAAGGCAAAGCTGTTCACCCCTTTCCTCCTCACAATGGCTCAAAACCATGTCACCGGCATTTATTGCTTCCCTGTTTTTTGTTTTTAAATAAAAGCAAACAGACAAAGCATAGTGATAATTTGTTTTTTTGCTTATGAAATGTAAAGAGATTATACAGCTACTGAAGCCTCTTGTTTCTTTTGGCTCGTAGGCTGGTTTTTTTATTATTATTTCATTTTTTTTCCCCTCTCTGATTTTTGTTCTGCAGCTGAGCACACGAGTACCAAGCCATGGAGATATGCCATCAGTGTACAGCGAGGCAAAACTGGTGGCTCAGACGTACCAGTCTGTTAAGCAGCAGCTGTTTAAAGCATTTCAGAAAGCCGGTCTGGGCACCTGGGTGAAGAAACCCCCAGAGCAAGATCAGTTCCTACTAACTGTGTAAATCTCTCAAGACCTTTGCTACACAACTGGATCAAATCAGCTGGAGAGAAGGCAAGGCAGGACACACAAGGGAAGAGAATTGAAGAAGTTTGAGATTTAATAGCAACCTCCATGGGAATATTTGCTTTTAATTCTGTATTGGAAATCCCTAAGTAGAATTGTGTCTGATGCACTGAACTCGACCTTAGAAAACTGCTTTTCATGATTCCTTCCCAAGAACGTACCTGCCCAAATTATAATGCCATCCCCATCAAGATTTTGCTTTTCACTGTTTATTGCTGTTGGTTATTACTGATTTGAGGTGTTAGTGGGCCACCTGTCTGATCCAAAATAGAGCTTGTTTTCCATCTGATCCAAAACAGAGTTTGTTTTCCCTCACACAATCAGTGCAAGAGTCATCACTGAATAATGGAAAATAGTGAACAGAGGTGGAAGCACCCTGGGCACACAGCATGACAGCAGCTCTCAGAGCATCCATAATCATCCACAAAAAAAAAAAAGACGTCTAACCTCTATGCAAAAATCATCCTTTTAGCTGCCTAGACCTGTGAGAAAGAATTTGGACCTCAAAGATATGCAGCATTTATAAACTCAGTTTTTCACTGCTGACTCTGAGCACAAAGCCAGGCATCAGAATGCCCTTGTTTTTTACACTTATTCCTTCTGATGCCTTGCACAAACCACTTCCCACCAAATCTTCAACTGTGGTCACAAGCTTTGCATGCTGCAAATTTTGTTTGTCCAGACCCAGTTCTTCACACATGCCCTTTAGACACCAGCCAGGATGCAGATGCTTGTCAAGAGGGTAATTCAACCCTGAGCTGCCTGTGGAGGTGCACAGCTCTGCAGGGACTGCCAGTGAAGACCACTGTGACAATGCTTCTGGCTCTGGATCTTCAGGTAGCTGCCTAATATCAGGCAGGCTGCAGTCTGAACCCAATGCCTCAGATTTCCAAGCTTCTGATGATCCAAAGCTCTGAATTAAGTGAGTATGAGCTCAGGATGCTCCATGCATCTGGACAATCGCTGGGTTGGATACCCACAACTAAGACATCCCCAAGCGAGAGAGCACATTTGATACTTGGCTCTTTTGTGACTCAGTTTCTCCACCTGTCAAATGGGGATAATATTTAATTGCTTCACATCTAAGGAACTTGGTAGGATCAAAATGCTCTGGTCATATGCAACAGTGTAAGCCAGATTCTGCCACTCTTGCAGTGTGTTTTACCTCCCCATATAGTCAAATTGACATAAGCACAGCAGATGCAACTACAGGCTTTATAAGGTCTTACTCAATACATGAGCTTTCAGATTCCAGCTCTGTGTAAATGCCAAGTGTTATTATTATTATTCATGCTCATCTGCAGCCTGAAAAGCAGATGGAGTTTTTCACTTAGGAGACAAGTATCACCCAACAGTTAAATATTTTCTTCATAACTGTGGCTGGGTCTGATAAAATCACATCTTTGAAATATCCCAGACTTCATCAGAATGCAGAAGATACAGTCATGAGAGAACTGAGCTTTGATAGTCCCACTGCAAAACCAACCTTCAAACGCCCTGTACATTTCTCTAAGTTTTTGGGTTTTTAGATGACAGGATTTGCGGGTATATAACTACTGTTTTCTTTTTATTCCTGTGATTCTCTTTAAATCTGTATATAACATGCTGCTACTGATTTGTGATAATTGTCTTGGTATTTTCTCAGAACCGTCAAGCTGAGTTACTTTTCAAACAACACAAGGCTCATATTTTTCCATGTAATTTCCTTTACACGGGAAACTGTTCCTATCAATAAAGATAGATGCTCTTTGTATAGGGTTTATCATGTTTGGAGAGCCATATACAGTAAATACATTGTTTATTGATGCCCACAATAGAATAGCTACAGTATTTTGATGAGATTTTATTTTTAGATTATAAACTACAAGATGTATCTATAGTGTCTTGTATAAAAACAATTGTGATAAACTAGAATTTTTAAATTAGATAAAACAAAGCTCTCCCTGTCCGGAAACCTTTTCAACAAAATAATACATTCCATATTAACTACCAAAAATATTTAACAAAAATATCCTTAGAGTAGAAATAGTTAAAAAAAAAAAAAAAGAAAAAAGAAAAACAACCAAAAACCTGAGATGTTTCAATAATGGAAACACTTTGTGGTAACCACTTTGTCTATACTTTGACCACTTTGTCAGCTCTTCTGATTAACATTTAGAACGTTTTTGGCACCTTCTGGAGCTTCCAGGTACCTCCGCATGGTCCTGTCCTCTAATAAAGGTGTCACTGGTGCAGACCTCCAGTGTGATCTGGGCAGCAGAGGTGCCCAGAGGGGCAGTGGGCGGGTGGGACCAGGCCCATGACTGCAGGTGTGGGGCAAGCTGTGGGTGACATTGGCAGGGGTGGTTACAGGGGCCCTGTCTGCTCCCACCGAGGGATAAAACCACAGGGCAACCAGAGAGGAGGACAAGGTTTCTCATGCAGAGATCTGTAAGATGGAGGGGAAGCATGTCTTCTGCTTTTCCTCTCCAAGTTAGTCCTTACCTAGCATACAGGAGACCTCAATGGCTCCTCCTTACATCTCCCTGCCCTCATCCATCCTTTTCCAGCCATGGCATGACATCAACTCAGCTAATTCATATAGTTCCACGGGCTGGTGTTGCAGCTACTGTGACAACAGAACACCATGCCTGGTTATTTTTAAGGACATAAAGAAAGGTGTGGTGGGATAGAATTATCCTTTGTTGAAAGAAATACATAAATGCAACCCTGGATTCAGCTGCCAAAATGAATTTAGTACTGGGGATGAAAACAAGTCCCCACTGCAAGTGGGCATCAGCTAATCTCATTGAAGGCAGTAGAGTTGCACCTGCTTGCACTAGGGTTGAATATGACCTTAAATATCTACTTCTTCTCAGTATGTGCAGTGACAGTGTGATGGGACCTCATCACAGAAGCACACGACCTACATACAGCATTTCCTGAAGCAAAGGGAAAATCGCTCAGTAGTAGTTCTGTAGTGAAGATTCTGTACATAACACGCATGAGTGAATGGCAATACTGTACTAATGGATGTACATTTGTAATATTTGTAAAAAAAAAGAAACAAAAAAGACAACAAAAGAAAATAAATCTGAATTTACATATGTGAATTTGCTGCTAAGTTCTGTAAATTGCACTTCAGTGATACCTGATAAGTGAATGTTTCTGTTAAGTGAATAAAATGCCAAGTAAAATTGTTCTTTTACTGTTTGTTGACCATTTTTCACTGTGACTTAGCAATCAATTGGAATGTGCTCCAGAATGCTAGTATGTATTTTTACACACACTTAGTGTAGATCTACAGATATATTCAGTTTGGATTTGATGCATTATGGGAATCACACACTTGTATTGAGAGAAGGATGTGTCTGCTCATGCAGATGAAGACATAAAGGGACACAGTGCTATCCTGGGAGAAGAGTGAACTGGGTACATCTTTAATTTGATCCTTCCAGGTTACTCTCAAAGATATTTCTTAATAATAGTTAAATACATTTTTGCAAACTCACCCTACATGGGACTTGCTGTATAAAGCTGCTTAAGGAAACTGAAGTGATGAAGAAAAGGTCAGTACATCTCTGCAGATTTCTGCTTCAGTGATGGAGTGGTCTTGGATTATTCTTGCTTTGAACAATCTGTATTCAGCTACAGCAGACTAAAGTTACACTGAGCCCAAATGACACCATCCTCACAAAGGTTTAACACACACTGTTGTATGAGCATCAACTGGTGCCTTGAGATGATTACCCTTGGCCAGTCCTTATAGAGATCACTGGTGTTACCAAAGCATCCAACACATTTCATCAGCACTCACTGTCAAAATATGAATACACTAAAAGTGAAAATTTTCTAGAAAGGTTTCCCTGTCCCTCTCCTTGTGAAGATTTGTTTCCAAAATAAAATTGAGACCAGCAGCTCACAGGGAGCCACTGTCCTGACAGCTTTTTGCTTGCTCATGTTGAAGAAGTTGGTGCCAGCCCTCACAGACTATCCCATGGGTTCCATTCCCCAGCAGAGGCTCTGCATAGCTTTATTTTTAAGTGAAGACTTTGCTGCAGTTGCATTTCCTTAGCTTGGATCTATGTCATTAGGTATTTGGGCAGGATAAGGAGAAGGGAGGGAGGAGAAGAAAGCATTGGCAGGATGAAGTTGCTCATGTGGGAAAAAAGTCACTGTGAGCTGACCCGATTCCATCAGCCATGGTGGGCTTTTGCCTTGAGCAAAAAAAAGCCAGATTCTCAATATTTGTCAATCTCAAAGTGTATTTGCACACATCAGTTTTCCTGCTTTCACTGGATATAGATAAAGCAAACCCCAGTCTGGTCCTCACCAGACTTCCTTACCAGTAGACATGGTCACAGCAGTGTAACACTGTCCTAAACAGACAGGAGAGAAGTTACACCAGAGGAGAGGCACTTTGTACCATTATCCACCCTCAAGATGAGTAGCTTATTATTTTTGTGTTAAAAAATGTGAACACCGAAATTCTTCACGTGGCAAAAGCTGTGCACAGCATGGATTTCCTTTGCAGAGGGGCTTTGGAGGGGACGTGCTGAGACCAGCTCTGACAAAGATGCAGGGAACAAACATAGCTTTGGCCATGAAGGGCAAAGTGTGGAGGTGGGGAGGTCCTTATGGGGGCTTCCCACAGTCTGGAAGTCCCTCAGCCCACTCCTGGGCAGTTTGCCAATGGCTGAGAGCACAGAGGAGGCTTCCAGCCTGTTTTCTTCTCCAGTAGTAGCTGCTACTGCCTGACCATGGCACACACTGTGACACAATTTGGCTGCTGAAAACAACTACAGAGCAGTCATCAGAGCAAATTGTATGGATGGATTCCATGTTTAATCTCATTAAGTTTAAAGGCTAAATACCAGAACTGCATTTAAAACTTTACAGGTGTTCACCCCAGGATCCCCAGGCATAGTTATTTGTTTTCCAACTGTATATTGGAAAAACAACAGCATAAAACATGAACAAGATGATATATTGACTAATAAAGGGCTTCAGAGAAGTGAGTGTTTCTCAAATAAAACAAATAAGTCCTTCTGCTGCAGTTAAACCTTGATAACCATGCTCGTGTGTCGAAGAATGAAATAGCAATTTAATAGATTTTTAAGCTTTTTGATTCATTACCATTGTGCCTACTGTCCAGCCCTGAGACCTGATTACTTTGGCTGGTTTCAGCTTAATCACGTGGATACACTAGTTTAGCTTGAAATGTGGGTAAAGTCAGAGAAAATCTGAGACTTTTTAAAGGGTGGTGACAGTCTGTTTGGATGCAAACAGAAAAAAAGCAACGAACACAAAGACATACAAGCAAATGCACACCCATAGACATGTGGTTTCTTGGTACTCCAAGGCCTCCGTGGCCTTGGAGAAAGGGGATTAATAATCATTGTCTTTTCAGCAATGAAATAGTTCTGCTCAAATGCTTCATTCAACCTGGCTTTCCTGGTAATTAAATCCTCTATTAGACAAGTTTATGTTCTATTTTATCAACTTCCTTTGCAATACAGAATTAGTACCACTAGACCATTAAAATCATGTTCTGCCATGGAAAGGAAAAGGTCTTGTTCATTCTCCTCTGGCCCTGAACAGATGCCTTTCCAGCCTATAATGCCATGAAATGATCCAAGCTAAGAGGAGACAGCTCCTTCCTTTACACTCAAAGTTACCAAAAAATACCTCCCCCAAAGGAAAATAAAGATGTGAAGAATGGTACATATTGTTGGGATTGACCAGTTCCTCTGACAGGATAACTGGAGGATAGGTGTTTAGTTTGAATCCATTTTCTAACCTCCCTGGATAGAGAAAAGTGGCTCCATAAGGCAATTCATGCCACTTAAAATAGTGTCCAAGAGACAGGGAGATCTTGTCCTCTCAAGAGTCTGACTTCTGCCCACTAAGGGGAGAGGAATCTGGACTCCTGCATTCAGAGGGCTGTGCATGGGGAGGTGACTCCCAGCCAAAGCATCTGCAAGCCACAGGACCTTCTATTTCTCCATTTTAAAACCCAGTGACTATTCCTTATCACGGGAAACTGGCTTATGAAAATTAATGCTGTCAGGCTGTAAGAAAAGCATACAGTACATATATATGTACTATATATATATGCAACACACTGACATGCTTTTAACATGAAGTGTGAACATTTTCAAATTCTGGAAAAAAGGCATTCCAGCCATAAGTTTTGGTAGCTGACTAATTTAACATGTAATGTGCCCATTTAGAGGTTTGGTGGAGGATTTTATTTTTAGCATAACTTTGCTGCCATTGAAATCATTGAAAGAGTCATTACTGGCAGCAAGCAACAGGGATAGATTGATATCAAATTAATGTTTCAACTTTAATTTTGAGAGCTGAATTAATTCCATGTGAATCTTTTTTTGTGCCAAATTGTTCCTAGCCGTGACACATCTGTACACAGTAGAAAACCAAAATCATGCATCACTGCCATATGAGCCTTTGCATTAGAATTTCCTTGTAGTGGCTCAGCATTTCCCAGATCTATTTTTTTCATCTGACCCAGTACCTCTTTGACCCTCTAACAAGTGAAAATACATTTGAAGAACCTTTCTCACTATTTGGAACATTTGCTGTACAAGTTCAAATCTGTTTTCAGTGTGTGACTTTCCTAAAATATTCTTTTATCTTTTTTTTTCAGATCCTTAAGGGGTGAGGCACAGATCAGAAGTAGCTAAATTGTACATCTATTTGTCTCATCACCTACTGGTCTTTCTTGAAGAACTGTGGCAAAAGTGAAGACCGAATCATTGCAGAAGTAACTCCTTTTTCACCCCAGGAGGAATACAGAGATCACTCTATCCCAAAAACATTAGTGAAATGCGAAAAAAAAAAATTTGGCTCAGTCAATGGGATTGTCCAACTAAGGTAAAACTAAATGCAAATCTATTGACTTCAAAGGACCTAGACTAGTGCAACTGAGCAGAATTCAGCATATGAAGGGAATTGGGGGGTTAAGGTCACAGGAGAAAGGTACATGAAAAGACTTCATCATCCCCTCTCCTTGTGCTTTCACAGAGCAACTCAATGATTTGCACCACTGAGCACTGAATCAGCCTGGGAGTGTCTCCAGACAAAGCTGGCTGAAGATTCCCCTGAAAAATGACATTAAACTGGTGAAGCATTTTAGTGCTTATGAGGTTGGCCAGGAAGTGCCATACTTTACTCCTGCTGCTAATTTCTCTCCTCGTCTGTCATTCTTCATGCAATTTTCAGGGAGGAAAAGCTCTATTCAGCCACTGCAGGTAAGATTAGACAAACCTTTCTGGGAAGATGGAAAGGACAATTTATTGTGGTTCTTCACCCTCTATCACAGCAGTGCAGTATCTCTATCCCAGGACCAGGTCCATAAGGTCATCTTAAGTTTCCATAAGCATGCTTAGTTTCTGCTACTGAGTCTTTCTCCTTGCCAACTCTCATTACAAATTTCCCTGACAGAAAGATACACAATGATGTCCCAAACCAAATGTTTTCAGAGCCATAGTGCCACTGAGGTCAGGCACTTTTGTGTTCCCCTGCTAGCACTGACAAGTGCCTGCTGCTAATATAGATAAATGTAAAACTACACATGAAGAAACAGTAAACCAAACTAAAAATATGGCTTAAACAGAGCAGTTCTCCCTGTCTTTCACAGGGAGGTTTGCAATAGTTCCTGACTTCACCATTATTCTTATTACTGGTTGAATAGTTTAACATTCTTTCCACCCTTTAACCTGACTTTTTTATTGCTAGAGGGGTCCTAAGCTACATGGGGACAACTTGCTGTGGAGATTCTGGGTGTGGAAATTACTTGGGTCACTCCTTGCTACTTGTCTTGTGCCTGCAGCAGCTGGAGAACTGCGCATGGTCTTTTACCTTCACCCAGCCCTGCCACTCAGCTCCCCCCACCTGCAACAGGGCTGCAGGAGCCTCCATGGGAGGTGATTAACGTATTATTGTCACTGATAATGAGATAGATTATGCTTATGAGTCCTACTGGCCTTTAATGTCTGCAAGCCAGAGAAAAGAAAACTGCATTAATTTATATTCATTAAAATAAACTAAGAGCCCTTCAGTCCTCTGCATCCTTCTCCCCAAGCACTGGCAGCAGCAGCCTGTGCTGGGGAAAGGGCAGGAGCTGCCCAGGAAAAGCAAGCAAATAAACCAGCTGCCTCCAGCTTGGTGGCGCTGGCCTTTGGTTTGCTTTCTAAAGGAAATAACCCTCAATGTATCCAAGGAACTGCTGCAGTCCCTGGGCTGGTAGCTTTGGCATATGTTTGTGTGTGTGTATGTACATACATACTTATATACCTATATTTGCTTAAGGACTTCATAGTGTGTGAACCAGGACAGTGGTGCTCAATGGCAGATCAGCTGGCCAGTGACTCCTCTCCCAGAAAACGGAGGGTACAAGGCTGTATGTCCTGTTGTTTAACAGTAGTTTTCTTTGCATTTAAGCCAGGACTACCTCTGAAAAAATATTGACCCCAAGTCCCCAGCACTGGAGTCCAGGCAGGTGCCCAGTGATGCAGAGCAGGAAAGCTGATCCTGCTGAATACCTGGTATCCTTTTCCATTGCTTTTTTATCCTAGGATATTCCTTCAGAGTAGATCCAAATGCCCAGTCTGGTTCACCACAGCACCACACGTACCTGTGCCAATATGGTGGAGAGGACTGAAAGGAAAGCAGGCAAAGGGACTACTCTGTGCAGTGATGGTGACACTGCAAACACAGGTCCCCTTATTCCCTTTTATCTACACTCAGACCATCAGCCCTCACCTCCCTGTGAACACACATAACTGAAAAGTGCTTACAAATAAACCTGGAATAACACATGTGTTCATTTGTGAGGTCTCTGTATTTGTCAGAGCTCCCCACATGGAAAGCTGCTGTTCCCTTTCTGATGTTATTTCCCTCCACCATAAAAAAACCCTTGGATGTCTTACAAGTTTGCAGAGCAAGAGACACCAATGTATCAGGAGAAGCTGGCAAGTCTGCACATTGCAGTCCATGGGCAGCCTGCAAAGCATTCACTGAAGGCATAGTGCAGGGGGTGGTTATTGCGGACATCTGAATGGGGGGGTTCTGGCTCCCTGTTCTCACTGAAATATGTTGGAGTGGTTCTTCAGACAGGCACCTTGGCATGAGCACCAGCATTCAATACATTTCTGTCAACTGGAGAATTGTGTGTATTCAAGGTTGTGGCCATTTAATGTATTTTGGTGCTTTCTGAGATTTTCCACCTCTCAGCATCACTCACTGCTCCCCTCCTGCTGCCTTCCATAAAGCTGGAATGGGCATATGCTGAGAGGAAGGATGGGGGATTTATAACCCAGGAGAAGGCAGGAGGCAAAGCAAAACCGAGGGCTATTCCCACATGCTTCTTTCAAGGCTTCAAGAAAGCCACATGAACCATCCTTCCAGATGGACAATAAATACTGAACTGTTGTTGAAGTCTCTTTATGAATGCACTTGGGCTAGAACTGTACTAGACTACCAAACAGAAAACCTTTTTCTTTCTCACACACAAAGTCAAGCCAATACCTGCTCTTAATCAATCAAATCAAAAGTTGAACCAGTCTTCTCTTCCTCTGTTTGTGTACATTTCTGAAGGGCCCAAGCCACATGAAGCAGGTTCAGCCAACCTCCCTGCTTGCTGCCCTTTTCTGCATCCTTCCACCTTCCTTTCCCTGCCCCCGTCTGCATCTCCCACCCTCTCCCTACCATCATCCCAAGCTACTTCAAATCATTAAATGGGCAGAAAACTGACACAGCAAAAAAAATAAGATAAATATCTCTTAGGCAGGGGAGTTGAAGTAATTTTCATGAGATCAGCAGGCTGCAGTCAGGGGAGGCTGAAAGAGGAATGAAGATGGGAACACAGAGAGAAGATTTTCCTTCTCCCTGGCAAAGAACCATTAGCTCTGTGGCCTCATCCTTAAGCACCAGTAGTTTCTGCCTTTTTTCCCCTCATATTTCTCTGTTTTTCCTCATTTTCCCTGAATCCCCTGGTGGTGTCTTGGGGCATGCAGCTCCACAGGGAGCTCCGAGTTTGCATGGGCACTCAGCACATCCATGCCCCTGCCCTGGCAGCAGCATCAGGCCCAGGGAAAAGGAGGAGTTGGGTGAAATACCAAGGATACCCCACCCCAACGAGTGACCAACAATGGCATTTGCAGGGAGGCTGGCAAGAGCAGGGGGCTTTTGGAAATGCTGATATCTCCACACAAAATGGTTTTTGAAACATAAGTGACAGAAGGACCAACCTCATAGACCTTCCTACCCCTTCCAGCTTCTTTCC
This sequence comes from Calyptomena viridis, assembly GCA_013390005.1. Lineage (NCBI taxonomy): Eukaryota > Metazoa > Chordata > Aves > Passeriformes > Eurylaimidae > Calyptomena > Calyptomena viridis. Next base: position 188,366 of record WEIV01024872.1, read on the forward strand.
TCTCACCTCCTGAATGTGCCAGAGCCATTATAGGACATTTCTTTGTCAAGGATGAAGATTTAATCTCTCAAAATACATTTTTATATGTAGGTAAGGTGTTTGTTGTTCCCAATAGGCCCATATTAGCTGTAGTACATCTAATCTATCCCCTAGCCTTACCAGAGTAGTGAACAGTACATATGCTGATCCCTTATGGATGGGAAACTGAGGCACAGAGTGCCAAGGTGGCCACAGCAAAGTCCTGCAGGTAAGAAGTGCCTCTGACAGTCAATGAACCCTTTGGGCAAACACCTTCCTTCTCCACGAGCTCTCCTGAACTACCAGTGTGAACCTGCTGAGGAGAAAGGCTCTGCCCTGGTGAGCCAGCAATGGTGTACAACACTGCTGTGCAGCACCAGGACCATAATTTCTTTAGTTGCTCTCAGGAACTGATTGCCTTGAAAGGCTGGGGAATCCTCTTTTTGCAGGACTTTCAAACAAAAGCCTGTGAGGAGGAAAACACACATGTCTGAGACTACATTGGATCATTTGAACTGGTGCCTTAAGTGTCCTGAGCTAAAGCACTAAAATGCTTCCTTTCAATACAAATCAACCTGGAAAAGAAAAATAGAATGGCAACAAGCCAGAAAGGATTTAAGATAAACACATTAAAATACATTATGGAATATTTAATTGTAAAACCTATTACTTTGGCATATTGTGTTATGGTATGGAAGTAATATCTACAGCAGATTAGTAACAAGTATATTATCAATATGTACATACACACACATATTTTATAATAGGCACAAATAATAACATACCATTATGTAACCCATATTTTTGGCATATTAGAAAAAAAAATACCACACAGATAAAAGTTCCATGGAGTTTCTTGGCACTATCTAACTGTATATAGAGATACATAAGAACAAAAGCCAAGACAGACATGTCCCAGTTTCTCCCCAGTGGCAGTTCAGCATTTAGGTCCCACTCACTCATGCAAGCCGTGGGGAAGCATCCAAGGTGTTGGGAGTTACAGTTGACCCTAAAGAGTTCCTCAACACTTCTAGGCTCAGGATTGATCTAAAATAAAGCTTCCAGGCATACTTTGTTCCTACACCATCACAATGGGCCTGAGAGGCTGAGACAGCCTTCTCTGATCTCACAGAAATCAACAGGCCTAAAGAGCAAGGATTTAGTCATGAAAAGAGATAGCTACAAAGAGGCATCTGTTTCAAAAATATTCTGGATGATGTTCTTAGTCATATGGTTTAATTTTAGGTAGCCCTTAAAGTTGAAAGGAGTTGGACTTGATGATCCTTATGGGTCCCTTCCAACTTGAGATCCTGTATGATTCTACAATTCTGTCTCTCCCTGCCTGCCAGTAGCTATCTGGCATCCTCTGTGTTTCAGGTATATTTAGTACAACATGTATTTCCTCAAAACTTTGTATCCATCATCCATAATGTATAGCTTAAGTGTTTGGCTTCAGTACATTTACATGGTAATCAAATCATTAGCCTGGGGGAGGCATAAGACATTAATGACTTTAGAAATGTTGGTTAACTCCAGTCCTGATCAAAGAGACCAAAATTTATTGTCATTCCTCTAATAGCCATGTGGTAACCAAAATGAAATCAATTTGATGAAGATAATTAGGTTCCCATCTCCATCACCACACGCTTAGTATAATTAGGTGCAATGAGCTTCCCCTCCTAGCAATATGATACTGTTAGCACAGACAAAAACACTCCAGCAGCACCAGCCAGGAAACACTGAAACAACTATTTTTCACATTAAAAACTGCTGGTTCATCAGAACCTCAATACTCCCAGGAGTCTCCTTACCACATGCATAGGTCCAGGGCAGAGCTCACAGGCAGACACAAGCAGAGCTCTCCCCTAGAGCAGAGGGCATCGTTTTAGAACCTTGCCTGGGCTGTTGAACATGTACAGTAGGTCTTGGATCTCCCTTGGGAGCCTATTCCTGTTCCTGTGGGGCTGAGGCGGTGGTGCCCACTCCAGGGGCACTGCTGGTCCCTCCCTGCTGAGCCAAGACCAGCCATCACAGTGAGTAGAGTTGGTGGCTTTTTGGTGATCCTGCTCACTGAGTCCAAGTCAGGTGCTGGAGAATGGTGAGGCAAAGCTCTGAGGGCAGGAAGGTGTCTGCTTTCAGCAGGGATGAGGCTGGGGAGCTGGATCCTCTCCAGGCATTAACATCTCCCATCAGCTGGGATGTCTGCACACTGTACACCCTGTGTCTCTGTATGCCAAGCCCTAAGCACAATTATTTTTCTTGCTGAAAGGCCTTGTATGAGCTTGGTGCTGAACAGGAAAAGGAATATAAATCTTTGCAGAATAAGAAAACCTTTTTCCTGCTTTGAGCTGACTAGGCTCAGCATTCCTCTTTGCATCTGCTTCATAGGCAGAATATATTAGTGCCCAAGCTAATCAAATAACAGGAAACCTGATTTGTTAACATACTCATTAACAAATGGTCAAAATGCATTTCCAGTTTTCTAGAAAATAAGATTCAATTTGTGAATATTCAGCAGATACTCATTTAATTTATTCTGAATGCTTGAAAACGTCAATAATTGCATGGATTTTAGCAGAAATGACCCATATCTTTCCAGTGCAGACCTTCAGCTACACAGTAACTGTTGCCAACACTTTGAAAAGGGGTAAAAATTAAGTGACTTAGGAACCTGAGACTGGTTTTAGTCAAAGTTGTTGAAAACTGCTCTCAAAGTTTCATTCCCCACATTTTAATAAACAGAATATTTTGTCTCTTATATTAACCTGCCTCTTGGAAATAAAAGTCTTTGTATTTCCTCAAATCTGAAAATCTGATAGATTATCCATATTTTAAAACTCAACTTTCCAGCAGAAAAATGTTTATTACAACTTTTCTCTGCTATTTCTCTCTTCAGATTTTCAAAAACACCCTTTACAGAGTCGTAGTCCTATGTGGTGTATGAAATTTAACAGAGGTTTTCCAACAGCATCCACTGACATCATGGGAGAGGATTTTATAGGTGCAGAAAAACAGGCCCAGAGAAAGTAGTTGCCTAAAGTTAAAAGTTATTTTATGTCTTTTTCTTTTCTGGGTGTGTTCCTTTTTGTTGCAGTCAGAGTACACCTTAGACATGTTTTGGAAAAATGCAACCTATGCCTCCACTTCTGACATTTCCAGTAGAACAAGTCCAGCTTCAGCAGAGTTTTTTCAGTCAAGGTTATGGAAACTGGTGGGAGAGGATGATGAGAAGAAAGGAAAGCACCAGGACAGACAAGGCAGTGATCCACACCAATCCCACCCAGTGACAGTGATAGAAATGGGCCCCACATCTCCTGACCTGCATACTGGGACTGTAGGCAGAACACCATACTGCTCCTTGTAGAATTGACTATTCAAAATCCCTCTCCTGTCCTCACAAAGGACTGTGGATTACTCATTATGCATATATAGAAGAAATCAGTATAGGAAAATTCCTTCTAAAGATATGAAATATAAATACACCATATAGACTCAGAAAGGTCGTGCTGTTGGAGGCTGGGACAGTATTCTTGAGAAGTATCACTGTCTGCTTGTCCTGTTCTTATGCTCTCCCCTAAGGGCATCTAGTCTGTTGTCAATAACAAATAAGTGGGGTAATTGAAGAAGTCTTGGCCCAGTAAAGACATTTTGTAATGTTTTTACATTAATCTTAAGGATCAAGACCAAAGCAGGTATCCCCTCGTGCTTATTCTGGCTTGTTCTGTGGTTCTCATAATATTTTATTAGACCTTGCTAGACCTTGAGGCTGTGGCTTTGAGGTTTTTCGAAGTGAAGCTACTGGTCTGTGTTGCAGGAGAAAATAACCTCAGTCAGAAGCTAAAGAGCACAGTTTATGTGCAGAGCTCTATGCATATGTGCCATAAGTACCTCAGGAATGAAGGCTTTAAAACAATTAGACCCAAAAAACCTGATAGAAATCTCAAAGAAGAAACTACATGAATTATTCCTGTGCTTAATCAGTCTTCTGCTATTCTCAGAGGAAATACTATGATGAATAAGCAGTGAAAATGATCAAAATTCTTGTGTAATGAGCCCTGTGTTAATTGCCCCACTGCCCATTGAAACACAAAAGGTATTAATGAAGCACACAGCCTCATCATCCCTGACTGATTTTTGTTAGGCCTCTGTCTCAATTTATGTGTCCAGGAGAAACTGGCATACAAGGAAGTCCAGTAAAGGGACTCAATCTCTCACCTGGGAGTGAAATGTCCTTCACTGGGACCTGACTCAAGACTGGCTGTATCAGCTAAGCTGAACTGTCAGCATTCTGTGGCCCAATGGCCAGAAAGAAGCATGGGATAATCCTCAATTCTTTCCACATTAAAAGGTGATGTACAATGTCCCCAACTCCACCCCAGCCATCACTTCCTTATACACTATTAACATTCAAGATCTCCCAGCAGCAGGAGAGGATGGATTTTTTTTCTGTACTTGTTCTCTGTGGGACAAGTCATTATCACTGGAGCTCTGGGAGAGTTTTTGCTGACTGTCAGACCACATACCCATCCTACAGAGTAAATTAGCTATGACACAGAGACACCCTCACTGTGAATGTCACCAGGGTTACCATGACCAAAGACCAAGGCAGGTGAGAAGCACGTGCCTTCAGAGCAGAGGTTTGACAACAAAGTGGTTCTGGCAATGCTGAGCATTTGTTATTTATTCACCATGCAACAGTGCAGGAAAGGGGGGCCATCTGGAATTTCTCTGGACCTGTGTGGAGATTGATAATCTGAACTGGAACTCACTATGGTATTTTGACACAGTGTCTCTGGTTCTCCAGCCAAATGCCCCAAACCACACAAAAAAAAACCTCTGTACTTTTACTGTATCATGGATTCAAGCTGCAGGGAGAGCTCACAGTGGGGAGGAAGATCTGGAAGGCAGTTGTGTCCATCCTGTCATGTATTCCACATCATGGGATGGACATACCAAATCCATCCCCACCAGAACTGGGTCTGGAGCAGCTGCCTTGAAAGAGTCAGCCATCTGCTGTTAGCTGGCCACAGGCAGTAACATCAGTTATTCCTCCCCCTTCCCCCAAAATGCTCTGAGGTCCCTAGATGAAAAGGTGCTTCAAGTGCTAAGTAATTTTGCTTATAAAGTATTTAAGGCACATCAGTCTGGCTCACAGAACTCATTTCAAACAAATGAACAACCTTTGAAAACATGTTATGGACATTATTTCCTCTCCAGCTGAACTTCATCTCTTGAATTTAGTCTTACGTTATGGTTTGATTATTCTCAAAAAGAATTAAATTGGAGGAGGGAAGAAATGAAGGTATTCCCTGGAAATCCTTTCATTTTATTAAAGCCTCTGTTATTGCTTGTGTTGTGTTTGTCCAAACCACTTGTCAAGATTTCATTACCCCAATTTAAAACAGCAGCACTATGTCTAAATGTGGTTATGACTGAAAATGAAGGTATGCTGCAATATTCCCACAGAGAGTAGAGCACACTGCTTTTCTGGACTGAGCTTGGAGAAAATAGGTTATAGATAACATACACATTCATCCATCAAATACCACAGTACAAAACAGTGCTAATGTGCTAAAAGAGATTTTCCAGCCCCAAAACAGTAGTGAGTCAGGCAGAAGTCACCCATTTTAAGCCAGGAATGACCAACACTGATCAGTACAAAATTGATCAAATGCTATTGATCATTAAGGGACAAGAGTGAGATTAATTAGCAGCAGCAACTTCTCCAAAGGAGCTTTAAAGAAAGACTCAGTAAGAAATCAGGCCCAAAATGCACTGAATCAACAAGTCATAACACCTGTCCATTGATCCTGTTGAGCACAGACCATCTGTGAAAATGAGGCTTGGGATTCAAGGGACTGAGAAAGAAGGGTACAGCCCAGTTCACCGAAAGGCAGGGGTACAGCAGGCACAAAACATCTGTCCAGAGCCAGTTCTCAGGAGCACCAGTCCGCACCCTTCTCCTGTGTGACCATTTGCTTGAGACCTACAACAGAAAGGCTTGAGCAAAGTCTGTCACCTTGAGGTGATGGCCACAGGCTGGGCAGAGCTGTTGTGGCCCTGCACCAGCTCCTGGACAACACACATGGTATGAACTCCATCATGGTCTAGCTCTGCCTTAAGAGAATCTCCTGCCATCATTGTTGTCACTGCATGAGATGCTGCACCAGAAGTTTTGGAACTCAAAAATTGGAGAAAGAACATTTCAGATAAATGTGTTGAAAAAATTATTTATATTTATTAATTTAGCTATAGCAGGCATCCAGTTTGAAATAGATTGTTGCATATTTTTCAAAATATACTCCATCTCTGCAGACCAAAGGTTGTATTTCTTTAATAACCACATGCTTGAAGACAAACACTTAACTTAGATTTGATACCACGTACATAAAGTTAAAGTACTACTTGGGATGATGCAAATTTCAGTGTTATTATTAATCTGCAGCAACTATGTGTTCTTGGTATCAATCAAAAGCAAAATTCATGACTGCAATTCTACAGTGCCCATGTAGTCCATCAAGTTTAATTCTCATTCCCCATAATTACTGAACTTGTTATCTTTCTTTCTCTGTGGGAACATATCATTTGTATTAACCATTTACTAGAACTGTATATATAATTATCCCAGTTATTTGAAATGTACTGAAAATATGTGCCAGCACAAAGGTAACTACTGTGAAATTCTGAACAGTACACAATATCCAGAGCACAGTCAAGTGTTTCATTCCCTCCTGGTGACTTTAACATGCATACTTCTATATTTTGTTACTGAAATTAGCTGGAGCCTGGTGTTGATGTCAATAGGAAACATTCTAATCACAAATAAGCTTAATTCAGCATTGTCATCCTGCAACAGCAGTTTTGCCCGGAATTCAGGAAGTCAACATGTAATTAAATTGGTGTTTGAATGCTGGTTAATGAATTCGGAGAGTTTACGACACCAAAATCATAGAGTTCAGATAAAACTAAGAAATAAAACTTGGGGAGCAACAAGTGCCAGCTACACTACAAGGGAAGGTGAGCCCTGAGCCAGTGCTGAAGGTGAGGATGGCAGGCAGCTATCTCATGATAAGTGCATGGTCTTATCATGTCTGAGCAAGGAGAGTCAAAGCAGCTCTAGTGATATAAACCAGGAAGAGCCACAGCACAGCAAGTCCAAGGCAACAAGACAGGTCCATGACCAAATCAGGAAGACAAGTTTTTGAGTAGGGTCAGATAAGGATCAAAGGTGACAGACTGAGCTCAATGCAGCTCCTGACTCAATGGATGCAATTTTCTAAAGTTACCTCGGCACCATATCCCAGGGTCACTGAGCATCCAGACCCTGGAGGTGCAGGATGAGGCTGCCCCCTATTACACAGCCATTACTATTACTGGAGTGGGCTCCAGTGGTCATGGTCACTGTGTTTATAAATACACTTGTGGGGTAGAAGAGCTTCAGCCACTTTTTTCATAACAAACCAATGTTCAGAAATGAGCATTTAGAGATGAGCAACCAATGGATGACATGTACCAGGTACCATTCTCTCCAGGCCCTGTCAGTGCACTCTGGTTCCCACCTCCCTACACCCAGATGCAAAGTTGGAGTGTTTCAAACATCATCATCCTTACAAAACACAAGGTCAAATTATTGCTCACCCTCAGCATAAAGTATTACCCATTCCTTCTTCTCTGCCTGGAAGAGGAAGGGGAATGTCTGGGTCCTGCTCAGCACGGGCATTTCCAGCACAAGCTGAGTCTCCATTTAAACTCTTATCCACTCAGTGTCCAGAAAAGGCAGGAATGGAGGCTGGAATGAAGACAATAGCAGTTCATAGATCCCCTCTGGGAACAGCCACGGCCCCGTCTATTGGACTTTAAAGCATGACTTTCTGAAGGCTGAAAAGCTATTTACAAGTAACTGCTTATGAACTACTAGCTTACATTTTTCTCTTTCAGGAGTTTGAATGATTTGCCAGTTAGAAGAGCACAAAATAGGCCTAATGGTTGTATTCCAAGTTTTCCAAGGCATTTCTGAGGTCTGTAATCTATAAAGAATATAGAATATCTTAGATTAACAGCATAGAGTGCCTGCTACTTAGGGACTAAATTGTGATAAACACAGACCCAGCTCACAGAGAAGAAAAGGATATAAGGATATAAGGATATAAGAGTGGAAGAAAAGGATATAATTATAGGTAAATATTTTTCTTCTCTTACACTAGAAAAATCACGATAGCCTCCTATACTTCAGAATTGCCATTTTGCTGAATATTTTGCTATAATGGCAAGAGACACAATACAATAGTTTTTTTAAATTAACTTTGTGATTTTGCAAATGTTTACAAAGCCGTCCCTCCTCGGGAACAATATGCCAATTTAACACTTTCTACCTGCAGAGTGTATATGGGAATTTATCTCCCAAGCTGTTTGCCATCCACAGGCCACACATTTGGTGTAAGTTGGGTGTAGGTGCCTACTGCTGTCACAACTCCTTTTTGGAGGGAGAGAGCTGAGATGAATTTTCTGTTAACATGGCACAGACAAGGGCCTTGCTGTCATGCACCATCAGCCCAAGCCAGATCCCAGCTGCCCAGTGCCAGACCAGAGGCATCCTGATCCTAGGGATGGCCTGGGGCACAGAGCAAACGCCCGGCGAAAAAGCACAGGCAGCAACACAGGCTGTTTCCCTGATTGCTCCATCCATTACAGGGATCATTTAAAGCAGGGATTGAAGCGAGCTGCGGGCATGGCAGTGAGAGAGGTGGTGGGACTGCTGGTTGCACTCAGCTACTGCTCCTTTGCTGCTGGCTGAATGTTTAGGAGTTTATCCTGTTTAGGGAATTACAGAGCAAGAACTTGGCAGAGCACACAGCATGAGACAAAATTGGTCCATAAGTTTACAGGGCAAGGTTTAATGAACTCTTGGAGTCCATGGAGGGTACAAGTGCCTTAGGTGTTAAACATGTTTATTTATTGCTCCACCAGTTCTCTGTTAGAGTTTATACATGTTTTGGCCAACCAAAACAAGTTTTTTGAGGATTTTTTGTTCTTGTTGTAATTCAGCAGAAGGCTTATATTGGGAGATTGGTCAGGTACCAACGGCAGTATTGAAAACATTACTATATCCGAAGAAATTTACTCATAAAGTGCATGATGCTTTTCACCTCCACATTGCTTTTACAGGCACAGTCTGAACTATCCAAATATATCTGTCAGGTTATTTCCTTTCTGAAAGGAAAAATAACACATTTTTTGCTGGATTGAAAAAGATGTTTTGGTTGGTTTCAAACACATTTCATTTGGGCATCTTTTTGCTGCTTACCTAAAAGAATAAAAAACTGCTTAGTTACTTAAAAAAAACCCATGTTATTTCAAAGCAATGCAACTTCTCAGGGGTAGAAATTACTTGATGGATTGCAAACTACGCTGGTCAACCACCACCATAACAGGTAGTTTTGGGCAGCAAAGCATTTCTCAAAGAAATATTACCTAAAAAGACAGCAAAGACAAAGACTTCATGCAGCTCTTGAAGGAAATCCTAAATGAGTAATGACAAACACCTTGGAACTGCTTTCATCCATGGGCTTGTGCCACTAAGCTCCCACTTGACAACTAAAAATATTCTGAAAAAGCTAAGTCAAGTACTGCTGTGTACTTTGTATCACCACCATGCCAAGGTAGAGGCTATATGAAGGCTGGTTTACCTCCTTGATTCTTGCTGTAAAGTGCTCAATTCAAGCCTGTGGCAGCCAAAGAGAGCCATTGGAGGTGGAGTTACCAGCTCCCAAAGGAGCTTTGGGGTGTACCAGCCATCTCCAGCTGACTCCCCAGGTGTCCACCTGAGCACACCAGGCTTTCTTGCCAGAGGGATCTCACCTCACTCCATCATAAACACATATAGACAATATTTATATGAATGAGGTTCTTCCCATGAAAATCTGAATGGTTTTAGCCAACTGATTTTTACTTGGAGCCCAAAAGACAGTGATGCAAAGCCAGGGGGAGCCATTGCACCTTTCTATACTGCCAGGAGCTTGCAGAAAACATTCCTCTTGAGGGAATTTGAATTTTTTACATGGTTCATTCTCCCTGGAGAGAGGAATGCCCTCAGGAAAGCCCCATCCCACCAGACAGGGAAAGCTAGCATGGGGCCAATGCTGCCCCTGGCCATCTGATGGAGTGTTAAGGCTCCCTGCATTTTGGCATCCCGGCATCTCAGTCCAGCTGCAGGCACTACCTGGGCTCTCTGGCACTGCCACTGCAACCCAGCACTGGTGAGCAGGGACTGAGCAAGGAACTCCAGGCCTCACCCTTCCTTGGGTTTGCAGCATGGCCCCCAGCAATGCAGTGTTAACTCGGTGCAAATAAGGGTTAACCTCCCTGTATCCACCTGCCAAATAAAACTGTGTTTTAGTGACTCTGAGGGGAGAGTTGTGTTCCTGATCTATGATCAAGAAAAGTGTGGGAGACTTTGATTAAACAATTTAGCTGATTAGCTAAAAGACTTTACAATCTTTAAATGCTAAAAAAAAATAAGCTTACAGTTTTCTAAGTGCTGCAGGTTTTTCATTCCCTCTCCACCCACATCAACTTCCTTGCTCCTGGGTTGATCAGGGTCATGGAGTCACCTTAGCACCTCATCCCACCAGCACCTGGTCCCATAACCACCTTTTCTCAGCAGCAGCACTGGAGGTGCAGCAGAAGGCAAACTCTAGCCTTGGACACAGGGGGTAGGGGACAGCCTGGACTCAATGGCTTTCCATGGGGTCCTTTAGGCAGAGCCATCCATTGCAGGGTTTAAAATTACAGCCAATTTATCAGTAGAAGTCATCAATATTTCTTTTGGAGGTGGTTTTATATTGGTCCTGGTTAGCTGCTTGCTAACATGTCTGTTGGACAGACATGTGGGGACATTCTATTCCCCAGGAAGATTCATGTTTGTGTGTTCAGTGTGCATACCAGACTAAGCTGGAAAACATCACACCACAAACCAACAGTGTAAATCCAGCCCTGAAGTGCAACAGAAGCAAAACAATCTATGTTGAATTAAAATTATAAAAAAATCAGAGAGATGGATTTATTAAAAAAATAGGCTTATTTGCCTTTAAAACAAAACCTGTGCTTGTACTATCGTCCCTAAGTGTGGTAGAGGAAAGGTTAATGGAGGAGACCAGGTGAGCCAGAGGAAGGGATGCTCTTTTCTTTCCATCAGCTCATCTAAAATCATGTTACATTCATAGATGTTTTAAGGTATTTTGCTGATCGTTTTTTCAAAGCAAAAGACCACCACTGCCCTGAAAGACCAATTATATTCCCTTACAATGTCCTACAGGCACATGAATTATGAACCAACAGAGTTTTGCTTAACTTCTAAGACAAAACGAACAGATGTAATTTTATTTTTCTCCCGTCTGCGTATCTTGGTGTGCCCTCTGCTGGCATTTATTCCTAACGACACATCCCCGTGTGCCCAAAGCTTGCTTCCCAGGAAATACCTGGGGCCAGCAGCTCTCCTCACCCAGGGAGAGCTTTTGGTAAACACACGTGACACAACATATCTGGGGGTGGAAAAAAAACAAGCAATCAAATTAAGGTAGGAGCATTAGCAACAGAAAACTTGAGTAGAGCTGCGAGATGAGGGGAGGACACATCGTGTGAACATTGAAACTGCTCTCCTCAGCCCTAAATCGGAGGGTCCAGGAAGGATGGATGGGGTGGTGGCCCCAGACATGCCCACCCACGTGTTGTTTGTCAACAAGTCTTTGACATGGGTAGGAGAGACGGTTTGGCGGCCACCGGGCACTGACAAACACCATGTTCTGACACAAATCCAGCACGTACCTGCTGTCTTTAAACAGCCAGAATGTTTCTTTCATTCTTGTCCCAAGTTTTTACAGAGCTTGGTGCTGATTTACCCTTTAAAAATCAGTTAAATGGAAAAAAAAAATTGAATATAAGCACCAAAAATTAAGGATTCAGTCTGGCATATTATTTGTTAAGTTTTAAATTTGTTAAATTATGGAAGTCGAGGTTCGGTGCCAGAAATTTTATCATTTAATATCTTTTAATGTATGTTGACTCCTGAAGAATTGCATTTTTAAAACAATAGGATCTTTATGATGAAAGGACCAAGGAGCATAGGGGCAGGAAACTCAATCTTTTCCCTGCAGAGCCATTCCTAATGAAGAAGAAAAGACTTGTTTTCTTCACAAATAAGAAAAAGGATTGGGCATTGGAATAGATGCCCCATGCAAAGCTGATGTTGGCTGAAGGAGGTACATCAATATAAAATCAGTGTCACAGATAAGAGATGGCTTTCTTATGTTGAAAAATGGTGTGGCCCTGGAGCAGTGCTCTTGGCATGCAGCACATTTGCTGTGTAAAGCCCTTGGACAGGAGTTATTCTAAACACATCTGCACGGGCTAATCATGCAGTGAGCACATAACACTGTTCCAGTGCCTGCAGCCCTCTGATGGCCAGAGCTTACTGCAAGTCTGTTAATTCACAGGTATCTTGTGGACCTAAGAAACACAGACCCAGCCCCATCATTTCAAGTTGTCCCTGCTCAAGTAGTCAGAAATGCTGGGGCAAGGAGCTTCCTTCCTTCTTTATAGAGAGAGGGATTGGGCATTGGAATGGGCTGCCCAGGAAGGCGGTGGAGTCACTGTCCCTGGAGTATTTAAGAAGAGACTGGATGTGGCACCTGTTGCCCTGGCCTAGTTGACAGGGTGGTTTTTGATCATAGCTTGGACTCGATCTCAGAGGTCTTTTCCAACCCAGTTGATTCTGTGAGTGCTAAAAACTCCCACATTCTCTTTCATCTTCTAACTGCCTCTCCACTGGTCCCCAGAGGAGGAACCCAACTACATGTTCATGTCCCATTGCCACCAGTCCCATGTCCCTAAATCTGGGCTGACCCACAATTGCACTAACTGCTGGAGGTCACCTCCAAGAGAAATCCCACTCTTCCCTGCACCATGGAAAACAGAGGTAACCACAGCCCTGCTCCCTATATTGGAGACAGTGCCTGTATTGTAGGCTCCAGTCCAACAGGCATCACTCAAACACGCAATAAAAGGGGACTGACCCTGTCCAAAATCTCAGGGCGTAAGAAAATAAGGATAAAGGCACAATGGAACAGAGGCAGGAGGCAAGTATGGGCAGCAGCATATTTGCTATCCTTGGGCTGAGCACTAGAGCTGCCTCTAACCCCAGCAGGGGGAACAATCTACCACTGTACTTACAGAAAAATCATAATACCAAATATTTTCTGTAAATTATCCACCTTATTGGCAGTTTCTTCAAGTCAAAGCTTGCACAGTTGATGGAACTACAGGACTGAAAATCTATGCCTTGATAGGGCTCCACTGAGCTCAGCTGGATTTGCACAAATGACTTGCAGGATCAAGGTCTCCATCTGCATTTTGACATTGTTTATTTCCAGCAAGAGCTCTGTAACTTGTTGGCAAGACTGATGGTGTTTGGAGGTCATTTATTCTGTTGCATCTGGAGAAGAGGAGATAACTTTAAATACTTGTAATCAGCTTATTAACAAAGTGGATCAGAGGTTAGATACCATTTCTCCTATGATTTTATACTTGTAAATTTCAGGAAAACAGGTTAGAGGAAAAAATCAAAAGGATATTAACTAAAGATCACAATCAAATTAAGCTGTATTAAAATAGCTCTACTTCTTATCAAGTATAACACAAGGCTGTGTTGCAAGGTGGAGTAGACATCCAGATAAATTAATCTTTAGGCTTCAGTATGGAGAAAAAAAATATAAAGGCTATTGACAGAGTAGCTTGGTTGAGCCATCACAGAAGCTGCTTAGGAAAAAGCCTGACGTGGACTTTTTCATGTGTTTGGCTTTACCTTTCTCTGCCTCCTCAAGTCACTTTGAGACAGTGAAAAAACCCTTTTTGCAGCAAGGGGGAGAAGACAGTGGAAGGAGACCTCCCAGTAACTGTGGCTTTTAGTGGAAGAGCAGAAATAACTTATATTTCAAAGACAGTTGTAGGTGGTTCAAGGTAAAAACCCAAACAAGCAGATGAGACTCTTGCAAACACTTGATTGCTGAAGGCTTGTTGAGGCCAACAGCATGGCATGGAGGGGGGGATAAGGTTTGGAAGAACTAGAGTGCATTTGGACACTTAAGAGCCAAAAAAATAGCATACTTAGATATCTATAACACAAAACACAGTGTTCCTGGAGCACTTGAAGCAATGTGAAGCAGTGCTACAAACACAGTATCTTCTTGGGGGAGAGCTTAGTCACAGAGAGATTACTAGAACGAATGCTTCATCTTTTGACAGAGTCTCTTGTATTCAATAATAGAAACTGTGGCCTCTTTGGTATGGAAAGTATTATTCCAATCTTTCTTAAACTTCAGCTATAAGGCAAACTTTCTAGGAGTTTGGGGAAGTGGGTCTCTTTTTAAAATTCAAATGAACCTGATTTCTCAACCTGTGACAACACCTGTCAGGATCTGCCTGAACTGAGGCTCACACCCACAGCCTCAGCTGAGTCCCACTCACGGCTGTGAATTACATCAGTTCCTCCAAAAGTGGCAAAACCATGATGTCACCCTTCATGCCCCACAACCTCTTCCTCTTTTCTCTCACAGACACTAACTTAAGTCAGTTTTTTCATCTTGTAACTCCTTTGCTCACCTTGGTGACTAAAGCCCATCACCTTCACGCCCCCTCACCCTCTCCTGTGATCTGTGATTTCATGCTGGAGTTGATGAGGCCTTCCACAGAGTCCTTGTTCCAGTCCCCTGTGCAGTCACCCACTGCCACCAGCCTCATCCCTGCCACTCCTGCAGAGCGCCTGAGGAATTTTGGACATAAAACTCCTGCAGCACCACAGGGCCCTGTCACTGGTCTCTGCAAACACCACCTGAGCTTATACACTGATAGCTCACAAAGCTGCTTCTCTCCAGACCTTTTACTTCTAGCCAAATTCTTGTTGTCTTAATCTCTTGCAACTGTCAACTGATACTGAAGTGGAGCAGAACTGCTTCTCCCTAAATTTAGTTTTGCTCTTAGATGTTACTTTATTTCAGAGTTTAGTTCTGAACTTTTTTATTTATGTTATTTTACACCATCAGTGAAGCTCACCCTTCCTCTCTTCAGCCAAACTAAAATGACAGTTCTGGTCACATCCCACCCCACTACAAACTCTTTTCCTTTGGTTTCACATGATGCAGCTGAAAATGGCATTCTCCTCTGACCATATCTAACACCTCCTTAAAAGCTCTGCAACATCAAAAGTTGTTTTATTTTTTTTTAAGGCTGCACAACCTTACAATGTTCTTGTTTTCACTGCAAAAGCCTTTGCAGCTGCTTCCTGCCACCTCTCTCTTAGCCATTTGGATGCTCATCCTGACCCATCCCTGGCAATTACAGACATTCAAGACCTTTCCAAACAAACACTTCTGTCCAGTGCCTCATGTGGCCAATACTCTGGAAATCCCTTGTTATTCTCCATCTTCTTCTGTTCCTGTGGCTCCCACACAGCCTGGCACAGTGCAAAGAGGTGGTGGGAAGAAGTGGAAGGGGAAAGAGGGAACTTGCAAAGTTCTGAGGAGCCTGAAGAATGTGAAGGAGAAGTCTCCAATAACTGTGTGTTTGTGAGGACCTGCTTGCTGTCTAATGGCTTCAGCTGTGGAGCAGGAGCAACCCTTGGGATGCTGTGCTTGCAGGGTGTTCTGCCCAGTACTCCCTTACTGACTTTATTCTCCAGAAGTAGCTCTACTGCTTGTCTCTATTTACAGCAGAGCAAAACTTCAGGATTTTGGATGGTCTTTCCTGCTGATATTCATAGTTTTCTTGTGACTGCTGGATTTATGTGGACCACAGTTAATCTCCACAGGGATACAGCTCTAACTGGCTCTTAAACTTTCCTTTAATGTACTTTTCACAGTTGATCTGTTTATGGCTGCTTCTTTTAAGACCTAGCCAGTATGATTTTCAAAAGAAAACACTCGTTTGACAAAATAAGTCGAATCATTAAAAATACTACTGCAAACACACACCTGATGAACATGAGAGAGATGCTGCAGTTGAGTGAGAAAAGGAGAAGAAAAAATTCAGATACAGGGGGCCCTTCCAGCCTGGTTATTCTCTTAATTGCAAAATCAGGCTTTGCTACAGGGCTGACAAGCATCCGTGACCACCAGGAATATAACACCAGGTTTTTAATGTAGACAAATAATGCCCGAGTATTGAGAGTTGGACTCAAAAATCCTTATGGATCCCTTCCAACTTGAGATACTCTATGAGTCTATGACTGAACAGGAAAGTCTGTGTAAATACTCGAAGGTATTCTTAAAACACCTCACACCAAAAAAGAGGTGCTCCTGGTCAATAGGACTCCTGGGGAAGAATGGTGCACCTTTAGCTCTACAGTTTCACAAGCCCTAATT
Source organism: Calyptomena viridis (assembly GCA_013390005.1). Taxonomy (NCBI): domain Eukaryota; kingdom Metazoa; phylum Chordata; class Aves; order Passeriformes; family Eurylaimidae; genus Calyptomena; species Calyptomena viridis. The sequence goes on from WEIV01024872.1 coordinate 204,796, forward strand.
CTTCCAACAATCTGGTGTAAAACCAGGCTCTTTCCTCCTGATTTCTGCACACTGGCTCCTATTTGGCCTGAGTACTCATGGAAGAGTAATCACTTTAATTCCACGTGGCTCCATCTATTGTTGGCACAAACAGTTACAACCGAGTTTCACTCGATGTCATTTCAGACACAGTAACTGACATTCAAGGTCAAGATCCTGTGCCTGCAACAAGGTAAATAAGTGCTGTGCACTTACTTAGTTCAAGGAAGTTGTATTTTCTAGTCAAAAATTGCTTGGAGACAGATGTATGTACCTCTTCTGTCACCTCCTCTTTTTGCACTTGTTTTTAGACATTGAAGATGTCCCTTGCTAGCTCATCTGCAGATGGGCATCAAGTAGTGTCCTCAGGTAAGCACAGGGGAGATCTAACTGAAACATCACATTTTCACAGAAATACAGCATCCATTTGAATGGTCAGAGCCATAAACACATATACAGTCAGGCTCGATTTCCTGTTTTGCTGATAATGGCAGAAATGTGGGGGATTTCACTTTTTTTAATATATATATATACATACATATAAATGTATCTTCAGCTAATCCTTCAGTTTCCCTTGCTATGGAAAGCTTTCATTATGATGTCTGCATGGGTAAGATTTTTGCAAGATGAAAAATGAGCATCTGAAAGAGTTTATTCACTGATCAGTAAGTAGTTATATCTGGCACTGACGTAATGTATCTTCAGTTTTCCACCAGTAAACTCAACATAGCCTTATATAACTTGGGAAGGAAAATCATCTCTCTGGTTTTCTTATATTTCAGTAAACCATGCATCTGCACCCAAGAACTTTTCAGCTCATTAATTCAGCGGCAATATAGAATATATACAAAATTAGGGTATCATTTTCGAAAACAGGCACCTAAAATGAAGTTTCTAGATCCATATTTAGGCCCATGAATCTGATTTTCCAAGCTACTAAACACCTGCCAGACTGTGCGGGATGCTGATGGGAGCTCAGCACTTCTGAAGGTGGCACCACTCAGTGACAGCATCCAACTTCCTGACAGCCTTCTGGCAGAGACAGTTTTCACAAGCTTCATAAACCACAAAAGGCCAAAACAACGTGTCCTGCAATTATCCACACTGAAAAACAAGCTTAATTAATAATGACATCATCACTACTCCCTCTACCCTTAAAGTGCTGCCAAAAAGTTTTGGTTTTCCTTCCTTTCTCTCCCTTCTCTCTCTTAATCCTGGACTTCGACATGATTTCAGTGGTGTTTGTTGTGTGCTGTGTAAGATTTTACTCTTTCCTCTCATTAGGATTACTTGCCTTTCTATATGCTCAGTGATTACAGCCTCAGAGGACACACATTGTTCCACAACATACTCAGGTTTGTTTTTGTGTCAGTACAACGCTGATCCCAGTGACATAGCAAAGATTTAGATAAGGTTTTAAAAAACTAACAAAAAAATGAGATCAGATTTCTGCCTTTATCCAAATTAAGCACACTAAGGAAAAAAAAATCATTAAAAGTGTTAAATGCTAAATCCACATAAGTTTAGAACATTCATTTGATGAAGTTAGCCAGTTATTTATTCTCCTTTCCATCAAAGTGCCACCTCTGTGTATACTGATTCTGTCTGTATTTTATTTTTTTTTACTTGAGTTTGTGAAGGAGGATGTCAAATTTTGACATCTCAACAAGGTGAAAATTTGAAGGCCAGCTTCACCTTTCCCATAACTAAGACCATACTGAAACCTCCCTGAAGTAATCTGTGTATTTGGATGCCCCTATTTTGGTTCAGCCAAAGAGATTCCCAATTCAGACTGCTCAAGCTAAAAATACAGAACCTTTCAGTACTTGAAGGGGGCCTGTAAGAAAGAGACAAAATGTTTAGCAGGGCCTGCTGTGATAGGTCAAGGGGTAATGACTTTAAATTCAAAAGTCTACACTAGATATAAGGAAGAAGTCTTTTATAAAACCCAGAGCAGCAGTGGATATCCCATCCCTGAAAACATTCAAGGTCAGGTTGGATGGGACTCTGAGCAACCTGGTCTAGTTGAAGATCTCTCTGATTATTGCAATGGGGTTCGTCTAGATAAGCTTTAAAGGTCCCTTCCGACTGAAACCATTTGATGATTCATTCCAGACTGCCAACATATTCTCAAAGGGATTGTACAAAACATTGTCTCCTTCTTCCAAATCAATTACTTACTCAAGAAATTTCCAGTCCGGGAGAGACTCATAATTAACCACATGCCCTGCTCTCATACCTGAAGTTTGTATGTGACATTTGCAATCCTCTGGTAAGACTACAAATCTTAAGAGTGAATGCATCAGCTGTTGAGAGATCTCTGCACCACTGCAATGCTTAAAATAGAAAATGATATACAGTTAAATTTAGGTCTATACAGGCAAGCAAGCAAGCTTTTCCCCCAAACCAAGGACATGGAAACCAACAAGACTGTGTTAAAAACTGAAAAGGAGACCTTGACCTTCCAGTCATTCCCATGCCAGGCTCTGGATATAAGCACATGGCAATACCTGTGTTTCCCAGTGAGCTCAGTCCTATTGTTTCCCCTCTGCAGGCTGTCTCTGTCTTGCTTCTGTCTCTCCTTTCCCTTCCCACCAAGTCAGGGGCAATCATTCAACTCTGACTTCCCAGTACAGTTTATCCCCAACTGACCAATAAATTCCATCTTTTGGACATGCAAAGTCCAACCATTCTGCTCTCTCATTCTGCCTGCCTTCCTCAGCTGTCCCAATTTTCTTCCAGTTTCTCATTCCCCTTCATTATTGTGTTCCCTATCTGCAGTCCAAATGCTTTCACCACAAATGTGCCTCTATGTTTATCATATGATCTTATTTCCTTCTCAAATGCTGGGTCACCATTCCTGCATACAGCAAAGAGTCCTTACCCTTACTCTTCAGAGCCTTTCTCCACAACTCGTCTGCAGCATTTGAAATCAGTGTCTGTTCCTTTCCGAGGCCTTAAGGCACCTACAGCATCACTGCAAATGTATTTTCTCTCATCAGTTAAGGTGCACAGATTTGATTCAGCCTTCACTAACCCCAGACCACTAATGCATACAGCCCTCAGGAAGCTTCATTATTAAAAATTTTCATCTGACCAATTAAAAATTACATAAAAAAAGCATATTGCGATCAAAGTCAGTTCCAAACATCAAACATCTGCTCCCAGCACAGGGCTGCTGGATGGTCTCATTTCACGGAGCTGCACATGAGGGTTTTGTTTCATTGGCATTGGGCTTTGAAATAAACACATAAGTAAATTGGTTCTACCCTGGGCAGAAGAGAAAGATGACAAATACAAGTGGGAGAGGAGAACCACACAAAATTAATGCTAAACTCAAGCAAATAACAAGTGTGACAAGTTTTGGTGGAAGCATGTGCAACTCTGCAGTTTCCAACAGTCAGAAAGGGGTTCAGTGTTGCAAAATGCTCACCAGTCTCACTTCTGCATCTCTGAGAAACAGCCCCTCTTGGCACTACTGAATATTCTCACTCAGAGGATATGACAAGCAGCTCATCTACAAAATCCCACACTGCTCCAGTATGACACCTATCCCAGTCACTGGTATGTTTTGATCATGATTTACAGTCCAAATTAAACAGGATTTCTTCTGTAAGCTCCTGCAAATTACTTATGTTCCAAAAACTCTGACCTGTGGGAATTAGAAAAGGTAACACTACTACTCAAAAATAAAATATCACAAGGCTGAATAATTTTTCAGTGACATACTCAAGTCTCAACAGAGCATTAAATATAATTTCTACACTGGTCTAAAGAGCAAACCATGGTGCATGACAGAGTGGTTCTCCTGGAGCTCATCTCTGGGTTAAGACAGACATATTCCTGAAACCACTTAGTTGTGCATGCTATTAAACATGGGTTTATAATAATAAGAAGAATATAATCTTAAATTGTTTAAAGTTTAAGTCAGCTGGCACTAAGTCCTGATTTGATTAGGATCCCTCAGTTAAAATCAATTAAAGCCAAGTGTTTGGCATTCTATATCAATCCAGCCCTTATTTTAGTTGTGCCACTTTGTAACTCTGGTCTTTTATTTCTGGTCCATATCACCCGATTATTTCCAAATGTGGCAATGAGGGATCCTAAGGCACATACAAGGAAAATATGATGCACCTAATGCAACATCCAGCACTCAGGTACCAGCCCCCCAGCACCACCTTGGTGTCTGAAACACAAGGGCATGGCTTTCTACAACATCAGGATTTTGGGGTTTATTTCAACACTACAAAGCTTTGTTGTAAATATGAGTGCAGTGACCAACCAGGCTTTATTTTAACCTACAGAAAAACTGATGGTGGGGTTTCTTCACCAGACTAGTTTTGCAATATTTTCTCTGTATTCTAAACATGAAAAAACTGGTTCAGATTTCATTTAAAAATGACAAATTGTAGAGTGCTGTGAAAAGTCATATGGCCAGTTTTGCATAACGAAATGCAATTACAATTTTTTTCCATACAGAACTGAAGAAGACAGTACAAATACAGGCTTGAGCACCTTTACAGTCTAGAGGCTTTACTGGCAGCATGACCATTAGCACTACAGAAGTCATACTGTAATAAACATACTCGGCCCTCCCTTCCAGAAAAGATATGCTAACCAATGCCTTGAAAGCAAACTTTTTGAGTAGAAAAGAGTGGAAAGTGGATAAGAAGATCCTTTGACTACCAATGAAGTGACTTCAATAGCAATCTTAATGCAACACAGAAGAACAGCAATTTGCAAAAAAAAATGTTAATGTTTTAATGCATTTTGAATTGTAATGAAGAAAAACATTTTACATCTAAAAACAAATTAGCAGAATAATAAAAAGTGGTTCCACATAACTTATAAATTCTTCTTCCCAAAAGGTAGTTTTCACAGATTTAGGCAACAAACAAGATGTTTCATTCCAGATCTTTATGACTGTACAGTATACACAAACTTTGTGAAACTGATGTGCATTGCTTGAGAGAAAGACATAGAAGCTTAGTTTTGCCCAGTGATGCGTTTTCTGTGAAATTCTGCACAATACTGAAACTGTAACTGCAACTCTCCTCCATTGTATGAAATGCTGGACATTGTTCAATGCTGAAAAACACTCTTTAGAACATTAAAAGTCATGAAATGTTTTCCATCTATTTAGTCAATGTAGTATTATTCACCACTGCTGACATGTTTTGCTTCAAGGGGAATGGCAGTTTGGCTTACCTTTCACTACAGTATATAAAATTAAGCTAGGTGACAGTTAAGAGTTCAGCTGATTGAAGAATTAGCCTGCTCATAAGAACGTGGCTCTAGCACCTTGTTTGTTTGATTTTTTCAAAATGAAACCATGTACTCACCCATTCCTGGTGCCAGAGGATAGTCCCTCTGGTGATATAAAAAGTTTGCAGCAATGATGATTAAACTGCATAGAGTCCAGTGGTCCTGTATTACATATGTATTAGAAAAGCTTAAACAGACACTTTAGCAGGACCAAAACCAGTGACCCTTTCCCTCACCTCAGGTAATAAGGGACAGCCATTGCTCAAGATACTACCTGCAGGCCGTGCTGGAGAAGCTGCTTCTACTGGCCAGAAACTTTTCTTTTTTTAAATAGCATAAACCTTTCTAAAGTTCTCTCTGTCACCAACTAAAAGAAAGTGAGTCTTGTTTTCTTAAGGAATAAAACCTGTAACCCAACATCAAATGGCTTTACCATTTACCTGGGTTAAAAACCCAGGAAAAAGAAAAAAGTAAAAAACTTTGACATCATCATTTAACTCTTACCATGAGAAGACTTAAAACTCTGCAGCTGCTTTCTGCAACCTCATTGGTTTTGGTATTTACGATTACTTCAGCACAGCTGTATAAGTATCTTATATCTCAAAAAAGAAAAAAAAAACAACAACCAACCAACCAAAAAAAAAAACCCCACAACCAACCAATCAACCAAAGAAACAACCACAACAGAAAAAACCCAAGGGAACAAAGTACTATGATGGTCTGTACTATAAAGATACTGCACATATTCTCCATTAAATATTTTGAGCTTCCTTAATGTTACACTCCAAAACTATGTCTAGGACCTCTGTTTTCCTACAATTCCTCACTGATGCATTCATCATCCAATCCCATTGCATTCCCGTGCCATATATAGGTTAGTTAACAGGAGAACCAGCAAACACATCTGTCTTCATGTCATTATCAACAGTGCTGTAGAGGACATGAGCACAGCCATAGTTTCATAAAATCAATGATGACATAAAAAGCTCCTAATATTTCTGCCAACCCACCATAAAGCCCATGATTCCCATTGTAAGACTGCACCTCTGGCTTACCCTCACACTTCATCTTACACTGTGATATGTCAGACAGTTATAGGGGCAGCATCTCCATTTAGCCAAAAAGAAGTGTCTGTCTGAAGCAGTCTTTCTGTTTTTTTGAAGACATCAGCTGCCACTTGCATTTATATCATCAGGAGCTGCAGTGCAAAAACAGCCAAGCACAGTGAGGAGCAAAACCACAGTAAGATCATTTGGGAGAAAGACGGGAGACGTATGTTCATCATCCCCTTTTGGAACAGGACAGGGACTGCAGCAGCCCTTGTCACAGCCAAGAACAAAAAGGTAACATATTTTTACTTACTGTATTGCTCCACTAGCTTTAAGTGTTAATTACCTTAAGGGTCACATGTAGTATGATTGTCTTTCCTCTCCTGTCAAAGATAGTACTTCAGCCAGAGACCAAAAGTGCTTTTTTCTAGGCTACAGAGAGATTCGACGCATCTTGACCAACATTCAGTTTTGAGGTAGAACTCATTGACTTTGTATTGCTGGCTCAAAATAAAAATATGGGAAGTGAACATGATTAAAAATATGCTCACTGGTACATAAACAGAAACACCACCCCCAAAAGACCTATTTCCTTTCTGGGAAAAAAGAAGTAATCCTTCTTATAAAGGTCAGCTCACATTCACTGGTAAAGTCAAACTTTCATAAATGGTTTATAACAATAGCTATAAACTAAAGTGCTTCAGAATTTGCTTGACCAGATTTCAGTGATTAGAATCATAATATTCTGGAATTTTTCTAGTGTGAAATGTGATGAGGTTTTCGAATCACTTTATATAAGAAGGGCAGAATGAATATTTTTCTTTTTAAAAACAAAAAAGTACAAAAAGCATTACAGATAAACCTGGCACTCTATATTCACTACAAGTTGCTTGCATTTTCCTTCTCAAATCTACTATTTCTCCAGTAACTGGAATAAAAATGAAGTTGCACTATAACGCAGCACTAAAAAAAGTATTCCAAATCAGATGCAAACAGGAAAATGTTTACAATCATACAACTAGTGAAATTCACACTTCATTTCAAAGTTTTAGCCCTGCAGATTCTTTTTAACACAAGGCAGATATGTAGAGTCATGGAAAAATGTAACAGACTGCTATACACTCTCTACAGTAATTACATAAGTTTCACATTTATGTCACAAATGTAATGCCCTACTGTGTAACTAGTAAATGCTAAATAACTTATGGACATTTATGTGCTTTATGCAACAGTGAACATATTGACCAGTGGATGCCAAAATATAAAAGTTCATACACAAGACAAACTAATTTTTAAAAAAATCACATTTTCTGTACAACTCATGCAGACTGTGCACAACGTGGCAACAAGAATAACATTTGCTCAAGCCTCCCCTTCTGGAGGAGCTTTTACAGCGACAGCAGACCAGTGTTCAGAACAGTCTGCCAAAGTATAGAAGTCCATGGCGACGTAACACAGAAACTCTTTCAGCATTTTATTTTTCCTGTAGCAAAGCAGGGATGTTGATGTTCCACCCGATAGCCTGACGATCAAATCCACATGTGAAGAGGTTACATATTGGATGGTCCTCACACCAGGCACAGCAGCACACCATCCTCCTGTGCCCCTGCAACAGCCAGGAGACAGCAGCATTACTGACAGGGCACTTCTGTGCCAACAAGGCAGTGCAGCAAAAACCACAAACTTCCCAATGCTCATCCTAGTGTTTACAAATAGTTCTTAAGAATCCTAAAAGTCACTGTTACCTTTATCTGCAAGGTAAAAGTCTTTATAATGATGAGACTCCTTAACACCAGCACTGGATCCGTAAGGACAGACACACACAAACAGGTTCACTAAAACTTTTGAGTTTTCCAAGGTGTGTTTGCTATCTAGTCACATTTTATTTACAAAAGCAGTTTGAATTTTGCTTTTATAAATAAAAATTATTAAAATGTGGACCTACTTGTTAGAAACTACTTTCTCACAAGTGTGAAAGAGCAAGTGTCCATCATGTTCATCATTCAGAAAGGATAATAGTACAGCAGGAGGAATGTCATACTGAGGAAAAGTTCAAAAGTAACAAAAATGTCCCAAATAAGATTCTGACCAACATTTAAGTTAATAAATAAATAAATAAAATATTAAATTGGCCATGATTTCAGTAGTGTCAGCCTAAATGGAACTACTAAGGGAAACAGAAGACATGAACACACACACAAAAAACCCCCCTCAAAACTAAACAAAGAAAAAAAGTTAGAAAAACACTAAAAAAGACTAAATAAGTCCTTCCTGAATTCTGTCAAGAACTGCTGAATCAACCCAAAAATGCCTATTGAAGTGGCATAATCCAATTAATCTCAATTAGTTCAATTTGCTCCATTAGTGATGCTTGCCATGCCAAATAGCACCACAAATGCACAAAATTCAATGGGTGCAGCACAAATGGTTTATTTTGTGGTACCAAATATGAAGAATGTATGTGCACAAGCAGTAAAGAAAAAAAATAAATTTATCATCAAATCACGCAAAGTGAGCTCACAAAACTGATCCTTGCTTTTTACTTCTATGTTGCTGTATCATGGAATTATAGACAGGTTTGGGTTGGAAGGGACCTTAAAGATCATCTAATTCCAGCCTTTCTGTCATGGGCAAGGACACCTTCTATACTCAACAAGGTTGCTCAAAGCACCATCTGATCTGGCATATCTAACAAATTAAATGCTGTGATTAAAAAAAAAAAAAACAAACACAAGAAAGACCATTAAGACCATTAAACCTCACAGTGAGCCACTTCCGTGACACAATTCACATCAAGATATTAAAATGTATCTGAAAAGCTCTTACACACTTTTCCCATTTCATAGACATGTCTCACTTTAGTAAGGAGAAAAATTATTATGAAATCCACTTGAAACATCATTTCCAACTCCAGCAAAAAAGTTTAAAATGTTTCATATTTGCACATCGGTTATTTTCAATAACTAACAACAGCGTATTTATTTAGACAAACATCGTTCAGCATTTGTTCAGCTTTTAAGTGGGAGAGACCAAATCCTACTTTTAACCTTGTGTGAAAGAAGAACAGACACACTTTAAGGCTACAAACACAGTTACCTGTCTGTTACTGCGAGGGAGCCGAGCTAATCGCACCCCTGACATGTCAAACAATCTGACCTGCCGGTTGTCATGTGGAAGGGCGATGATTTTTTGGCCAACACATACGTTAATCCTGCACAGAAGAGACAAAACTAGGTTATGCACAGAAGAATGAGACTGGCAAATAGAACTTGACAGCACAAATTTAAGATCACAGGAAGGGATGCAGCTGAATTTTTCCTGATTGGAATTCACAAATGAAAAGAGAAAAAAAATCCTGAACCACTAACGTATTGTCTATTGGACTAGATCCTCAAACAGCCTTAACATCTGCATCCCATATAGAAAATCTCAGAAAAATAATATTATGAATTTACTGAAAATTAATGCTGACTACACCTGCATTTTATAAAACCATTTCAGACCTTCTTCTAATTCTTACAAATCTCCACTTCAATTTCAGAGACCAAAATTAAATGTATATGCAGTGAATTAACAGAACAGACTATTTCAGTTGGAAGATACCTGCAACAATCCTCTAGTCCAACTGCCTGACCAATTCAGGCCTGACCAAAGTTTAAAGCACATTATTAAGGATATTGTCCAAACACCTTGCAAAGATTGGTAGGCTTGGGCCATTGATCACCTCTCTAGAAAACCTGTTCCAGGACTTGACCACCCTCTCAGTAAAGAAACATCCAGTCTAAACCTCTGAGGCACAGTTTGTAACCATTCCCATGTATCAAAGAAATTATGAATTAATTAAAAAACCCATGAATTAAGAAAAACTGAAACTTGGAGATCTGCTTACCTGTTGACTGCAGAGTCTGTACGGATTGTTGCAATAGGAGACCTCATGTTTTTCAAATCCCAGACTTTCACTGTACGGTCATCACTACCAGAAACAACATTGTCTCCCACAGTGAAAACTGCAGATGTCACAGTGCTAAACAATCAAGAGTAAAGAGAAAGACTTCAAACTCTGAAGTTCTTTATTAAATTAGCATAGAGGACAATTCTTCCTCTTAAGTGATTTGAGACTATTAGTCAAGTTCTTTCCATCCAAAGACTTCTGTAAAACTACTCCAGGCATTTGTCATTCACTGCACAGACACTGAGGAGATCCCAGATACTTATCTGAGGTGTAGCTACAGCTATTTTGTACACACATGTAAACATACACAGAGCATCCAGTATAAATCCACTACCAATAGCTACAGCAATCTAACAATTTCTAATTGTGATTTCTATTCCTGTTTCACAAGAAGCTAAAGTCTGAGAGCCAGGTTAAAAAAATGGCAAGAATCAACAGTAATAAGCATGACCATACAGTTCTTCAAATTTTACTCATTATGTCTATAAATGCACAAGGGCAGTCAGAGAAAGGCTCATGAGAATATTTCTAGCAATTGAAAGTGCAAGTGGGCTCAAATGAACAATTTTCATGATGATTTTACGGATTTTTTTAATCTTTTATCTTTACTTCATATTAAGCAATAAAAAGCTTTTGTACTATTATTTTCATTGTAATTGTGTGAATTCCTAACTCGAAACCAGCTATTTTCTGCCCAAATAATGTACTAACAAAGCATTTTAGTCTCTCCCTACAATCATTAAGGAAGGCTTCTCAACTGTTTCTACAGATTTGATTTAATGACCTGTCTTGTAACTTGGGTCATGCACATTAATTTCTTAGAATTTAGTAATTTTAATTTAAGTTGTCAGTTGTTACTGTCACTTTTGTTGTTCTGCAGAAATTTGAATTCACGTCCTATCCAAGCTGCTGATTGAGATTAGCACAAGCCAGGTCACAGTGGAACAGTTTATGCAAGCCTCTTAATTTAAATTGACACCAAATTAAGTTTTAATTAGGATAAGGCCCACTTTATTCACGATACCAAGTTTCCTAACGCATTATTAGAGTGCAGCTAAGCTACCAGGGAGATGATTACAATAAGAACCAAGAGGTCTTTGACTAATCTTCTGGACTTTATGAACCAAAAGTCAAAAAGTTAAAATATACATGAAGGCCACAACTGCTGAGTCTCTTTCATCAGGCACCTTTGCATTTGGGAAGAAAACTCATTCATGTAGTCAAGTTGCTACATTTCTTAGCATCAAACTGTCTTACAAATATCTGCATTTCTCTTGTCACTAGTTCTTTACACAAGCTGCAAAATACTTCAGGCTTTCACTAAACTCTATAGTGCTGCAACACATTTAAAACAATGTTTGTAAATTTAAAGTTCTCTATTCAATCTCCATAATTTGCACACACATTGGGAAATGTCCTTATATACAACAGTATAAGGAATTCAAGCCATAGAAAATTCTCCAGGTGAGCAAATACGCTGGGATTTAGTATTCTGCTGCCAACAAACAACTCTGATCTGTTTTCCCATCATACATTTTATTCCAATTACAGCTGCAATACATTGTGAAACTGTCTTAAAATAACCCTTCAATTTTGGGTGCTTTCTTTTTCAAAACTTTAAACAGCTTTCCAGCTTCTTTGATCTCATATTGGTTCTCCTTTATCACTTATCACTTTCAAACACGGTTAAGTTTCCTTGCCTACATAAAGTTCTCTAATCCTTAGATTTATAATTTTTAAAATGAAAACACTCAGAACTATTGCCAAGAGAAGAGAATGTCAACCCTAGGTTAGCTCGACCCTTCCTGCTCCAGTAAAATAAAGACTCAAAAGATAACAAAATCCTTTTCTGTACTGTTTTCAGCTTAATCATTCAGATATTACTGCATACACTAAGAAAAAGTTTTTAAAATAAATACGCAGTTAAGTTCTGCTGTAGCTCTTTGGCAACAGGGCAAGTGATAGGAAGGGGAAGGCTGCTGGTCTGTTCTCACCAACAACTTTAAAGGTGTTTAGTGGCCTTAGCCCTCAGTTTGTCCCTGTAAGGCTCTGCAGGCTGCAATGCACACTATTTGTAATCACATGTCACTATGAAAACAGCCTTTTTACGAGAGGAGCTTTGAATTTTAAGGCTATATATAAAAGTAGTTTTTACTGAATCCACTGTTTATAATCAAGAATTTTGGTCCCAGTTTCAAAGCAAACAGTATATGGACGTCTGCATAACACTCCTAGATAGTGTGCTTTTAACAAAATGAAACATGAGTCTTCTAGGGGAACCTACAGATACACTCAATTCAATTCTCAAAGATATCTCATTTTCAAAATAAGACTGCAAAACTTGAAGTTTTAAGTAACTTAACAAATCTAGAAAGGCCAAAGCAGTATCATTCTCACAAACCTGACAACTCTAGGGAGGGCAATCAGAACTTCATTGTCACCTGAGTAAAGACCAAGTGGTTTTTTGGTTTTATGGGTTTTTTAAGTGGAACATACTGAGTTCACATTTAAAAAACCACATACGTTTAAATTCAAAAACATGCACAACACTAGGGACTTAAGAAAACATGAGCAAGTGCTAATTCACAGATCTTATGCAGTACAGATCACATTTTGTCTCCTCTACTGTTCCAAACTGGGACATCTCTTAATGTGAGACAGATGAATCTCACCAGTGTTTTTTCTTGTTTCTGTGTTTGTTTAGGTTTTTTAATTAAAACAAAATAGTGATAAGAAGAAAGGCCACTTCCTACTTATAAACTAAAACAGGATTTCAGCCCAAGTAACGTCGGGTGTTGAGAAGAAAGGGAAGCAAAGTCTGTGCAGGAAAAAAGAAGTTAACAGAGCAGTATACAAATATACAAATAATGTTTCAAATGTATTGCCTCTCTAACCCTATTCATACCACAAAAATTAAAAGCCTTTTCCCCTGTATTTTTCATGTGGCTAGATTTAATTTCTGTTTGTATTAGTCTTCAGTTTGTTCTAACCCAGATAAAACTCTGGTTAACATCCCCTTGGCTAAATTAATAAAAAGTGTCAACAAAAGATCATCAGACCCCATGTTAATTGAATGCTAGAAGACATTAGATTTTTAATAACTCAAGAAGATGACAGGTATTGTAGGACATTAAAAAAGAAAACAGGCAAAGAGGAAACAGGCTTATGACACTTCAAACTGTGGGTCCCACAGGGAGTTTGGTGTGCTACAACTATTCTCCAAAAAAGCTTCAGTCTCTGCCAAACCCCAGCAAAACTCATTTATCTTGTCATAGGGAGCAGCCGAGCGTGTACTTCCAGCTGACAGCGTGGCACTTCCTCACCACACACCGCTGCCTGGCCTCGAACATCCTGCTCCCTCCGTGGGTCTCAATCACCAGAAATACTGTGGAGCCCGCACTCCTCATTAGGCCGAACAGCTGTCTCCCCAGTCACACTGAGACACAAAACTGTTTTGCATAACAATCTGCTGAAATTTCACACATAGGGGAAGGGGGGCGGGGGGGAAATGTTGAAAATGTTGGACCATGAAATGCTGATGCAGATCCCTCACTGGCAATGCACCAAAAAAAAAAAAGTTAACTCTGCTCTTTCCGTTTTGATTTGCAACCTAAACTGGGATTTACCACTGGACACTGGAAGACAATGTGTTTTCACACCCTTGAAAAGGCATCCACATACATGTGTTAATCTCTATGTCGGATAAAAATGGACTAAACCACGGCTTCAGACAAATTTATTTAACGTATGCCAAGCTGTAGGTAAACAGCAAAATCTGAGCACTCGAATATACTTCTCATTTTAAGTAGTAAAATTCAGAAACAAATCCTAAAGGAAGATCTATTTGGGACCGCATTTTCTGCAAAAGTTTCTTTTCTTATAGGGAAACAAAGTGTATCGCCATCCTGAGCAGTCTGCAACTTTGTGGGAAGCCAGGAGCTGTGTCTAAAACCTCCAGATAAGGACAACAGGCTGCCTGTCCTCAAAAGGAGATGGCATTGGCCAAAGGAGTCCCAGGTAAGGAACACACCAGTACCTCTACATTTGAGTGCATTCAGGTTTCAGAAGCGCTACAAACACTTGATTCCAGGAGGAGCTACACATATAATTCCCAAAGTCTGTCTGTGGATTTATATCCAAATATCAGCAAAGCTTTTTTCTCCAACTTGAGAAACAGTAAGAATAAACAATGAAGGAATTACAGAATCACAGAATGAACTAGGTTGGAAAAGACCTCTGAGATCATCAAGTCCAACCTACGACCCAATACCACTATGTCCACTAGACCGTGGCACTATGTGCCACAGCCAGTCTTTCTTTACACACCTCCACAGTTGGTGACTCCACCACCTCCCTGGGCAGTCTATTCCAAGATCTAATCACCTTTCCTGTGAAGAATTTCTTCTTAATGTCCAACCTAAACCTCCCCTGGTAAAGCTTCAGACTTGTCCTATCACTGCTTGCCTGAGAGGAGAGGTTGAGTCCCACTCGGCTACAACCTCCTTTCAGGGATTTGTAGGGAGTGATAAGGTGCCCCCAAGTCTCCTCTTCTTCAGGAATTAACACAGAAGGGGAAAGAGTGGAATTCAGAGATGACTGTTAGCACTCAAGAGTCAATTTTTCACCATTTTAATCAACAATGTCTGTTCTAGAGACATGTGTTTATTGACATTTACAGAAAATTGCCATCTTCCTTTCTCACTACCTGTCTTAAAAACACTAAAAAGAAACAGGAATGAAAGCAGTAACTATCTTATCAGAATTACTCAATGGCAAGTTAGTAAATTAGTTAAGGTGCAAATATTTTTAAATCAATTCCACTACATTTATGATGGGACAAAAAAAGGTCCATTTATCTCTGCACTACTGTTGCATGCGTGAACTCAAGATGGGATACAAAGAGAAGGCCTCTCACTATCCTCTTCTGTAAGTGAGATGAGGATACATGATTAAAGCAATTGACAAAACTCTAATGGTTGACTGCAATCAAACTTTGTATGTTACATACTCCACTTCTCAAAATAAAACATTTTTTTTTTCTTTTAGCTATAGGGCTTTTAAGCACTTAGTTTTATAGCCTAAGGAGTAGATTATTCAATTTCTTCTATTTCTTTATTAATTAGGAAGCCATTTTTGCCTGGAGGAGTTCACCAATGACACCAGAAAAAGTTTAAGAACATAATGAAACCAAAAACATCGAAAGAATACTAATTTTTGAATTGCTTTTTTTTTTGGCACTTTGACAATGCCATGACAGTATTTGGTTGGGGGAAGATTAGAAGAGAAAATGGGGTATTCAAGCTGTGCAAGAGAGCAAAGTAGGATGGGCTGAAGGCATGTAAAACATGCTGGCCCTAGTCTGTCCTGACACAGACTGACAAAGAAGGTAACAGCACAGCAAGTGAGACAAATTCAAAGCTGGATGCCTGAGCTACCACCAATTAAGGCTGCTAACGAGTTTAAGAAAACTGTCTAGAAAACAAGTCTAAGAATCCTTAGCATGCTCAGTTACATGCATGAAGTAAAATGTAAACAAAAGAGGTTTTAAACATTTTTTAGAGGCATTAAAAGCATTAAAAAGATTACCCCAGAGCTTCAAGTCAGACCATAATCTTCTCTTAAAGAATATTCAACATGCAAATGTGGGATCAGAACCGTGCATAAAACACAAGTTTGGAGACTTTTGCAATGAAATGCAAGATGAAAAAAACCCACAGCAGACAGAATAAGGTAGGAATATTAACAGCAATATCAGAATCATCTAGTTAATCAGTGAAGCTTGGGGAGAAAACTGAGTGTTTCATCACAAAAATTTTGCTCTTATTACAGAAGCTGGATTGAGATATCCACACATGGTGAATGCCTAAGGCACTCTTTGATGAGAAACAATAGAAAAATGGGAGACAAAGCATCACTGATCACATTAATAGCTGAAGCAAGAACAGGACTATCTTGAAAAGAACAGATGCTTTAAACTGGTCGAACTCCACTGATAGCATCCAACTTGTTACATCTGGTTTAGCACAAAGTTTTGACTAAAAGCACAAGCACAGCTCTTAGTCAAAGGTGCAAAGCTTGCATTTTTAGAACTACATCTACATATGCTTTAAGTTCACCAAGAAAATATGGCTGAATAAGAATACCTAACAGGGTCCTTGCAATACTGGGCATATCTAGAATAAGATTGTTTTCCAACAGGGATGTCTAATGACATTGCTGTCTGTAGAGGAGGCACTTCTCCCTGCCATGATTTGCTCTTTTAAGAAGAATATATTCAAGACAGACAGATATAAGGTATGGGAATTAAACCTTGCAGAATCAAGAATCTGGGAAGGCCAGCTGACCTTGGCAAACCTGAGTGTCCACGAAACTAAAGCAATTATTAGTCTCTTGCAACGGAATGCCATTTTGACATTAACTCTCAATTCACTAAATGTCAGAATTCAGCCCAGCATCCTAATCAGCAGCTGCTTAATCATTTTTACATTTTTTAATTAAGATTTTGCAGCAAGTGTAGGAGTTGGAAAATGAAAAATTGAAACAAGATATATTTGCAATTCTCTAATTTCAAAGTTCTCAGGATGAAGCACAACTCACCATCCAGCTGCATATATTCAGAGACATACAGGCAGCAAATGAACAGGAACTTCCCCTTCTGGTCTCCTACAGCCACACAATCAGAGTGAAAGCAGAAGGAATATGCAGTAGTCCATAAGAACTATAACCTACCTTGCTCAGCTCTTTGTAAGAAATAACATAAGATTCACTATCAGCAATTTTTTCCCTGAGTTTAACCAGAAAGTAACACGAAGATTACAGATTCTGCAGCTAACTCACATTCATGTTTGATGCACTGGCTCAGTCTACCCACAAAGATCAGTAAGTTTGAAAAGTAGTATACAAACTTTGTAATATTTTCAGGCTAGGTCAAAAGTACCCACTCACTTTTTCTTTTTTTTTAAGCCAAGAATGCATTTAATTGCTACAACAAGTTGGTCCATAACCATATACTGAACGATTAAGAAGCATTAACAAAGGATATTCACTTAAGGATAGTAACCCAAAGCTTCTTTAGAAGACATAATTTTACTCTTTGAAGGATGGTATTTGCAAGTCCAGATTTGGCAGCCCTGTATATTTTTATTCAAGCATTTCAAGAGAGATGTCCCCAGCCACTGTGTATCTTTGATGGTCACAAAACAAAACCCTTTGCATCAATATACTAAAAAAACATAGCAAAAGCACTGTTCCATTTAAAAGCTGTATAGGAATCCAGTAGCTAAAGGCATTCTGTTGCCAATAGGGTATAAATTTGTTTCAAGTAGTACCAAACTGTCAGAACAAATGTATAAAATCTGTAAAGTACTTGACTAGACCTGAACAGACACAGATTTTATTTTAAGCTACAAATGGTAAAAATTTCCACCACGAATGTTTTAGAAGGCTCTGCACATCAAGACAGAACTCAGCACATGCAGAGTACTTAAAGGGACAAAAAACTTCATCAAGTATATATGCAAGAGCATGTCAACACCAGTCACTCAACATTCCCACTGTGGCTGGGAAAAGAAATGCCTTCACAGCCCTGACAAGTCACGGCTGTGCAGCCGTTGGCAAACAAAAGCAGCAGTGAAGCTGGAATGAAAATTGCCAGGAAGATGTAAGAACTATTTTGCTCTTCAGAACAAAATCCCAGTTCAATTTGTAGAGTTCTAATCAATAACCACTAAATTCAACAATTTCTCAATAGGAGATGCTATATATTATCAAACATGTATTTCAAAGCAGGATCTGCTGGAAAAAAAGGTATTGGAATTTGAATCTCCAGTATAATTCTTGGAAGCTTTAACTCAGGAAGTCAATTTCATTAACGTGCAACAGGTGTCTGGATTATAACATAGATGTAACCTTTTCCCAGTGCTCTGTTAAACTCCTCCTAGAGGGATGTGAATGGGGATTAACAACATTAGTAATACAAATTCCTATTGGTGCACACGCAAAAACAGACAATAACAAAGATTTATATTTAAACACACAGTCTTATTTCCACACCATTTCATTATTTTTTTAATTAGTAGAGTATAAGTAAGTGAGATGAACTGGGGGCATGGCAAACCTAAAACAAAATGTGATGAGATATTTTTACATGACTTGTAAGAAGAGCACAGGCAAACAAGTCATGTATTGAACTGAAACAATTATACATATGAAAAATGTGAACAAGAAATGTTTAAAGATCTTGAAACGTCTGTAGGAAGATACAGCTTCAAAAAATACCTTAATGTACTTTGAAGACTCAGCTGAATGCAGGCTTGAAGTGCAAAAGTACTATCAGTGTACTATACTCAGTCCATAAATGTCAAAATATATTCAAACACACGCTTTGAGGCAAAATAGGTAACTTGTAAATAAGAACTGGTGATTTGTAGAGAATATATGAAACTTTTATCTGTAACATAGGAAACAAAGCTTTTCGAGATAAAACCCAGAAGACAGAAACTGACACCAGACAAACTCTGATGAGGGAGGCACAAAAAGTTTAACAGGGAAGTTGATTAAACACTGCAATAAGCAATGTACAGAATTCACCAAGAAATAAGTTGAAATCTTTATCACTGGAGCAACCTAACATACAGTTGTCAATTCTCCTAAAACTGCTTCCTAGTTCAAAACAGGTATCAATCCAAGAAGCTCAAGACAGACATTGATCACGATTCCTTCTGGCTTTACTGGAAGAGAATATATATTCTTAAATTTTCACAGTAGTAGATGATAAGAAACATTCCTCTTTTAATAAAGCAGCTCAGGACACCAAAGTAAGATATAAAAAATCTCTCATAGATAATAAATATATACTGCCTTTGACAGAACATCACAATGCACAGCAACTCTTTTCATTTTTTGATGTCAATTAACTATCATACTCTGCATGTAACAGGATTCTTTGTCTCTGAAAATATCAGCATCAGGTACAATTTTTACACGATAACGAGCCATTTTGACTAAATCGTCACTGTAACTCATTAAGGCTAATAGAAGGCAGTTTAAATCACACTCCCCGAGGCCTTCAGCACTCTCACGGCGTAACGGTGCTGCCACCTTCCGGCGAGGGCGCGCTTTGCAGTCCCTGTGAGAAGGAATTTCGGATGGAAAAGGTTTTGGGTGCTACAACACAATAAACACGGTATTCTGGCTTCATGATTGAGATGTTTGACATCTAATTATCTTGGTTAAACGCACTTGGAGTTTATCTGGTAAAATACACAGGGGAAAAATTGCTGCTCTGTGAGCTCCAGGCAGCTACTCGTCAGGTGCTACTCAGCCAGAGGCTGTTAAAACTTATGGTTGAAGGCTTTAAATCATCAGCCTTAATGACTGTAACATCCAATTTAAAGAACAGATGCCAAGGGCCTATCAAAATATTAAAAACTTGGCAAATTATTCAAACAGACAGTCAGGAAAGCCAAAAAAATGTCTTGTGTGTATGCATTTTCCAGTTAACAGATACAACAGTTTCTTCTATGCTGCTTAATGTGAGGAGGTTGTTATAGCATTGATTAGAGAGCAATTTAAAAATATTTTGCCACTAGGCAGTACAATAAAGGACCAAAAATAAAATTCCTCAAAGTATGTCTCAACTGCAAAATACTTACCCTCCTACCTCTATTCTGACTGTACTCCTCAGTGAAACACTCACCTCCCGTAACAGGCCGAGACCTCAGCAGCCATTGAACAGTAAAGTCAGTTTTGAGACCCTTAAACTTGGGGTGTATTTGGTGGAAAAGCCTATGTCAATACTAAAAACTCATATATTCACGGAACAAAATGGAGACAGATGATACAGCAAACACAAATATGAAGATGACTAAAAGCTGGAAGAGGAGTGATTGAAGAGGTTGTACAAGATCTATTCCATTTGTAAAAAATAAACTCCCTGCTTGTTTATAGGTCTCAGTGACAGAGGTCAAAACACCAGCTAACAGTTTTTACAGTCTGCACCATCACCCCATATCAACATCGTTTGGTTTCAGCAAACTTATGGAAAAACATCAATGTCAATCTTGATTGTTTCTCTGAAAAAGTATCATGAGACAAAGTAGTTAATTATCTCTGAAAAAAGTACAAGCACCAATGGATACAAAACCTTACAATTTTTACAAGTCATTCTAGAAAAAGTGATAGAAGAGTACAAAAGTGATGATATGAAACAATTCTAGGATGCAAGCCACAAAATCAAGGTTATTGTACTATCAGAAGAACATGGCTACTTATATGGGACGATTGTGATGCACCAAATAATTATTAAGATGAGGAGTCTGGAGCAAGGGGGTTTAAAGAAATTTTGATTTATATATAGGTTAGCCAATAGCTGAGGAAATGAAAAAGTAGATACTAAAACCCAGTCATAATGCAAATTGCACACTTGAATTAACAAAAACCAGACATGTGAATAAATATTTGTAGTTTCCGTTTTGAGCAAAGATTAACAATCATCTTTTATTCTGAAGAAGGGATGAGGATTTTTTTCTGAAACATTCAAGGTGAAACATCCTAAAGTCAAAAAAAAAAGATTTGCTTCCTTGGGTAAAGTATTCCAAGTTACTCAACGCATTTTCCATGTACCAAAGCTCCAAAAACAGAAAGGTAAGTCAACACCAGAACAGAGATTCTCATGACTACATTTGTCCATACCCAGTAATAGTCAGTATAATAATGATAAGCCTAAACTGGTAACTAAATATGTTACATCAAAACCACTGTTTTGACAGAACATGGCAATCGCTGCCCTTACTTTAATTCTTTATTTTATGTACAAATTAGAATCTTTAAAGTGTAAAAATTAATCCTGCTTTTTTATCCACTGCTTCCAAAGAAGTAACCTTTAGTTCACACTGAGTATCATGACAAGCTGTGGCAATTTACTTGATCCACTATATCACAGCAATAACCCTGACCTACAGGCATAACCAATGCCAAAAACAACCTCGTACCTTAAATCACCTTTAATTACAACAGCTTTTATCGAGACTTACCACATAAGCAATATCACACCAAGAGCCCTGGCTGCTGTTTTGGAAATTAAGTATTGCTGTGTTACATCTGAAGGAGGACAGTTAGGGGTTTCTGTGAAAATCAGTCTCACAGAACACGAATGAACTTAATACCTCAAAAAAGAGCCCCGGAACAGTTTTGTTCAGATTAGCAACTGAATACATTTATACTTTTGGAACTTGTATAAACCTGTGAAGGAACTGTCACTTACTCTGTGTGGCCCTGAAAGACATTCACAGAATGGATAGAAGGATCTCTGAAATCCCACAGACGGAAGGTTGTGTCGCGTGATGATGTCACCACAAGGCGCTGGGTGGGATGTGTACAACAATGTGTGAGCTCTTGGTCGTGTCCTACAACCACAGAT
The DNA here is from genome assembly GCA_013390005.1 of Calyptomena viridis. Taxonomy (NCBI): domain Eukaryota; kingdom Metazoa; phylum Chordata; class Aves; order Passeriformes; family Eurylaimidae; genus Calyptomena; species Calyptomena viridis. The sequence goes on from WEIV01024872.1 coordinate 226,499, forward strand.
GAGAACATGTAAGGTAATGAAAGTAAGACTTTTCATTTCCACATACACTTGGAATGAAATGCTGATGATTTTTTCTTTTTTCCCCAAACTGAGAAGAATAGTGACCATTCTGAATTTTAATGTCACTACTGCTGTAAAAGTTTGGGACTGCATTTGAAGGCAAAAACCACACTACTTATTTCACATCAAGTAGTGTAAGTTATTGCTGCTTGGTATCTCCTGAACACAGCAAAAGCATTTTGCAAGAACTAAAATTCAGTTTAAAAACAACCACTTTCATCAGCTAAATCACAAGCTTAAAACAAGACAAACTCATGCTTAAGGAATTTACAAGGTAGTAATTTTAGAAACTATAACAACATTGAGCAGCAGCTTAAGTCTTATATACACTCACATCGTGCTCTAGAGAAACAACTTATTTTCCCAATGTTTCACTATCTACAAATAATCCCACATATAAAAAAACCACCAGCTTAATTTTTTGTGAGTGAACAAATACCTGTAAGAGAATGGACAAGTTCAGAAGTCTCTACATCATACAGATTTGCTGTCCTATCCCACGATGCTGTCACAGCTTGCTTCCCCCCAACAAGCCAGTCGGCTGCTATGACCACTCCTTGATGGCTTTTCAGTGAAGTTAATGGGGCTCTGACAGTGGGGCAATCACTAGAACCATCCCCATCTCCATCAGGTTCATCTTTATCTGAGAACTCGACTTCATCTTCTCCAGACACTTGCTAAAAATGCAAGAGAAAAAAATTTAGAATAAAAGGGAAGGAATGTCTCTAAGTTACATTTTGCAGCGTAAATGCTTCCCAATCCCCTTAATGTGAGTATGTGCAACTTAATTCTGCAGCACCCAGCCTATTCAAGTACTCATTATCACAAACTTAGTTGAAGGAATATAATCAGCGAGTTAAATGAGTTTTAATAACTACTTTAACACTTTAACAACTTTATGAGGAGCAGCTGAGGGAAATGGGGCTGTTCAGCCTGGAGAAAAGGAAGCTCAGGGGAGACCTTATCACTCTCTACAACCTCCTGAAAGGAGGTTTTAGCCAGTCAGAGGTCAGTTTCTTCTCCCAAGTAACAAGTAATAGAACAAAAGGAAATGTCCTTAAATTGCACCAGGGGAGGTTTAGATAGGATATCAGGAAAAATTTCTTCACCAAAAGGGTTATTATGCTGCCCAGGGAAATGGAGTGGAGTCACCATCCCTGGAGGTATTTAAAAAGACGTGTCACTTACAGACTTGGTTTAGTGGTGGGCTTGGCAGTGCTGGGTTAAGTCCAGTTAGCTGGTACTTGATGATCTTATTTTTTTTCCAATTTAAATGATTGTGATTCTACTTCATGTTTAAACCTCCTATGAACTCTTTAGCTCTGAGTATCCAAATCCTTTACTATCCAGTAAGTCTTTTTATACTCCCCTTACTGTGTTACCCCAGAGTTTCATTGCAGAATCTTTATCAAGAGACTTTTTTCCTTTCAATTCCCAAGGGTAGGAATCATCTAACAGGACACTGACTATTTTAATCTTCAGGAAGACAATCATTAGCAGATAGTTTTAATCCATTAAAATCAAATCATTACATCAATATTTGTCAGTTGGTCAACACATAGTCATCATGCAGTGCTGATGTAAATTGGATGCAAAATAAATTCTTTTGCTAACCATGAAACATCAATCTCTGAATCCCTTTTACACTTACACAAGACAAAAACATTTTTCCTTTATGTTATTTGGATGTGAAAAAGATAACATCTGTGCTGTTCTTTTAAAATGGAAATGCCAAATCAAATAAACTGAATCAAATGTAAATGTTTTCCATTCAGAAATCTCTCTCATATCATACAGCCACCTCTTGTCTCTACTTAGCTTACTGAGCTCATCCTATAAACTATGTTTGTCTTCACAATTTTGTAAGGATGCTTTTAAGGAAAATAAGCATTTGACAGTCTAAAGTAAATACTGACTAAATAAAGGCCTGGGGACAACATCATCAGATAGTGTGATGTGTGCTGGCAAGGGTCAATTAGAAATCAATAAAGATACAATTAAATAAAGGCCAAAATTACAACCCTTTACCATCAGTTTTCAATTCACAGCAACTATAGTTAATACAGGTATCTCAGTAAGTTAAGCTACAACAATTTAACTAGTTTAAAAAGAACTTCATTATTTCTTATTATTTCATTTACTATGAAAAAAAATTACTCACCTGTTCATTTACTTATACATTTACTACCTTGAACAAAAGGTTAATTAATCTACTTGCAGCTGCAAATTCTGTTCTGCACCACACACCTTTAAAAACACGAAGCAAGTCTATTTTCAAAGAAAGGCTGAAATACAGCTGTTGAACTAAAAAACCTTAAAACCCCACCTTTGGCAATCCTGAAATCATGTCATTTTTTAATTATGTGTAAATTTAACATTCAGTCTCATCATAAAACCTGTATCTGATGAAATTGCTGTGCAATTAGTTTAGTTGCAGTAAGTTGATTGCTTACATTGCAGTCTGCAGTTGGCTGAGGTGTAGGCAACTGTACTATGTATCTCCAGATGTGAGCTGTCTGGTCTCCAGATGCTGCACGGGGGGAACAGAGGTAAAAAAGAGAGAGAGAATAAATAAGAGCATTTCCATGGGCAATAAAAACAAGTTTTAACCCTACACTTGGCAATACTGCCCGAGTTGCACCTTTTTCTAATAGATGCCATTATGAACTTTATAGTAAGTCTCAACATCAACAATTACTCTCCTGGCTTTGAAACTGATTAAGAACATAACTTATTATGCAAAATATAGGTAGCTACCAAATAATCACTCCTACAGTGAAACATCCACTTAAAATACTACACATCAGAAAATGAGTAACGCCACTGTTCCAATATGTAAACATTTAAAGAAGGCATTTAATAGATCAATGGGTGCCCTTCTTCATTTGATGTTTCTCAAAATACTGGGGTTGTTCATTCAGTGATTTCTTCCACTAAATGTTTTTAGCATGGTTTTAATGAGAAACCCAAAATAACAAGTGTGAAGCTATTCTGCTTCTGTCTTGAAAATCTCAGCACCAGTTTACAGTTCAGCTTTTGAATCAGACTTACCCCTTAACTAAGGAGAAACTCAAGATTGTCCTTATTATGGACAGAACAAATGTTCTAATACCTGGGGTTACAGAGCTGAATATTCTTGATTAAGAAAGACAGTTTGCAAGGAGTATGCAAAGCTCTGGGAAGTGCAATGTACATGAAAGCACTAGGAAAAATAACTCATCTAATAGACCAGAAGGCTAGAAGAAAGGTCAACCTTCTATTATTTCTGATGTCACTATTCTGGATCAGGGGAAAAGATTTTTTATTTTAATCAGTTATGATTAAACTTAACTTAAGCATCTGAAGAGTAAGAATCAACTGAAGAATAATACCCCTGAAATCTTGCATTAAAATACTTTGCAGAACCATTTCTCAAAAAAATAATGGAAGAACAAAAATCTAATTATAGGCAGCTTTTGTTTGTTTAGTTTGGTTTTTATAAGTCAGTTTAGACAGCAACATTGTTTATGGTACTGAAAGAATGCCCAAGGTTAGCAAATGAAAACAGGAAAATCCAAACAAATTTAAATCCTTAGCCTAGATAGAAGGCCTGCTATTCCCTACCTTCCTTTTAAGTGATCACTGGAGATGCAGAAAGCAGAAGTGTTTTAATTTCTAACCTCAGTAATAATTATCCTCGTTTTACAGTTACTTGCTTACTAGCAGCAAACTGAGTCCTCCTTAATCCCAAAGCTAGTGCCCTAATTGCTGGACTATACTAACCACAGTATTAGGCATATTAGACAGTTTTCAAACTTGAAGCTGCACTGAAAGGCCTCACACTCAGGCCTGAAAACACCAACAGTCATATTTTCACACTGCTTTTTCTGCACACTCAATAGCACAATATTCTTTTCCTTTACTTCTGGGAATATCTGGGAATATGTATAGATATAGGTAGAACACACTATTTCAGCTGGAAGGGACCTACAACAATCATCCAGTCCAATTCCCTGACAACTTCAGACCTAAGAGTAAAAGCATGTTATTAAGGTCACTGTCCAAACGCTGCTTAAACACTCACTCTCCAGGAAGCCTGTTCCAGGGCTTTTCCACTCTCTCAGCAGAGGAATGCTTCCTAATGTCCAGTCTAAACCTTCCCAGCACAGCTTTGAACCATTCCTATGCATCCCATTACTGGATCCCAGGGAGAAGAGTTAAGCATGTTTCCAATTCCCCCCCAATTCCCCCTTGCTCAGGAAGCTGGAAAGAGCAACGAGGTCACCTTTCAGGCTCCTTTTCTCCAAAACAGAAGGGCCAAAAGTCCTTAGTTGCTTTCTTACAGGACATGCCTTCCCACTCTTTCAGGAGATTTGTTGGTCTCCTTTGGAGGCATCGAAGGACCTTCACATCCTTCTTAAATTGTGGGGCATAGAACTGCACACAATACACCAGGAGAGGCCACAGCAACACTGAATACAGCAGGACATTCATCTCTTTTGACCACTTGCTTATGCTGTGTTGGATGCACCCCAGGATGAGGTTTGCTCTCTGGGCTGCCCAGGCACACACTGACTCATGTCCAGGCTGCTGTCAATGAGCACCCCCAGAGCCCTTTCTGCAGGGCTGCTCTTCAGCCACTGCTCTCCCAATTTATACTTGTGCTCAGCATTACTCTGTCATAGGTGCAGAATCTGCCATTTGAAGTTGTTAAATTTCATTCCATGAATCACTGCCCAATGCACCCACCTACCCAGACTCCTCTGCAAGGCCTCCTCCCTCAAGAGGGTCAACAGCCCCTTCCAGTTTGGTATCATTGGCAAACTTGCTAATGGTGCATTCAACTCCTGCATCAGGTCACTGATTATCAAATAAGGCTGGCCCTAGAATTGATCCCTGAGGAACAACACTGGTGACACTCTGCCAGCCAGATGCAGCCTCATTCACTACAATCCTTTGAGCTCTGCCCTTCAGCCAGATCTTCACCCAGCACACCATGAACCTGCTCATCCCACAGCTGGACAACTCATCTAAAAGGATGCTGTGAGGGATAGCATCAAAACTCTTATTAAAAACTGGAAAACCTTAATCTGCCACCTTTCCTTCATGCACTAGGTAGGTGACCTTATCCTAGAAGGATATCAAAATACTAAAAAAAAGGACTTTTCTGTGAACTTTTGTGAAACTGTGATGCACCCCAGGATGCATCAGGATGTCCCTGATGATTGCACTGTATTGTAAAAGCCTTTCAGTAACACCTGGTATAATCTCCATAACTTTTCCAGGAACTGAGGTTGGACTAACAGGTCTGTAGTTCCCTGGGTCTTTCCTCACAGCCTTCTTGCAAACTGGAATAACATTGGCTGGCTTCCAGTCAGCAGGGACCTCCCCAGACTCTGAAGACCTTTGGTAAATAATCAAGAGGTGTCCTGCCACAACATCTGTTGGTTCTTCCAATACTCTGGGATGAATCCCAGACTATTCATCTGATGTATGATTCTAAGTGTGTGTTTTGGAGCAGGTAAGCACAAAAGACAAAATATGACAAACTGGAAAGATCTAGCTCTGTTCTGTTATGTCTTGAAATATAAAAATAAATCAATCAACAAGGATACTGACAAAGCAGTAAGGAGAGGAGCAAAAACAATGCTGGCAAATCACACTTATTTTCCACCATGTTTAACATACTCACCATATGAAAAAACTTTACATACCTGTAAGAGCCACTTGTTCAGTGGGATGAAACTTTATGGAGTTTACTGTGTGAAACAAAGGAAAGTTTTGAGTTAGTATACACTAAAAGAATACTTCCACAATATTTTATCATTAAAAGCATTGAAAAACCAAATGTTTTGAGTTTTAAGTAATTTTTTATAGTAATCTCTTAGGTGGGATAAAGCTGCTGTATCAAGGAAAGCAGCTATAGTTAATGCATATTTTCTAGCAAGTTGTTTCCTGAATCTAGTACACAGGGTTCATGTTAGAGAGGATAAACAAACCACATTCAAATAATCCTAGGTAAGCTGACAGGGGATAACACTTAAAGAGATTTTAAGTATTCATAATTATTTCTAACTTAATGAAAACTTACTATATATGACCACCAACTTTCTGATTATTAGCTAGGATTGCAAGAACAAATGCCTGAAAACCTGATGCAAATAATGCAAGTCAGATTTCAGTCCTGCAACCATATGTAATCAAAACATGATGGATTTAAAATAGTCCTGCAAGAATTCTATCAATCTACAAAACTCTTAATTTTTATTTCAATGCATAAGATTCAATTGAAGAAAGAACTTTGAAATCATCTCCATCCATCATAAAAGTATAACAGACGCTTAACTTGTTGGGAGAGTGTGGTGTAATGAGTTTAAAAAGATACTCCTTAACTGAACTAACTCAATGGTGCATCAATTGCTGGCACCCAACACCTTTGCATCATTTCAAATCAACCGTCAAACAAGAAAAGAAAAGGTTTATTAAATGAAAAAGATATTATTTCTAATATAATTTATTGTTGTATATAATTATATAACTTTTATATACAGTAAAATTTTGTTGTTGTTATTTACACACAACTCCTTATATACATGTTAGAACTTATTTTCATGGTTATCCATAGGAATTTTAAAAGAAAACTATCAGCGTGAAAGTGCAAGTGACTGAAGTTTTTGAACATGACAAAGGTACCCTGTCCATGCATTAAGTAACTTGGGATATCTGAACAAATTAAAGTGTTACCAGTTGTTTCCATGCATCTACCTTTGTGCTGTAGGAACTGTGCTGTAATAGGAAGAAAAAGCAGAACTCATGGCTGAAGCAACTGACCACTCACTGGAGAACTTAATTCTATTTGTATCCTTGCCACAAAGTTCATGTGGTGTGCTGAGTGATTCCTGGTCAATAACTGTATTTCTCACCTTCAGGGTGCATGTCTCTCCACTCCAGGGTGTGATCACTCCAAGTGCTCACTCCTCAACAGCAAGTGAAAACTGTGGAAAACCTCTCCAATTTTGGTCTATAAAATCCTATGTTGTAACCCATTATGAGATAGAAGGGGGCTAATCAGGTGCTTATCAAATTGAACACCAAAAATAAAGATTAACATCAGAAACACTCAGTGCACTGCACCTCTTCACCCAAAGAAGAGTTTAAAAGATTTCCAAAATATTCATACTGGTATAAAGGAAGACAAATATAATTAATTAACTGTCTTCAAAACAAGATAATAACTTAATATTATGAAGCAAATTATAAATGGGATCACGTGTTAAACAAAACCTGCAAATAGATATTCATCCAGTATCTGTATTTTGTATTCCAAATATAACACATTTCCTGTAAGACAGCTAATTTCTGATTATATAAGCTTCTCTTGTTCTGCATATGGATGAGACCTCAATGAGTTCTGACATTTAACTTCTGGGTGTCATAACTGTGCCTGTAAATTTCTTTATATGGAGTTGTTTATTCATTTAGCATTTACAGAACTGCCTTAAAGTGCCTCTCCAAGAAAGAATCATATTGCAAAACATTCTCTGTATGAAAATTAGTGGAACTTCACAATTGACTTGTTAATGGTGTTGGCAAATCTGCAAGTGAAACCACAATAAACATTTCTGTATTTGTTCAAAACACATTTCCCCCTCCCGGTTTTCACAATGCCCTTATCTTACCTGATCCAACATGCCCCACGTACTTGACAAGGCACTTCCCTGTTTCTATGCTCCACAGCAAAGCAGTATGATCTGCAAGGATTAAGTAGTTATAAGTAGTTAAAAATGTATGTTTTTAATTTTCAACTCAAACAAACAAATTATCTTTGACTGCAGAGCATATCATATGAAACAGATTTTAAACACAGAAAAGACCAAATCCTCTTGAATATCACCTTACATATAAAGTATAAAAGCTTCTAATCATTATAATTTACTACACATCTCCCCCAAAAAAGTAAAGGTGTTTTCCTAATCAGACTAATTTGCAGAAAGTACTGAAAGGCAAATTCTACTTTTGATATTTTTCCTAACTCGATTATATGCTTCTGTATAATGCTCCAACTGTGTACCAGAGATTCAGAAAGCACGGAGAAAGCATTCTGTAGTGAAAAACACAGTCACTACAAACAAGAATTGTAAGCACAATCTATTCCCACATGGAAGTCCCAAATGCCTACAGGTCAGTGCAGAGCACTGCAAAATTTATTTAAAAAGGAAATCACTCCAAATGCCACACCTTTATCCTGCCGCACCCAAAAATAAATAAGTATTTAAGTGGGGAGTACTTTAATGCTGAAGTGGAGAATGGCTGTTTCCAAGTTAAATCAGGACAAAGACAAGATGTCCCACACAAAGACAAAACATGCCTGTCAGTGAGCAGACAAAAATTTTAACAGTTTAGTTCATGAAGCCAAGGTTTCTGGTCCATAATATTTAAGTCCAGTTAGTACCTTCAGATTCTGTCCCAGCTTCAGAAGACAGTCACTTCAAACTGACCAATTCTGATTATGGTTTATTTCCATAATAATTTTCAAAGATTACACAAGCCTCTAGATTGACTTTTGGACTATACAAGATTTAGTGACTTATTCATTAGTACTTGTTCCTCCCTCAGGTGGGAAGGAAAGAATCTAGTAAATTAAAAAGGACTGAAAATTCAGACTTCTAGCTGCCCCCATGTCCTCAGGTAAAAAGCCAGATGAATGCAAGAATACAAGAATATGCAAACTATGATCAAATCTACAGCTTCAACAGAACAAAGGCCAGACAGTACTAGGACAGAAAGCTGCAGGGGTCTCTGTATCCAGTCATATGGCATTCTGTGCCAGAGACCTCTCAGAGCAAGCAACTCCCCATCCCACCCATTCACACCATCCAACAGCTCAAGCTGACCAAGGAGAGCGTGACCTGCATGGAAATTAACTGGCACATATTTTAGAAAGACCAACAAGGATGCTTGAACCTTCTGGAGGTTAAATGCATTTCAAGGAAATTCCAATTTTAACATTTTTTCCAGCTACAGAACTTCTTTAAAAGGACTCTTTCAGTGTGGAGCTCAGCAATCAAGAATGCTTTGGATCTCTATTTGCTACAGCTTAGGGACTAAACCCAAATTTTCTAAACATTTAAGCAACACAAAACTTTACCAGCAGATGCAGTTCCCAACACCACTGGCTGAGTTTTCGCGACACTGACATCCCAAATACCATCCCTGTGGCCAACATATTCCTTTACCAGTTGACAGATTGCCCTTGATGTTGTAGTTTTAAAACTGGATACAATCTGAAACAGCAGAGAGACCAAAATTTTTTTCCACATTGATCCAAGATTAAGTAATTATCTCAGAAATACAAATAGATATTAACTTTTTCATGATTCTTTAATGCTCTGACAGTTCACTATTGTCAAAATTTTGGCACTCAATGGTAGGAAAGTCAGTTTGGATGCAAACATATCTCTTAATTTCTTTTTTTTTCTTTTTTAATAACTTCCTCACCCCTTTTTCAGAATGTAAGACAAGCCACTCTGTACTACAATAATGCAATCTCACTGGAGAAATGAGATGTGCAAATGCAGAGTGCACTTCCCATTCAGTCTGGGTCAGGATAATGAAGAAACAGAGTAAGACCAAATCCCACAAAAGCCCTTAGAACTGTCCTTGCTTATTCCCAAAGAAGTACATCTTATAACTTAAACACAGTTCAAGCTATCCAGTGTAATATCTTTGGAAAAAATGTACTTATTACATAATTCTAGTAAAATCCAGAGACATTCCAATTTAAAACACTCACTGTTGTTTTTCTTTAAAACTGCATGAAGCTAATCAAATCAAACATTAACCTGAGAGCATATGCCTGTTTATTTGTGTAATAAAGCTTTTAAAAAAAGATATGTCAAACTCATCTAAACATTTGGTAAGCACACTCCCTTGAAGCCAGTGCTATTAGGGGAAAAAGAGAGAAGGCTCATTAAATCCAAATTAGTATGTGCATAAGTAATATCGAATGAAAGGAAGAAAAGCCTAGTAAAATGGTAAAACTACAAGGCACTACAGTACAGGAAGGCTGAAAACACTTTCCTACAGAATGGAACTAAATGGCAGAAATTCTACATTTTCAGAAAAAGCAGAATACAATATTTTTTTTAAAAAGTTTGTCTTGCTGGAACATTTCCAGAGACAACTGAATCCAAGAGTCATGAACGATGACTTAAAGATGTAAGAGCACCATTACAAATACCCTATTTTTACTCCAAAAGTCTTGAAGCTCAAACTGTTCCTTGAGAAAAAAATACCTGAAAAGTTTTGTTAAATTGAAACAAAAAGACAACTTCAATTTATCAGTGTCTTCCTCTGCACGCAATTACGGGCAGGTATCTATCTGACCAGTTAAATCAAAACCTTTAAATACTTCAACACAAATTACATTTAAGACTTATCTACAGCTTAGTAAAAGTTAGGAAGTTAATTAAGTCTACATTTCAGCTACAACAAACTAAGGTTAAAATCCCATTAGTTTTTGGTATTAAAATAGAAGGTCTTAAGTATGTCATTAAAGCAAATTACTTCAAAAAAGGTTTTTAAAGCTAAAAGAAAATCTGCAAGAGCATTCCAAATCCTGAGCATGTCAACTTTCCAATGATGAAATGATAATGCCCTATTTGAATTCCAAGTTAACAGCTAATATGCATTTTGATTTCACAGCAGAAGAAGGAACAGTTCTTAAGAATGCATTGAAAAGAAAATGGTTTAATGGTAAAGATTATTATTTCAACCGTACTGAAGAATTTTCTAAGTTTTGAACACATTCCTACAGATGCAACTTTCACACTGAATATAGTCCTTAAACTAAATGGACTTGTAGGAGGAGTAGAACTGCTGAATTAAGTGTTAACAGTAAAGGACTAATAGAGCACTCAGCTCAAACTCCAAATTTGATGTTTTCCAGCACCCAACCCCACACTCACACTGTGCTTGCATTCTGTCTTTCTGATGTTGAGTCAAACCCTCATGCAAAAGTTTTCTAGGAGCAACTATCCCCTAGTCATCAACAAATGCAGATTTCCCAAAACTACTGGACAGTGGTTTCACTGATCATTTAATGGCAAGGATGTAAAACTCCTTTTGGAGTACCAGCAGTCTTGAATGAACACGCAGAGGAGTTCAAGAACACTATCCAACAGGAAATATCCTGATACAGATATTTTTTTTAATAAGTACTTTTCCTACACTTTTTTCTCTGCTTTTTTTTGCTGTCCCTGACTTCACATACCAGTAACAGAACAAACTAGACAGGGCCTGGATTACTTCCTGCTTTGTTAACCATACATAAACAATTTTCCAAGTCAGGAAAGGAAATATTTAAACAACATGCAACTTACTAAAAAGAGGTCTCTGTACTGCAGAAAATTTTTTAACTAACTTCAGCAGATCTCAGATTATCCTACACAAATAAGTGGGCAACCATATCCTGAGTGTATTTCACCCTTTTCTGTCCTATTTCTTAAATTCATACAGTTTTATGTACTTCCTTCTATAAAGAGATTTGTTAGTAAGGAAGCAATTGTTTACTTGCAAACAAGTGAAAATTGAATACAAATTGAAACAATTTGATGGTAAACAAAGTAAAGCACCCTGTAAAAATGTTTCTTATGCAGGCAGAAATTAGAAATAAAAATGAAATCTTGGTCAATTCAAGACCAGTCCAGCAGCTTTACACTGTGACTGATGAATGGAATTTCCTGAGGAACAACACTAAGCAGTGAGGTCCAAAACTACATAGTCCAGCAAGTTTCATTCGTTTCAACTCCTGGGTGAAGAAATACCTTCTTTTAAGAGTCTTGTTCCTGATTGAAAAGAACCAGAGATCCTGGAATTTAGTGACATCATCTCACTTTATTTTAGGACTCTGCATAAACAGTTGATGCTTTTCTGATGTTGTAACAACCGTCACAGCCAGAGATTGTTAACAGCAGCCATAACATCTTGTTAACATCAAAACAGAAATTTCACACAGTGATTCCTGCATCTACAAACAACTGCAGTTAAAACTACAGAATCTTTCCCATTAACATATACAAAAAAATTGGTTTTAAGAGTACCAACCACTAAATCTACTCTACCTCTTCAGAATTTGGACACTGGTGCATAACCCTTGCTGCTAAAAGCATCCTTTTCTGATATGAGTTTTGCCAACTTAATGTTCTTACTCATAACTGAGCTAAGGGATGAAAAGTATTATGGTATGGAAATTTTATATGAAGGATCTGAATTAAGAATGTTTACCTCAGCATCTCCCCAAATAAAATGAACAGATTGCTTTAGTCCCAGTATTTTTTACCAATATTAAAGTCAAAGATCAGCCTTCTCATTACAATAAGTGAATAGTGAAAGTTCTTTGCAGTAAAAAACTAAACTCTTTATAGGTTGGCTATCAGAAAAGTGTAACTGTGTGCACAAAACAATTGCTTGTAAAACTTTAATCTCTTCTAATTTTCCACAGGGCAAAAAAACAACCAATCCAAAAAACCACATACACACAAGAAAACCAAACCCTTATATGATAACAATATAAAGGAAGGGCTGAAAAGTTGTAATCTACTATGTCAGGGAGTTTGGAACACAGTCCACACTGGGAAACAGCATTGTTCTTTCAATAATCATAAAAAGTATAAGAATTTGAAAGCTCTTGAACTCTTAAAACCCGAAACATCTTTTCCCCAGATAGGGTACTAGGGAATTCTAACTAAATCCTTTCAGGATATAGATGGAAAAATCATAGTTTGTTAGAACCTGAATTATACTCTTTCCTAACTCTTGGCCATAGTCTCTCTGTAGGTGAACAGACAAAAAGTTACAGCTTTGACTCCTCTGTGTAGGAAGGAAGAAGAGGTCAAAATAAAGCCACTCCCATGAAGCACAGAAAGGTTCCAAAGAACTCTGAAGTTGTGAGGTCTATCTGTCTTGCTCAGGAAAAAATACAAGTGCTACATTGCAACAAAAGTAAAAGAAGTAAAAGACGACAAGTTTTTAACACCTGCCTTTAAGAAAAAACCCAAACAAAACCAAACAAAAAACCCTACAACACTACACTCAAGAGTACTAATTCATAACTACATAGCAGGTATACCAAAACTGTACTGTCCCTATTTACATTATGTTGTCCCTATTTAAGTAGCCTCATTAAAGAATTTGTAAGTCATTAATTCTTAAGAAAAAGAGGCACCTCTATGCACCAAATTGGTAAGAATAAAAAAATGAAGTTTGAAAAAAAATTAGAAGAAGGAGACCAAATAAAAACACAGTAACTTCAGTCTATTTCACCACACTATTCTTACTCTCAAACTTTCAGACTACTTAACAGAAGGTATTTCCAAGACCTCTACAGTCATTCCAGAACCACAGATCATCCTGCAATACAGGTCACCACAGAGCTTCCAATACAGCTGGTTCACATAGATTTCACTGTGGTTTCCTCACATTTTGTTTAATGTGTCATGAAATGACTCTGAGACAGAGCAAAAAGAGCAGCAGAAAAACTCTGTGAAAACTGAAAACAGGGAGAGAATAACAAAAATACCACACACATTCAGATGTACAAAAGGAAAAAATATGAAGATTAACTGTGCCAAGACACTAAGCAAAGAAAGATCACTAACTACTGATGAGTAAGGCTTGTCATGTAGAGGAAACAAATCATTCTAGTCTCATAGTTAAAAAATAAAAATAAAAATAATTTTAAACTCTCAATCTATAATAGTACACATAGAGCTGCCTACTTAAATCCCCATATCAACTGCAATATCCAATACTTTATGCAGAAATTCACTACCAAGTTCTCTATTTCCCTCATGAAATGCAATTATTTTATTCAGTTCTTTTTACACAACAGTAATTTCACATACACACAAGTGCACACTCTCTCCCCTCCAACATTCCTTCTTCAAAAGAGGAGAGCAATTACTGTAAAAATGTCTTATAGTATGGTTGAAGTAATGGGAAATCAATAACTCCAAGATAAACATACTGTTACTTACAAGGCAGATTTCCTTACAGACCAGCACTACTCAGCTTACAGAAACCACAATTTACAACTTAAAGACAGTCACGTCAGTCTCACGAGTACACATGGATGAGTAGAGATTTAATTTGTCTCATACCTTGCTAGTAGATGCCTTGTAAGTTGTCTTTAATTTCTGAGAAAGCTGACTGGTGCTATGACTGGCTGTTGAGACAAATAAATTCAAAGGCAGATATTTCAAATACACCATTAACTTGTTTGTGTAAGTAACTGATTTAATTCCCTTCAATAACATTCTAAATTTTGGCTAGCAAAGTACAAAAAGGTGAATTTAAAAATACTAGTTTAAGATTCTTTGTGCCTCTCTTACCTTTTGCTTTCAATTGTCCTTTGCTCAGTTCAGCTCCATCAACTGTCTGTCCTTCACCTGCTAAACGCTCATTCAGTGTATCAATCTCTCTGCGCACTATCAAAACCAGAAAGTCACATTTCACAAAAAAACTGAGTCTCATTAACAATATCATTAACATACTATTTAAGAATTGTTATGGTTAGTAAGAAATCTGTTTTATGCTAAGGAGAGGAAAAGAGATCAACTGTGATTTTATAAAAGCAGGTCTCACCAAGACAAACCAAGATTCATGCTGAATTGTCCAGAGATCAACCTTGACCCAGATTCCAAGGAAAGTACTGGTGGCTTCTAATTACTCTCACTAATAATGAGGCTAAGGATTAACAAAACAGTTTCTGTGAAATACATGGCACATCTGTATAGAATTAAACGCAACAGAAGACAGAAAACTTGCAGCATCACAAATATTTTAGCCACAGAATTAGTAAGTCCTTTCTTGACGAATATTTTATTCATCACAAAATAGCATTCTTCCTGAATGCCTGTCTACTATTAGTTTCATAGGAAAGGCATTGCAGCAAATGTACATTTTTTATACTTTCAAATACATTTTAAAAAACTGTAGAGCAGCACATACATTTTACATGCAACTGTTTTAGAAACATTAAATAAGATAAAAATATTTTCACTGCACATCAGACTAAGCATGCATTTGTAATAAGACCATGCTCTTCTGTCAATCATAAGTCTCACCAGTGCCATTTCAATACAAGACAGAAAGATGGCACAGCTGCACAATTCAGGTACTCATAAATGATTTCCAGTGGCTGAGCTGGCTTAAAGTTGCTCAACTTCATTTTATAAGAACAGTTTCAGTGGCTTACAGGTTTTCTTCTCAAACTCTGGGCTGATCTCTTAAGTATTCTCTTCAGGTAAAATCTTATTGAGAGGCTTTAACCAAGCATTTTTTTTGTTGTGCTTGAAAATAAAACTAGGCCTGTCTTTCACAAATTCTGGGAAACATGGGAGAATGTGGCAGAGCAGGAGTATGATTCTTGCCATTCTGAGAATTTCACTGAATTCTCAGTTCTAAGCACTGTAAAAGTCACTTTACACTTCCATACCACACTCGAATACTTGAAATAAGAAATGTGAGATTCTCTCTCCTGTCTTCCTACTCACATAAACCTAAACTTTTATGTGAGAGAGAAGTAAACACAGAGACAGACTTGTAGGAACACATAATGGAAACCAACAAGCCAGGAACATACAAGAATTGCCTGAAAGGTCTGAGACTGAGCTCTGGAAGGGATTAAGAAAAGGAAGAAACTAGAAATAAGCTGCAATAAGGGAAAGGGACCATATGAAGAGTCAGGGAGGAAAAACCCGAGATTCTCTCTGTGCAGTAACTGCAGCACTGGAATAACAAATAACAGACTGAGCTGAGAAGACAAAATGTTTGAAATGGTCAGAGGGCTGAAAAGATATCACAAAGGCCAGGAGTGAACTAGAACTCACCCAGAGGTGAAGAAAGAAGATGAAGAAACAGAAGTGGAATAGGAAGAAAATAATCATACACTGGAGGGTACAAATTCACCACTTGTTTTCTGACAAGCATTTCTCAAGGTTGGGAAGGAAACCCTAGTTTTCTTGCTACCAGCCAACTTCTCAGCAGGAGGCTGAGAACTCAATTGTGCAAATTGTCACTAAAAAATGTGTTCTTTTGATAATAGCCTTTAACAAACACAATCTCAACTTTTAAGAGAATAAAAAACCTGCACATGTTCGAAAAGCAGGCAAGAATGTTTTGGGGTTTTTTCTTAATATGAGTGTTTGGTTTAACTGTGGGAACAGATTAGGTGTGGGGAAAAAACTGACTTGGAGCCAAATCAATACAGATTCCACAATTCAGAAGCCAAGCCATGCAACACAGCTTCCAAAATCCTGTAAGGAAAGTTGAGCAAAGGCTTTACTGTATTCCTGTACAGGCTTGTGTTACTTAACTTTGGATCCTATTACATCACCTTGGATCACTTACATTATCAAACAACTGCATTGTCATTAAACAAATAACATTTTTTGCAGGTAACACCTGGAGCTTTTATCTGAGTGCTCAACTTCAAAACTCATGAACAGCTGCAGGTGCTGGTTAAGGAATGTGTAAGAAGAATAAGCCAAACCCACCTCATTATACACTTTTTCAAGGAAGTCACTTTTCCAATTTTATTTACTCATATTATATAACTATAATTAAGCCTGTAAATACACAAAAAATCCACAAACTTCAAAGGCTGAATGGAATTGCTGCCATATTAAAACATACACCAAAGCCTACAATGACAAGGAGACAGACCCCTCAATGGCTTTGCCCAAGTCAAGAGTGATGACACACATCACTTCTCACTGCTTGTGTCAAGAACTAAGAAAGTGATGTTTTTCTGAAAAGGTACAAACTCCATCTTTGGCTACAAGTTAAAAACAATTCTTAAACTCCCCACAGAAAAGCAACACAACTTGGATACTGTAGTGTAAGTAAAGTGCTTCAATTTGTGCTACTATGTCCTAAATCCAAACAATTTACAAGTTGCCAGAAAAAAATAGATACTCACATTCCAAATTTTCAATATATAGGTTTTCAAATTCTCGCTCTATTTGTCCAAAAAGTTCAAGGAGTGTATTCCGGACAGAAGATGGTAGCTTTGAATCCTAGGAGGCAAAATACTGGGGTTTGTATTTTTCTTTACATACATTTTATATAATTACTCTTCAATCTTGAACTGATTTAACAATTCTCTTTTTCCCAGCAAGAAATGAAAACTGCTGCTAGTGTAGAACACAAAACTGTCTGTATCATAAATTATTCGGTTTAAACATTCTTTGTCTTTCAAGGGACAGAATTCAAATCACTCATGGGTTTTGTATTGGGGTTTTTTTAACTAGAGAAAAATTACAAAACCAAGGAACATGTACAATTCATTTAAAAAAAAAAACATGGAGAAAAAAGATTCAATATAATGCAAAGACATTTCCAGTTCAAGAAGAAAAAATACCTTTGATTAGAAAAGTAATTCAGAAGTTGACTATGCAATAGATTAGGAAGTTGCCAACATGACACACTTTGTTCACTTCAATTTCCAATCCTTCCCTCCCCAGATATTACTCAAGCATCTCCTCTTCACAGAAAGTATTTTGAAGCACATTCACAGAAAAGGCCTTTTTATCTTCAGTGTAACAACACAGCAATTCCAAGGTACAAAAAACAAGTGTGTAATAAAAACTAACACAGGATTTGAATTATCTGAGCTCAATATATTGCTTGACCACAGCTTTCTGTTGGCAGCTTATTTAAATTTTATTAATCTGCCTATAAAACAGATATTAGCACCATATTTTCCATGAACAAATGCATACCACATCCAAACAAAGTGAGTACAGATTTCTGCTGGGAGTCAAGGTCCACACCGTATCAGTGAATCTGTTATCACACACTGTTGGGCAGACAATGAGTAAAGCAGAAGGCAACTGACTGCAGTACACTGAGAATCTAATACTAACAAACATCTTAGAATTTAAAGCACAGCCTGCTACTATAAAATGGCAAATTAGAAAGGAGAGAAAATACTACCATTAGTCTAGTAACTATAATCGATTAATCTGCTGTAAGTATGGGTCAAAGGATGAACTGTCCTTGCTTACCAAGTAAAAAAAATCTACTAAACCTGTTCTGTTCTTCAGTTGCCTGTAGATCACAACACATAAGTTGGCTTACTGCACTTATTATTTACCTAGGCAGCTACAAAGTCTTTTCTACAGAAGTTTTCACTTGACTGAGCCTTATCCTAACAGTGAAAAAGCTCAGCTTCTGCTTTGTAGCATGTTTAACCCATCACCTCTGAATTAAGTAAAACAACATCTTTTTACTGAACAGACCTGTAAATAATGCAGCTGCACTCAAAAACCAAGAAATACATATGTAAGGAAATAAGTTAAAAAATTTTAAAAGTTAAATTAATATGGCATTATATATTATCAATATATCAATGGCCATCTATCAAATATGCAGGGAATGTGCCCATGGTAACACCTACTTGCTAGAAAGAAGTATGTAATTTCAAAAACTTGAAATCATCAGATATGAGCAAAAATAGAAAACTGACTCAGTTTCTGCCATAGCACAAACCACTATTCTAGGTCTAGAAGTACAGAAAAAGCATTACTAGAATGAGAGTACCAATGTTAGCACAGGAAATCACCCAATTTCAAGTGAACTTCAAAATTCAAAGCAAATTTAAAGGTGATTACAGCCTGTTTTGTTCTTAAGCATTCCAGGAATCCCAAACCAAAAGGAATTGGCTCCAATCCTACGTGACTGAATTGGGACGAGTGCACATTCCAGTGGCCAGAGGGCGGCAGCACCTCCAGCCACACCAGCGGCAGAAGTCCCGGAATTCCATCTCACCCACACTTCTCTCTCATAGTCCAGGGAATTGACTTAGAAACAGCTGGGAAGGCCTATCATGATCCCGATTTTATAAGTTATTTTTGAACATCAATTTTAAGGTGAGAGCAAGAGAAATCACTAATAGCCACAACACAGAGCACACTTGCTTTGTGCATAATACAGTTTTACTCCAATTTTGCAGCTGGTTTAAGCTGTGGCACTGTGCTGGAAGAAGTGATACCACGCTGCTTATGCCTCCCTAGGTCATTCATTTCTTCATCTTCATCTGCCTCTCCCTTGAGAGGATACTTTTGTTCATGCATTTAAAGACAACCAGAACACAAAACATATCCAAATTAAAACCAACTTGAAACAAAACTGATTAAAAAAGAATACTAAACAAAATAAATGCTATTAAGAGGAACACTTAAGTTAGAGGAATTATTCTAATTCAATAATTTCATTCAGCAAGGTTATGAAAGAAACTAACTTATCCTAAAACTTTAGAAACCAAAAGAGAGATGTAAAAAAAGGTTTTCAATCCACTTCTCAAAGCCTGAAAGCATAAGCAAATCTAAACTTGTAACCAGCATAGTAAAATGTATCCACTTCCTCTATTCTCTTTAAAGTTGGCATTACTTAAATTTGCTTATTAAAATTGGGTGTAATAATGTTTTCTGTTTATTTGCAGAAATACTTGACTAGATCTCGTGCAGTTTACAGCTCCACTGTGAAGGAGCATTAACACTCTACTCATTAGAATCTGCCACTTGCTGTTCAAGGTCAAC
This sequence comes from Calyptomena viridis, assembly GCA_013390005.1. NCBI lineage: Eukaryota > Metazoa > Chordata > Aves > Passeriformes > Eurylaimidae > Calyptomena > Calyptomena viridis. The sequence continues at coordinate 246,139 of WEIV01024872.1, forward strand.
AAAGTTAAACAAGCAGATAGATAAACCAGTTATGTATTACAGCATAATACGCTTAAAGTTTGCTAAGAAAACTAAAACAGCTTAAAATTTTAGTTTACTAGGCAGAAGTAACAGCATGGCTTGACCTCTCAGCTGTCATTCATTCCTTTCCTGAAGTAAGGCTGAAGTAGGTCCCAAATGCATGAGCAGTTTCTATTCAACTACTTGCATTCTCGAACCTCTAGATGACTAGAAGTACCAACTTGGGCTCTGTTAGTTCCCAGAAAAACAATGCAACAGTTTACTGAAAAATAGATTAAATTAAAAAAAAGTCACAACACTGAGAAGACACCAGGTTCTCCCTTCAGAGTATCTGCAGACTCCAGAGTGAGGTTTGTTTGTAGCAAACAGTATTAGTGTTCAAACCATCCCTGTAATAAAAATAGTTTTGCATCATCTTTGCCAGGCCCACACTAACATCGTGTAGTTAATCCGACAATAAATAGTTTTCAAAGTGATACCTGCTTATCTTTGTAATCACTACTTCACACCCTTCTGGCAGAAGCCTCACCTACAGTTAATCTCAGAATTGTTAGGTAGAGCACTCCAAATCCAGACTGCACCCATTACATAGATTGTTGTGCTTAAGAAAAGCTACAAAAGTTTGTGGGTACTGTTCTTTCCTTTAAGTTTAACAAACAGAACAGCACACCTTCACTCGAGCCAAATAAAAAATAAACAGAGAAAAAACCCACACAAACAAAAATCAGAGTTAGCTGGCACCTCTGTCAAGCAGGCAGTGTTTGTTTACTTTATGAAAAGGAATGCAGAACAGCATTCCAAATAATATTTTCCTTATCAGAGCCGTCATAAGAAATGTTTCCATTTATTCATATTACTAGTATTCCAAATTCAAACTTAAAAAATCAAGAAACAATCTTGAACTTTTGAGGGGGAGAGGTATAGAGGGTTGCAGGGAAATAAATAGGCTGTTTCCTTGAATTGCTTTATGATTTTAAGAATCATGTAAGAATACACAAAAGCTGATAAAAAAGTTCAGTCTCAACACAACCTTAAACACTGCCAACATCCACATCAATGGCCTCCAAAGGCAGCAAGCACTTACAACCAAAAAAATCTGCTGTTCCTACAGCTTTACTGGGCGTATTTCATTACTTAAGTTCGTTTAATTTCTCCCCACAGAAAACACACATTAAAGTCATGGAAGTTGCCCAAGCAGCAGAGCATCACCTTACCTGCCCTTCCAACATGTCTCTCTGCAGTCCCGCCCGTTCCTGCTCGGAACTGTTGGTTCTCCGAATGGAAAGACTGTGGGATTTACGTTTCTGCTTTGCTTGGCGAGCAGATGCACAACTTCCACTTTCTATTGGCATTACTTCAAAAAAACAGCTTCACAGAGGCTCCTATGGTAAACTAAGGACAAGCATTACACATTACAAATTGCTTTGCCAAAACAAAAACAGTTCAAATTTTTTTTCTCAAAATAGAAATACTGAGTTCTACTAAACTTTGGAGTTGTTTAGATTGTCCTTATAAACAAGAGATCACTCTTACAGATATTCTGCAACCAACATTAAGTTCAAAACCATATGCAGATTCATAGAGTGGAATCACTTCTGCATTGCTTATTAGTTAGCTAACAAACCTCCACAAAAGGAAAACAAATTCCACTTCCTTGCTCATTTTGGAGAACACTAGCAGAGAGAGCCCCAAAATGCTTCCAGGAAACAACCATTATGCATACTATAGTTCACTGAAATGCATGCAAAATTAAAACCCAGCTGGAAAATGAAAGCAAATAGGCATGGTAATTTAGGGACACTGTCAGGTTAAAAATGTATTATTCAACATTAAGTGTTACTATACAAAAATTTACAGACTTCCTTGCTTATTCATAAGCAGAAATTAATTTTCATCGTGAAAGTTCTGAAAACTACTTTCTACCTTTTTTGGCAGCTCTCAGTTTCACTTTCTTGATAGTGAAAGTGGCCATGAATTTATAAGAACAGTGAAACTCCTGTTGATGTGGTTCACTTTTGTTACCTTATTAAAGCCAAATATATGCATTTTAATACCCCTAAAAACACCCGACAGTATCACCAATCAGTATTACCATGCATGATCTACTGCTGTCCCCTGTTTAAGAAAAATCAAATTATGTTTCATTTATTGCATAAACGTGGAGAATATGTTCTTTATTGTCAAAATCTTATGTTTTACAAACATTTAATTATGGGATTTTTTTTTAATTTAAACCTGACATTCAACAGAAATTAATTTTTGTTTCATGAGGTACCACTTGTTAAACATTTCAAATGTTTTAGGATTGATTGCTTAAAATTTTTCAATCATGCACACTGAGAAGAAAACAAAAATTCATTCTCCAGCATAAATGATTTCTGAAACAACAATTACAACTTAAAATAGGTGCAACAGCCTGCAGAGAAATAGGAGAGCAGAGTTGGCAAAGCTAACAAGGCAACTGAGCTTCCTTTTAAATAAGTTGATCAGAGAAAATTTAAACCAAACCCAGGGCCAGTTCCAATTTAAGATCCACCAACACGCTAGGAATGAGCACCACCACTATTAACAAGACCAGGCATTAACCAGTTCAAGGGTTTTGACATGGTATTTTCAGCTTTTTAACAGATCATAAAGCCAAGGAAAAGCATACCTTACTAAAAACATAGTATGCACCATGAATAAAAATAGCTTGAAATCTGCTTTGGGTTTTACATCACAAAATGAAAATGTATGAGGAGATAGAAATTCATATCAAAATTAGACTAGATTTAGTTAAGGTTTTGATGCTCGTCCACCCTCATTAAAAAACCTGGTATTTTAATTAGCTCTTGGAACACCCAAGTTCCAGTAACCTGACACTAACTCCATAGTGAATCTAAAATAAGATTCAGGCTGCACCAGTGACCTGTACTGCACTAAAATGATTTTGTTCATTTCCTCTGGACCCTACACAGTCCTTCCCTGCACCTAATCCCATCAGAGCTTTCTATGTGTGATTAATCAGTAGTAACTAATTAGCTATTCACAAATTAAAGAATAAAGAATAGAAAGAACTACCATTGGATAGCTTCTTATTTGCCTAGATTTCTCTATTCACTGTAGTTGGATTCCTCTACCATAGAAAGACAGAACCAAAGTTAAAAAAGCATAAACATTTATTGCCGATTTTCCGGGCTTCACTCAGTATCTTCCTGTTCATAGACATATGGTCAAGAATTAGGAACAGGTTTTCAGTACTCATCACATTTCTATTTCTCTTCAAAATAGGATCAGATCCCAAACACGTACATTCTCCCTCTTCCACTCTCCTTCCTATCTCCCCTGGGAATCTCTATTTCAATAGGTTTCAGTTACCATTTTCTGCAGTGTTCAGGATTACTTTTTAAGGACCACAGCAGCAAACTGTGTGCACACACACACAGGGTTTTATATCTATACATCCACATAGCTACATATAATCCCATAAATCCATTAACATCATTCCATTAACAATTTGTGGGGGGAAAAAGAAAAAGCCTATTTTTAATCCCTGCCAGATATGGCTCCTGAACTGCAATTATACACAGAGATGTTAATGTGGGTTCTGCCTTACCAGGCATTGTTTTAACTATGTTATTTTCCACTTGCCCTCTCTGCCAAACTACTTCATTTTAGAGAACTTTACCAAGAAATATCCTGTTCTGGATTGTTTCATAAAATCATAGAATGATTTGGGTTGGAAGAGGCCTTTAAAGACATCCAGTCTAACTCCTCTGCAATGAGCAGGAATGTCCTCATCTGCATCAGGTTGCTCAGAGCCCCAGCCAACCCAACCTTGTATGTTTCCAGGGAAGGAAGATCCACCATCTCTGTGGACAACCTGTGGTCGTGTTTCACCACCCTCACCATAAAAAATTCCTAAATCTAATCCCCTCTGGGTAGATTTACCATTATCCTGTCACCATTATCCCTTGCCCTTGTAAAACGTCTCTCTCTATTTTTCTTAGAAGCTCCCTTTTAAGTATTGAAAGACCCTGATAAGGCCTTCCCAGAGAATCCTCTTTCCTAGGCTAAAAAACCCCAACTCTCTCAGCTTTTCTTCACAGGAGAGGTATTCCGGCCCTCTGATAATTTTTGTGGCTCTCCCTCTGGATCAGCTCTAACAGGTCCACTTCTTCCTTGTACCATTACTATTGGCAGGATCTTGCTCTTGGCCCTGTTGAACTTCATGAGGTTCACATGAGCTCGAGCCTCTCACGATCCCTCTGGATGGTATCCCTTCCCTCAAGGAATCAACTGCAGCATCAGTATGTACAGATTTGGCAGCTATACATTCTAGCATGTAGAATTTAAAGGGACACAGTCAAAGGCACCAGATTACATCTTTACAGAGTGAAATTCTCACATTGGCTACGCAAACGTTTCTACCTTCACAGCTCGTGAGCAAACACAACACATCGGGTAGGACACACCTCCATTGCAGTCTCTGTTTGGTAGCAGCACTTCACCCGCAGCCAGTGTCACTGCCAGGGACTGCCCTCTCCTCATGCACCAGCACGACACACCCCTCATGCACCGTTCTGGAGAGAGCAACACGCATGCACACTGTTCCCAGGCTCGGCCAGAGGGTGCACACAGCCACAGCAAAGCTGAAACCAAAGGGGCCACAAGCATGTGCACACAGAGGATGGCAAGGAGACACCAGGGGGACCAGCTTCACTGCCCTTAATATCGTTCTGAATTCCACCAAACGTCCTTACAAACTTTAAGTAAGGGAGCAAAAATTAAGAGTTTTTAGAGCCAGGATGTAAATTCAGTTTAAAAAAAAATGACAGTGTCCCTTTAAATATTAACTTCACTTTGACAATTTCGTAACTATTTTGATGCTAACTGCAATAGTAAGAAGCTGTAAGTTTTTCAAGAGTAGATTTCACAAAAGAGATCCTTGGCAATATGATGCTTAAAAAATAAATAAGGTGCTCATTTCTAGCAGTTACCTGATTCCCCTTATTATGTAAGGTTTTCAAACAACAAAAATTACCTGTCCAGAATATCAGTGTCATGTTACATATCCTATGAAAACCATATTAAATATTGATTAGTAAAACAGTCAGTAGTATACAAACCAGTCAAAGTCTTTCAACTTTTTTAAACTTTTGTAGTTAGAACACACCAGACGACAGGAAAGAGGGAGGTAAGGCAAAAAACATCAACTCAAGTCAAGGCTAAGCACCAAATCCCACTCAAACAAAGTAAGAAAAAAATGCTTCAAAACAAATGATTGCATATTATTAGTCAGATGTAGTTAATTATGACTTTCAAGTGTTTAAAATGGGTTCTGAAAAGAAAATTCCACTAAATTCACTTTCCTTCTACTTAGTGATACTACAAATAGGATGGAAAAAATCACCAAGAAGTTTTGGAATCTTGTTTCCTGAATCAAATGAAGCTCAATTCACAAAAGCTGAACATTAACACTCAAGAGCAAAAAAATCTGAACAAAAGTGCTTTCTGAGAAAAAAAAGAGGAGGGAGGGAGCATATTGTATTGCCAAACCATATTCATTAAGGGTGGCAGTTCGCAAGTACTGTATCATTAAAAAATGAGTTTATGAGACATATTGAGCTATTCTGCTCCATCATTTTGGAAAATGCTACATTTGCTTAGTGCTCCTCACACAACAATCTGTCAAAGCCTCGGGAAAGCCCTTCTGACAAAGTCAATCAACTGAAGTAGGGGAGAAAAAGATGTCCTAGAAAACATCTAGACCACAGGTGATTATTGCTCACTAAATGCAAAGATCCTCTGGTATTCCAGATATGATGTTTAATTAAAACTAACAGGATAGTTACAGTGTATTAAAAGTTCCACCACCTACCTTTCTGTAACAGATGTTACCATGTATTCAGTCACAGGAAATTTCATCAGAGTAAGGGTAAAGAGCAGATGTGTATCCAAGTACTGCTTTAGTCAGCTACAACAGAGAACTGGCACCAAAGAAAAGTGCACACACTGACCTTACCAGACTTAAAACTCACTGTAGGAATCAACTGATTCTACTTTCCTACTTCTCCTGCTCTTGAACACAGAACAAGCAGACTGCTGAAAGAAAAGAATTCCTGGGGTATGCATGCTGCTGAAGCCAAGGAGAAAATCTGCTTTAAGATGTGTCAGAGCACAGACAGAATGGCTACAGTATTGCATTTCCTTTTTTGTTCATTCAGGGCAACATACAAATCCGTAAAGGGAAAGCATCAGGAAGTTTCAGCAACATCTTACCCAAGATCTCCCTGCCCCATTTGCTTTAGAGTTTAGAAATAGTAATACTTACTAATTAAAAGATTATGTCAAAACTAAAAAAAAAAAAACAAAAACCAAACCAAACAAAAAAAACAACCAATTTTATTGTATCTGTGTGCTCCTTAACCTCTTAGTCTCATGAATCTCATTTTCAAACATGGTTTAGAAGAAAATTTCAGTGCATACTACATAAAACACAAAGGCATTTTACAATAGTAATTATTGCCTAGTGCAGCATTAAAACCTTATGATACAAAGATGCCCATTAACATGGGGGTGTGGGGGTTGTTTGGTGGTTTTTTTTCCTCCCAACAGTGTGGGGAGGGAAAGGAGAAAGGAGAATGATTACAGTTATTGCGTTCTTAATTACATGTAACTCAGTTTGACAGCATTATTCATGAGTTAAGGGAATTCAAGTATCAACATATGCCACTTCAATCTCTATTAATATGCAAAGAAATCAAATTTAAAGGAGTAAAACTTCCATTTTGAGGTCTTCAGTCAACAATTTGCTTCAATGATGCTGTACATTCAAGTGCTATTAATACATTGCCAGCCCCAAGAATACAGCACACCTGAGAAAACAGACCAAACAGACTAGTTGTTTTGCTAAAGGTAAATATTTAGGAAACAAAACCATTCCAGATCATCACAGGTGATGCTAAAACCACTGAGTGTGCTCAAACCTTGTGAAATTCACTCGAGCATTACAACATTGATTTTTTTTCTATATTTAGTGCAGCACTCTTTCAAATGAAACTGGATGTTCCTCGAGATGTAAAAGGGGAAAGCAAGCATCCACCATGGAAGGTGACAACCTCCTTTCAACAGAAAACAGAGTAAAGAAGCTGAGCCAATGAATCTCAGGTATTTTTATACAGCTGAAAACAAGAATGAAAGCTTTAATATACTAGTAAGTACCTATTCTAAGCAAGCTTTTAAGACCAACATCGAAGTGTAAGCCAGCCCAGTTTTGCTGCTAGCAAGCTTTGATCTTGCTAATTCAATTATGTCAGCAAATTCTGCAATCATACCAAAATGCAGACATAGCCTGCCATAGAGTCCACTAAGGCAAGAAATGTTACTCACTATATCAGCTTATATTAACTAACACTAAACAAAAATAATTATCAAATTTAGATTTTTATTATTTCTTTTTTTAGAATATAGAAGAACCCTTCCTGGGTCCACTAATAATCATCAGACTGAGACCTATTTAGTGAAATTGATATCCTGAAAGCTTCCCTTGAGACCTGTGCCACCCCTGCTCACTGAGGGTGCCCACTGTTTCAAATGCTTTAAATGGTATGGGGTATGATATGATCTTATTCAACACTAGTGAGTTACCTATGAGTATATAGTACTTTGCTTTGTAGGTATGGATTAACTGAATTTATTGAAGAGCTCAACAGACGGCTAAATCTGTTAGGTCCTGTTAAATTACTGGTTAAATCCTAAAATATGTTTGTAGACTCCCCTGTTTCCTTAGGTGTTTCACAGACATTTCAGCTCCCATTTCTGTATTACCAAATCCCCAATAGCCTAGAAGTAGCCTACATGCACACACAGGTATGCAAATACAAGACCTGAGGGTGAGGAATCCTAAGTTTAAGAGCAAAGGTGGTTTAATCAGGTATTTGTTTAAGGAACCACTGTACCACACTTAGAGGCCAGAATCTTATTATGCTAGTCTCTAAACACACAGTATTTATGTACTTCTTACAGATGTACTAGATAAATTGCTATTATGGTTTTATTCAAGCAGAGTGATCTCCAATATCATTGCTCTTCATTTGGGGATATATTACTTGCCAGTAAATTAGAATCTTTTAGTGCTTAAGACTTCAACAAAAGCCAGGTGACTTTAATACATTTAGCTTTTCTGAAGCACCAATAAATAATCTCTGTACAGCACATTCTTAAAGCATTACCTCATGTGGCCTAGCACAGAGAACTGACAAACCTTCTGACAGTCCATTTAACAGCATTGGGAGCTTAGATCAGTCCTGCAGTTCTACTATCGAGGAAGCATCATTTCCTCGGATGGTAGGATTGACAAAGAGATAGACAATGGGTTAGCAAAGGCATACAGAACTTTCAGAAAGCTTCACAGAAGAGTCTGGTGCAACAAACACCTAAAGAAAAGTACAAAGATTAGTGTTTATAAAACCATTGTACTGTCTACTCTTTTATATGGGTCTGAATCATGGGTCATCTACCGCCATCACCTGCAACTCTTTGAACTCTTCCACCAGCGCTGCCTCCGTACAATCCTAAACATCCACTGCACTGACTATGTGACTAATGTCCTTGAACAGGCAGGGGTCACCAGTATTGAGGCCATGCTGCTGAGAACACAACTGCACTGGGCAGGGCACGTTTCCAGGATGGAGGATCACTGCCTCCCTAAGATTGTGCTTTATGGTGAACTCACCACTGGCTGCCGCAATAGAGGAGCCCCAAAGAGGAGATACAAGGACTCCTTGAAACAGCACCTCAGTCTTGGCCATATTGACCACCATCAGTGGTCCACTCTGGCCTCAAATCAGGAATCACAGAGACACACCATCTCTAACACTGCTGCCTCCTTTGAAAACTCACATAGAATTAGCCTTGAGGAGAAAAGACATCACAGAAAGAACCGTGTCTCGTCAATACCACCTAAGGAGACTTTTAGTTGTGCCTTTTGTACCCGGACTTGTCTATCCCACATTGGCCTTTTTAGCCACCAGTGCGTTTGTAGCAAGTGTGGGTAGAGCCCTTCCCGTATCTTCATTCACCAAGCTTAGCCATGATGATGATGAGTATCCAGACCTACTCTCCTGAAACACTAAGACAGTCTAAAAATAGTCAGTGCATATTACTGGAGGATGAGAAAACAAATCACTCCGGCTTGCAAGGAGCCCTTTCCAATTCCTATCCATTCCTCAGTGGTCATGCACAGAGTACTAACAAATTCTCCCCATGAGGGTTTGAAGCAGTGGCCTCCAGAGGAAGCCGCTCACCCTGGCCTTCACCTCATGAGTTACTGGTCTTAGCTCCAAGACTTAAAATTCCATGACATAAAGACTGCATCCTTTAAGCAAGTCCTAAATTTAAGAAATAAATGGTGGAGGGCCTGTCCACTTTAAAATCTCATTTTAGAATCTTTAGATTTAACATGATAAACCTAGTTTAGGGACAATTATACATATAAACAACATAACAGTGGCCTCTGCCTTAAATTTTAATGTTTGATGCGGGCACCTTTTCTTAACATAATTGCTCAAGTCCACAACACACAAAGCTACATTTAAAGTTATTACAAGACAGGTTAGAGCTGACACCATGCAAAAAGATCTTATCTAAGCTAAACTACTCATTAGAAAACATACTTGTGGGTTCTTGGGGTTACCAACTTGTTTTCAAAACCACCAAGAAATGCCAAAAGCAGGCTTGCTTGGAAAACAATTTCAGAATTTTGCTTAGGGAGAAAATACTGCTGTGATATTATAAAATGGGTGCCTGAACAATAGACATTTGTATAATTTCAAGGTGTACTCAACGACACTGAATCACTTCAGAGAAGCTGTTCCACCAGTTCTTTACATAAACCTTCCACGAAATTGCTGTTACAGAAAACCCCCTTTAAACCACAATAACAAAACAAATTTGACAAGCTGGAAGATGTAACAAAAGGGATAAAAATACACATAGAAGTTTCTCTTTTCTCACAAACACGAAGATGTCTTTGAACCACAGATCAACATTTAACGTGAAAAAGTTTTCCTCGCCCTTGCAAAAGGAACTGGAACACATCATCTGCTCAACCTCTGAATGCATTAAGCATACTAATTCTTCCCTCAAACTTGTTTTCCTAGGTTTTAGCTCAGAAAAAGAGAGAAATGTTGAAAATGGCTCTTTACAGACAACTTTTAACCATCTTGGACAGTTCCAGGTCATCGTCCCATTGCTGAAGGCCAGATCCACCCCATCCCACCACAAACGGTGCTTCCCTTCCTCATTTAGCTGTGCCCCACTTCAGGGAATTTGGGCGCTTCATTTTTACTCTACTTGTACATGTGCCAGAGGATCTGAACTCAACCTGTCAGCTAATAAGGAACTACTCTTGGCTTGTCCTTAGGATACACAGCAGCACACGAACAAAGTTAGCGAGCGGAGTCTCCTCAGCACCACCCTCGGCTTCGCTATCCGCAGACCTGGAACCATCCCCACAGCCTCGGGCTGGAAGCGCTAAAAAACCCCGACATCCAGAAGAGGAAGAACGGCTTTTTTTCGGTTATTTCGGGTTTTAAGAAAGAGCGTGCAAGTCATTCCACGCGAAAATAAAGCAAAATAAGGCGGGCAGGGAGGGGGTGCCCGGGCGGGAGCCCCGCTTTGCGCCGCGGGCCTGGGCGGCGGCACCGCTCAGGAAGCACCGCGGCGGTACCGCCGCT
>WEIV01024872.1:256972-334183 GCA_013390005.1 Calyptomena viridis
GCAGCCTCCGGGCGCGGGAATGGCACCGGGCACCGGGCAGGAGCTGCCCCGCCACCGCCCCACGCCCCAGCCCCGCTGCTGCCCGGCTCAGTGTCGTGCTGAGTTTTGTACCCGCTGCTGTTGCCCCGCGGGGGTAACGCTGCGTTACTTCACTGTTAACACTGTTTAGTGCTCCAGTAACACTGGAACTCTGTGGACTGACGCGGGAGATGAAACTTCCTTGAAATACCGCTGGAATTCCCGTATTTTTTAATACGAAATGTCTGGGAAATACTGGGTCTGGACTTTGTGTGCTGCAGCTGCAGACGGGATGACAGAAGCAGAGTATCAAAGCTAACTATGTTCTGCAAGTAGGCTGTTCGCTCAAGCCTACAACGTATAATTGAAATGTGATTAATTCCTTTGCTGATTAACACTTAGAAGAAACCTTCACCTAAAATTCTTATTCAATGTAACAGATAGTGAAAGTCAAAAGAGGCCTTTGCCTAATTATTTTCCCTCTTCCTGCAGATTATCTAGCTGCCTCAGAAGAGGTCTGTGAAAAGGCCAGAAGAACATGTGCCTCAGCGAGTGTGGAAATATTACATTTTCTTTTCATGTGCTTCCCAGTTAGAAGTCTGCCTGCAGTTTTTTCTGTCTTCTTTTTTCTTTCTACTCGCTTCTGTGCAGTCATGTCTTAATTAAAGCTGTGTTGAACACTGACAATGTAATTAATGACAATAGTAACTGACAATAGTGGTTTACCTATTTACTAGCTTATTTTTCATTATTTGAGGTCATTGTCCAAGATAACCAGCCTAACTGGTTGATAACTTCCCATAATTTTAGCCCATTCTCTTCTTCGAGGCCACCAAAAGGGAGCAAAATGAATGGCTAAGTGGCTTTAAGGAGTGGAAAAGAGGGGAGGCTGAAAAGGCAAAAGAAGATGGACAAGAGGTAGAACAGAGTTGCCAGGGAAGAAGCCTGAGCACAACCTGACCAAATGCCACTTTGAATTTAATGCTTTGAATTCCTTCTGCAGCTGGTGCAGTTGCAGTGGCTCAGTCATCTTAACCAAGGCACAATTCAAGTCCTCAGCTGTTCAGTTTCTAACCATTTTTAAGCCCCATTATACCTAACAAAATTACTTCACCCTAAAAAAATACTATTATACCATAACAGTTTTAGCTATAGCTATGAAGGAGAAAAATGTCCAGTGGGAACACAAGGATCCATGTTTGAGATTTCCCTGAGACAAAAAATTTGTTGTCCTCTGGAACAGCTGACTCTCCAGCAGCAGGGCACAAAGCAGACATGACCATTTTTTCCTGAAGAAACAGAACACTGAAATAAGGAAAGACAGGAGCTTAAACAAGTTTTTCCTTGATATAGGGTGCCCCACCTGAAAATTAACAGGCCCTGCACAGATGCAGTTGCTTTTTGATGAGAAAAGAATTACAAGTGGCCTGTTGTCACTCCACTGGTTTTGTCATTACACTGCAAGAGTAGAGGGCACTGTGTAATGAATAGGAGCAAGTGCAGAACAAAATACTGCACCTGCTTTTCACAAACTACCTGCTCTAAAACAAGAGGCATAGATAGCAATACAGGAGCTTAGGGAAACAGGAGGCAGTACTAGTCAGCATCTGTTAACAGCTAAGAACCCTTTTTAATAAGCATGACAATAAACAGAGTGACAAAAAGTTAGGTTGTCCTGGACATCACCTTCCAGACCTACTTCTGAATAATAGCTGAATCTCCCAAATTAACACTTTCTAAACCTGTAAAAGTAGCAGGACAAGACAAAACCTCTTGTCCAGAGCTCAAACCAAAAGAAAAACAAACAAAGAAAAAGATCTAAGGGATCAAGGATTATTTCCTCCTATAGGAAACCTCCTAATAACTCCTTCCTAAGGGAGTGGTTCCCTATATCATTATTCATTGACCTTATGCCATACAAAAACATTTGGAAGCTGTCCATTATAGCACTCTTTCCACCACACTTGAGATACCAAACCTAAATGCAAATACAACATCCTACTTATATATTTAGCATACATGTATTACATTTTTACTACAAAGCCATCTGTCTCCTCTGAAGTGAGCTGAAGCCAACCCACTTCCCTGAAAGAGGCCTTTTAAGAATAAAGATTCAAGTGAACAACAGCAGATTAGTTAAGACCGAGAGGTATTTTCCTCCCACTTCAGATAAAATGCCCAGGTTGTTGTTCGCTCTGCACATGAGTGGATCACTTACACAAATATTTGCTGGAGAGATGTGACTCCAAGGCAGGAGCAGACCTTCAAGAGGAATTTTCCAGGGAGACCAGGAACAAGGATAGCGCTATAGCTGAGAAGGGTGAACTGGAAGTCTTAAACATCAGAGCAGGTGAACAGGAAGTTGAAAAAGAAGAAGATTGGACATGAAGCCCTTAATTTTCCTTGGCAAATCTGAAAATCTGAGAACAAACATGTTTCAGGAGTCTATGCATTTTATGTGGGGGTCAAATATGAGGTTTGTTCAGAATTTACTTCATCCTGTAGTTCATCCTCTTCTTAAGTAACTTGCTGGAGAATTAAAATGTTCTCCTCCAGTCTAGCAGAGGTTGCATTTCCCTTCGTCTTAGTAGACAGCAAAAGTCTGTCAATGATTTGCAGCTAGTTAGATTTTCAGGTTAAATTAAAGCTTTCTCAACAGTGACAAAAAATGTTTTTTCCCTTGTTAGTAGTGTTTGAAAATAGTCAGCAGACTTCAGGAGATGCATAAACTAAGTCTCAAAGGCATTTCTATGTCATTTCAGGCATTCTTCTACTTACACAGGGTGGAGTAAAAGTTCTGAGGTTTCAGTGAAGTGCATGCCACTACAAATATTAGGATGCTTTATTTTCAACACAAAGAGCTTTGAAGGTACAGAGCAAGTCTGGAGGGGAGCGAGATGAAAGATGGTATGGGTGACATAAAACACCTGATCCTGAAAGTGTCTTTGGTTAAAGGCTTGGGAGGTGTCTCCCTTGTTTGTTTTGTGAAAATGTTTGGGTTTGTCTCTATCACCCTTTGTGCCTGCTTCTTTGCCTCTCATTATCTGCCAGGACTTGTCACTTCTTGGTGCTCACCAGCCTTGCTCCAGGTAAAGTGCTTTGTCTGGGAAAGACAGAAACTGTACTTGTTTCTGGCTGTCAGGTTCTGAAGTGTCTGTATAGAAGTTCTCAATAGCTATTATTAGGAAAAAAAATCTCTTTTCTCATACAGACTTTTTTTTTTGTTTCCCTCTGTTGGGTAGCCTGAACATCACTGTGTACATCTGTTCATTGGTGTATGTCATGGGTGAGATGTGCCTCATTTACAGATCCCACCTCTGCCTTTCAGGGTAGAAGTTTCTATTCCAAAAGAGCTTCACTCACAGGAGAGCTGCTTAACTCTGTTGTCTTCATATGAAATGCTGGTTTGTATGTTTATCTCAGTAGTTATGTTTTTGATGGATTTGTATAGCTGCTTTGTTGTTGTTTGTTGGGGGGGGGGGCTGTTACATTAGGAAAATTATAGAAGAAAATTACTTTTTTTTTTAAATCTGGAACAATGAATGAGCAAGTGATAGATGTCGTGAAGGATGTTCTCAGAATTTCTACAAAGCTCAATCTCCAGTTATTGTGTTTTCTTGCTAAACAGTGACTCAGCATTCTTGCTAAACAGTGACTCAGCAATAAGTAATCTGTAAAGTAATGATAAGTAAACTCAATAAAAAGTAATCTGTGTACATTTCAGTCCTTTGTCTGAGTACATATTTATTATTAATGTTCTTGTGATAACATGTTTGTAATATATTAATGAATGGCACAATAATAACATTGATACTGTTAATTAATACTAATGTTCTAATGTTATATTTTATGTAGTTAAAGGGATTCTGCAAGATGTGCAGCAGCCAACACATTCTTACTTTTTTTCTTTTCACTTTTGATGCCCTGCTGCTTTCAAGTGGCTTCCACTCAAACCACTTCCACTCTCATGAAGCTCTGCACAGGGGAACACTGTAAGGTACCCCCCTTGTAGAAAATGAAGTGTCCGTTTGAACATTTTGTGCTACAAATGGTATCTCTAAATGACAGGCCATCTGTCCTGTTCACAGGAAAAATGAAACAAACCAGATGGAAATGCTGGGACTTGAGCTGAGGCAATCAGAGAGCCATGCCTCCAAGGTATGTGAAATGTCATTTCTAGGCCTTTTATGGAATCTAGTTGTAAATCCAAGTATGTGGACAGGCGACAAAACAGCAAAAATCTTGCTGAGAAGGTACTCAGCTATGCTGAAGTTGGTATTGAAGTTTCTCTGCCTTTAGCCTGGTGTCTGTACATACCTAGAACTCCCCTATCTGACATCTTGCCTACGCTCCATTCCTACCCAGAAACTGGATGTTTCTTCTCTGCCCTCAAGAACCCCGTGAGTGGGGCAGTTTCAGAGTTTGACCAGCACAGGCCCTGTTTTCCACGAGCTGTGCAGGAGGGGACACGACCGGCCCGTATTCCCGCGCNGGAGAGATGTGACTCCAAGGCAGGAGCAGACCTTCAAGAGGAATTTTCCAGGGAGACCAGGAACAAGGATAGCGCTATAGCTGAGAAGGGTGAACTGGAAGTCTTAAACATCAGAGCAGGTGAACAGGAAGTTGAAAAAGAAGAAGATTGGACATGAAGCCCTTAATTTTCCTTGGCAAATCTGAAAATCTGAGAACAAACATGTTTCAGGAGTCTATGCATTTTATGTGGGGGTCAAATATGAGGTTTGTTCAGAATTTACTTCATCCTGTAGTTCATCCTCTTCTTAAGTAACTTGCTGGAGAATTAAAATGTTCTCCTCCAGTCTAGCAGAGGTTGCATTTCCCTTCGTCTTAGTAGACAGCAAAAGTCTGTCAATGATTTGCAGCTAGTTAGATTTTCAGGTTAAATTAAAGCTTTCTCAACAGTGACAAAAAATGTTTTTTCCCTTGTTAGTAGTGTTTGAAAATAGTCAGCAGACTTCAGGAGATGCATAAACTAAGTCTCAAAGGCATTTCTATGTCATTTCAGGCATTCTTCTACTTACACAGGGTGGAGTAAAAGTTCTGAGGTTTCAGTGAAGTGCATGCCACTACAAATATTAGGATGCTTTATTTTCAACACAAAGAGCTTTGAAGGTACAGAGCAAGTCTGGAGGGGAGCGAGATGAAAGATGGTATGGGTGACATAAAACACCTGATCCTGAAAGTGTCTTTGGTTAAAGGCTTGGGAGGTGTCTCCCTTGTTTGTTTTGTGAAAATGTTTGGGTTTGTCTCTATCACCCTTTGTGCCTGCTTCTTTGCCTCTCATTATCTGCCAGGACTTGTCACTTCTTGGTGCTCACCAGCCTTGCTCCAGGTAAAGTGCTTTGTCTGGGAAAGACAGAAACTGTACTTGTTTCTGGCTGTCAGGTTCTGAAGTGTCTGTATAGAAGTTCTCAATAGCTATTATTAGGAAAAAAAATCTCTTTTCTCATACAGACTTTTTTTTTTGTTTCCCTCTGTTGGGTAGCCTGAACATCACTGTGTACATCTGTTCATTGGTGTGTGTCATGGGTGAGATGTGCCTCATTTACAGATCCCACCTCTGCCTTTCAGGGTAGAAGTTTCTATTCCAAAAGAGCTTCACTCACAGGAGAGCTGCTTAACTCTGTTGTCTTCATATGAAATGCTGGTTTGTATGTTTATCTCAGTAGTTATGTTTTTGATGGATTTGTATAGCTTTGTTGTTGTTGTTTGTTTTGGGGGGGGCTGTTACATTAGGAAAATTATAGAAGAAAATTACTTTTTTTTTTAAATCTGGAACAATGAATGAGCAAGTGATAGATGTCGTGAAGGATGTTCTCAGAATTTCTACAAAGCTCAATCTCCAGTTATTGTGTTTTCTTGCTAAACAGTGACTCAGCAATAAGTAATCTGTAAAGTAATGATAAGTAAACTCAATAAAAAGTAATCTGTGTACATTTCAGTCCTTTGTCTGAGTACATATTTATTATTAATGTTCTTGTGATAACACGTTTGTAATATATTAATGAATAGCACAATAATAACATTGATACTGTTAATTAATACTAATGTTCTAATGTTATATTTTATGTAGTTAAAGGGATTCTGCAAGATATGCAGCAGCCAACACATTCTTACTTTTTTTTTTTCACTTTTGATGCCCTGCTGCTTTCAAGTGGCTTCCACTCAAACCACTTCCACTCTCATGAAGCTCTGCACAGGGGAACACTGTAAGATACCCCCCTTGTAGAAAATGAAGTGTCCGTTTGAACATTTTGTGCTACAAATGGTATCTCTAAATGACAGGCCATCTGTCCTGTTCACAGGAAAAATCAAACAAACCAGATGGAAACGCTGGGACTTGAGCTGAGAGGCAATCAGAAAGAGCCATGCCTCCAAGGTATGTGAAATGTCATTTCTAGGCCTTTTATGGAATCTAGTTGTAAATCCAAGTATGTGGACAGGCGACAAAACAGCAAAAATCTTGCTGAGAAGGTACTCAGCTATGCTGAAGTTGGTATTGAAGTTCTCTGCCTTTAGCCTGGTGTCTGTGCATACCTAGAACTTCCCTGACATCTTGCCTACGCTCCATTCCTACCCAGAAACTGGATGTTTCTTCTCTGCCCTCAAGAACCCCGTGAGTGGGGCAGTTTCAGAGTTTGACCAGCACAGGCCCTGTTTTCCACGAGCTGTGCAGGAGGGGACACGACCGGCCCGTATTCCCGCGCTGTGAGTTCCACAGACTGGGATCTGTTCGGCACACGCTGAACCTCTTTAGCTCAAGGGATGCTGCTGTGGGGCACAGAAAAGCGTCCGAGATTAGATGTGCCCAAAAGCCCTGGGACTGCACAGCCCCGTCCCTTTGGCAGCTCCTTGAAACAGTCCCGGAACGGAGCACAAATTCAGCAAACATCGGCACATCTGTGCGAGTTGCGCTTGGGGCGGTCCTTTGGTTTCCGTGGATGGGTGAAAAGACAATAAGCAGCGGTCAATGTTAGAAATACTTAAGCTTTATACACTGGAATGGGCCGCCCAGGGCGGTGGTGGAATCGCCGTCCCTGGGGGTGTTTAAGGCCAGACGTGGCACTCGGTGCCATGGTAAAGTTCATGGTCATAGGCTGGACTCGGTGATCTCAAAGGTGTTTTCCAGCCTAATTGATCCTGTGATTCCTGATTACCAGGAAAAAACAAATATTCTCGCTGCCGAAAGATCCCGATCCCGCTCCTCCCCCGGGTCGGCTGTGGGCACCGCCGGGAACGGCGCAGCGCCGCCGCCTCGCCCCCATTGGCTGCTTCGCCGTTCCCCCCTTTTCCTATTGGTCAGCGCCTCTCCCGGGCTGTGCCGCGGTTGGCTGCTCCCGCCGCCACTCCCCGCTGTCACTGTTGGTCCCGCCCCCCGCGCCGCAGTGGGGCGATCGGGCGATGCGGTGACGTCAGCGCCGGGCGGCGCCGCCATTGGNAGACACGACTGAGAGGGGACCTCACTAAGTGTACAGGTATCTAAAGGGGGGCCGGGGGATGGATCGGGCTCTGCTCGGTGGTGCCAAGGAAAAGCACAGGAGGCAACGGGCAGAAACCGATGCACAGGGAGTTCCACCTGGACACGAGGAAGAACTTTCCTGTGCAGTGTCTGTGCACTGGAACTGGTTGCCCACAGAGGTTGTGGAGTCTCCCTCGCTGGAGACATTCCAGAACCGGGACGACACTGCTGGAGCAGGAGGTGGGACCGGGTGACCCGCCGTGGTCCCTTCCAGCCCCGTTCCGTGACTGCGGGCAGAGGCTCGGGGCACGGCGGGTGTTGCTTTGGAGGTGCCTCGGGCTGCGTGTCCTGGCCGAGGAAACCTGGTCACTGAGCCCTTACAGCTGTGTGGAGAGGGGAAATCCTCGTGCACAGGGTAAATGTATAAACGTTAGTGTGCAGAACACGCACAGGCGGTGGGGTGAGGTGTGGTTAAATTTGGAATTGGGTTTCCTACCACTGCCAGCCCACAAAAATGTTAGGCTTGGCATCGCTGTCCTGCAGCAGCTGCTGCATGAGAAAGGAAAAATAAATGTTTCGAGCACCTACCAAATTGTTGCTATGTGTTTTGTGGATAGGAAATTTCAGGAACCTACAAGCATGTAAACTCCCCAAAGTACAATTGGTGCATAGTTTATGGAAAACCAAGCCATTTGATTATTTCTCACTCTGCCCAGAGCCTTGGAGATGTTGTTATTACTGAATGACTCATCATTTGTTGTTTTCAGCAGAGGGTGTGCTGCCATCACGATGCCTGAAGTAAATACAGATCACCTGGATGAGCAGCAGGTGCAGCTCTTGGCAGAGATGTGCATCCTTATCGATGAAAATGATAAAAAGATTGGAGCAGATACCAAGAAAAACTGTCACTTGAATGAAAACATTGATAAAGGTATGGCTTGCTTTGATTATAATTGAACCATTAAGTTGATTGAATATTTTCAGAAGTATAGTTGTGATTAAATTAAAGCCTTAATCTTGGATGAGTGTTGATTCAAGCCAGACCAAGTACTTCCCCACAGCCTCCTCTTCCCCAGTGTAATATCTATTGTTAAAATACTGCAATATAGAGGAACACTCATTTGGAAGTATTAGCAAAGGAAAGAAATTTGTGATTGCAGATACAGGCTGTATGTCTTGATATTTTTTAATCACCTTTTGAAGACGAAATAGTATTTTTTCCTATTACAAACACCTGATTCTATGTAGTTTTTTCTAAAGAATGCCACTTGCTTCTTTGCTGAGTTCTTTTGAAGTAGAAGAGGTGTTGATTTTGAAGTAGTTCACAGAGTTCTACTTCAAATACTGCCAGTAGGAAAGGGTTTAACCAATTGTGGGTTTATGTGAGGTTGGTCAGATTCATCAATCTCTCATAGTGGAGTGTAACCTCCTTCTATGAACTTGGGGGAAGCATCTTCTTGGAGAGTGAGGAATAACAAAAGATGAAGAAAACAGCAATTATACTGTTTGTTAGAGAGCCCGTTTTCCTTGTACTTTTGCAATTCTTGAAGGGTCTTGAAATTCCATACAGTTTTTAAGGAATTTTTGAGTCATCTCTTTTTGATAGTAAATTTATGAATGCTGAGCCCTCCTTGGAAGCCTGCCCAAATGTGCACATTCAGAGTGGTGAACTGAGTTGAGTGGAACTCTTCTGTTGCTGTTCTTAGCAACTTTCTAATTTCATAATGTTTTGCATAAGGTGACATAGAAACATGAATAATAGCTCTGAGTTATTTATCAAATCCTCATTTTTTTTAACATATATTAATTTTAAGTTGGATTACTCAAAAATGAGGCCATTCTAAGGTCATAAACTGTCTTAGTATTTTTTTCTCTTCTGTTAAATAGCTCAGGTTTGGTGTTTTTTTTTTATTTTTAGGTTTACTGCACCGAGCTTTCAGTGTTTTCTTATTTAATTCAGAAAACAAACTGTTGCTGCAGCAGAGGTCAAGTGCAAAAATTACATTTCCAGGTTAGTATTTATCAAAATGTTTTATTTAAACCAGCATTTTAAAAACATCCATCAGGCTAATCCTGCAGTGTAACTCATTCACATGTCTTAGAATTTACTGCTTTGGAGAGGAGATACTTCCAAGACTTTTAAGAGTTCAATTTGTACTTTTCTTGTGGATGATGTAAGATAATAGGAGCACTAGAGTATTTTTATATATGTTCTTGGGAAATTATTGTTCCCTGACATGTTTGATCCTGTCTATGCAAGGGCAGAGGGGTGTTGTTTACCTCCTCTGCTGCAGGACGTGTTTAGTGGAGTTCAAGAAATGGCTCTGGTAGCTGTGGAGAGTGTCCCATTCCACTGGTACAAACTGTGCAGCAGAGCCCTGGTGATCCTGGTGGATCTTTGTGCATGTCTTAACAAACAGTTAACTATACAACAATTCAGACTGTGTGGCCAAACTATATAGCACGTGATTGTTGAAGATTCCCAAACTATTACTATGAACTGCACATGGAGAGGCACAACAATAAGAAGGGGAATTGAAGAAAAATAACTTACATGAGACATGGTAGAGGGAGCATGAAGTTGTTTGTTGCAGAATTTTGCATGGTAAATGAATTTAAGTGCTTCCAAGTTGACCTTTTTCTTTCTTCCAAAGGAATCTTTACTTTAGAGATTGTTTTTGATTTTTTCCTTCACTGCTAACCAGTCAAAATGCTCGAATGTTTATAGGTATCTAACTCTATTTTAGACACTTTTGAGCTTGCCATTTATAGACAAATGTTGAAACAGAGTAAAGATGAAGTGTCCCTTAAACATAAGTATAAACTCTGTATTTAATTCTACTTACTGTCAGCTGATCTTGAAGTTTTGGGAATATTTTCAGTATTCTTTTGTATATGAATTCCCATAAGCAATTTTAATTAGCATTTGAGGGATAAACAAGGTCTTCATAAACTTGTTCTCTAAGTAGCTGTTTTATTTGTCTTCACGCGTATTGAACACTAACCTGCAAAGTAGTGCTTGGTAGAGGCAAATCCCAGTGCACAACATGTAAATTAAAAAAAGAGGTGAATATACCCTCCACCTTCTGTGACCTTTCTTTATGAAAGATAAAGCTGTGATGTGTTGAATAACTGGTCTCTGAGTGGGTTTGTTTGTCGGTTTGGGGTTTTTTTTCCTGATGCTTTGTACATGTCAAAAATGTACTGATCCAAACTTGTTGCAGATTGTTTTACCAACACTTGTTGCAGTCATCCCCTAAGCCATCCACTAGAACTGGAAGAAAACAATGCCATCGGTGTTCGGAGAGCAGCACAGAGACGACTGAAAGCTGAGTTAGGAATCCCCATGGAGCAGGTAAAGGAACAGGGGAGAAACAGGAATTCTTGCCAGCATTTGCCAGCTTACAGACTGTGTCTGGTAGGCAGGGTCAGCCTCAAACCTAAAAATGAATTTAGCTTTGGACATGTAGAGAATTGAGTTAATTTGAGACTTCTTTATTCCAGACTCTCAAAAGCTTATGTCAGTAAGTGGTATTTTAGAATATCCCACCACTCAAACTGACCACAAGGCAGAGTAAATCACACTCTAATGAGGGATTGTGTTGCTCCATGTCTAACTATGGCTGATGGCAGAGTGCTGTACGTGTTCACTTCAGCTGGTGCTCCTGGAGGGTATTGCTGTGAGCCTGCTGCCAGCACCCGTGCACAAGTCCCTCTGCAATCCCAAGGGAATTTGGGTGGCCTGAGCACTCAGTGTTTCTTCCAGAGGAGTCACACAGCCCACTTCTGGAACCTTACTTTCTGGAGCAGGATGTAGCTGGCTGAATTATGCTCTGGGTTGAGATCTTTCCATGTTAATTCCCCATAAATTACATTTATGCTGTGGGACATGGAGCAGCACCCTGCTACTGGGAAACACAGTAGTGTGGTGGTGTCCAGGATTCACCACCCAGTCTGCAACTCACAGAGATCCCTGGATCTGTCAGGAGACAGCTCTGACCTTAGCTTCAAGTAGTTGCTAAGTGTTTTCCTTGTGAGGTAGGGGGTAGGCACAAGTGTTTGTGTTCACCAGTGCTCAGTAAGGGTGCTGTAAGGTCTGGTAAATGTTACTTAAAATTTGCTGTACAGGAGAAATATACTCAAAATATTACAGGGCAAGTCTCACTAGAGAAATGCTGTGCCATTCATGCCATCAAAGTGCTTTAAATTTTTTTTCGTAGTAATTTGTGAAGAAGTACATTGCAGTTGTACACTTGGGAGAAAGTAATTTCTAAGGAAGAGAATAATAGCTGATAATTGTACTGCAGTGCCCAGCAGTGACATTGTTCTGGTCTGGCAGTGGTTCTGACAATTGTTTTGGTTGTAGGTGACTCCAGAAGAAATCTCCTACCTGACACGAATTCACTACAAGGCCAAGTCTGATGGGATCTGGGGAGAACATGAGATAGACTATATCTTATTTGTACAGAAGGATGTGACACTGAATCCTGACCCTAATGAGATCCAAAGCTACTGTTATGTGACACAGAAAGAACTGAAACAGCTCCTGGACAAAGCTGCCAAGAACCAAGTTAAGATCACCCCATGGTTTAAGCTAATAGCAGAGACCTTTCTGTTTAAGTGGTGGGATAACTTGAGTAATCTGAACAAATTTGTTGAGCATGAAAAAATACACCGAATGTAAATAGCTGGGGTAAAAGGTGCTGAAGGCCTGCAGTGATGTGCTGTCTCATTAACACTGGCAAATCATGACTTGAGTGCAGAGAACTGGTTCACCTGGAGCATGTTTAGTAACTTTGTACAGAAGGTGTTTTAGCCAATGTTTTTTCTTCTGCTTTCATCACCTCCTGTTCTCCATCACAGTCATTATCTTGGGCAAGTTAAACTTGGTCTAATGTAAAATGAGTAATAATAGCATGAAACCCTTGGGTTCCTTTCTGCATTTCCTGGTGAAAGACCCTCACCCTTGTGTGGGGAGGGAGCCTGGGCTCCTGCTGCCCAGCTCAGGCAGGAGGGCCAGAACTTCCCACTGAACAGGACTATGCCTTAAATAATGGTTACACATGAATTTGGGTTCTGCATTGGAGAAGACTAGTTGTATGAAGAAAAAAACAATTAGGGCAAAATAATCAGGATTATTTTAATTGTAGAAAGCAAATCTCTTCAGTTACTGTACTCTGTAATTAACCAAACACACAAAAGCTTAAGTAATTGGATTGTCAGTGTAGAATGAGTTTCACTTTGAAGTGCTGAGATGTGTCAAAGCTGTAGATAACAGTGGGTGGTCTGGTTTTTCCCCACCACCCTTTTCTGCTTCATTGATGGCTGAGTACTGGACATCTCTTAAATAACAAAAAGGGTTAATTATGTCAAATGTAAATGGTATCCACCTAATACAGGAAGTAGCTGTCTTTGGAGATGGGATGTGCACTAAATAGCACTTGTCCATCTTCCAAAGATATCTTGATACAAGTGTGGGGATTTTTTTCCTCAAACATCACCTGTAATAGTAATTCCCAGACTACTCAAACCCACTGAACTCCAAAATTCAACACTGACAATTTGTGGGCTTACATTGGGTCTTGATTTCAGTTAATTACAAGTTGTATCAGGGCTAATCCTTTCTGATCTCACAGTCAATTGCTAGAAACGAGTAAAATGGAAGGCTTTCTCAGTAAGACAAGTACTCAAGGGTGTCTCGATTTGAATTAAAGATATTTGGGTTGTTTTTTCCCCAAAAAAGCCTAAGTGTGATTTCTTCTGTTAGCACACTACTCAAACTAGATTAACTTCTAGAGGTGTCTTGATGAAATAGGGTATTTGTCATACCACTTCTCATTGCATGCAAAACATGGTTATAACTAGCCTGTGTCTGACTTAAGGGTAAAATTAACTTTTTCCAGTGTTCAAGGTTCTCTTTCTCATCCCAGTTGTGACTGCAGCACTGAAGCTTCTATGCACCACCATCTCCAGTGGCTCAACAATTAGAGGTTTAGGAGCCAAATGTGTTGTATGTCGACCAGAACTGGTAATAGTGGGTGAGGGAACAGTGATGAGATGTAGCAGCTCCCTTGACTTCAGTGCAATTAGCCACATTACCCAGCTGTACATAACTACTTTTCAACTACTTTTTAAATATAAGATTATTTTAAAGATTATTATTAAAATACCCAACCTAAACCCATGGACTGTTGTTTCCTGAAGCCACTTGAGAATAATCTGTCATCACTGTGCTATGAACACATCCTGCCCCTGAAACCCCACTGAAGCAGCACAATGGGGGGCAGCAGGGACAGATCTATTGGAACAAGGTTCTGCTTTTCTACTTCAAATGACCAGCTTGGAACAAAAGCTGGCAAAGCATATCCTGAAGTAAAACTATTGTGTGTAAGGTGGAAAAAAGGTCTGGCTAAACAGTTCCTCAAAATACCTTAAAAGCTTTAATATCAAAGTTTTTCTTTATATTGATCTTTGCAGCTTTACGTTTTAATACTGAATTTGTTACACAAAGTAGATGAGGGAAACTGTGGATTTACACATGACTTTCCAGTATGCTAAAGCTGACATCTGAACACTTCTTACCTGTTGTATTTGAAAAAACAGTAATTTAAGGGTTATTCCCCCTTACTTTTTTGGTGTGTCGTTTTCAATGTGCATTTCAAGTGTACTGTTCAAGCAACACATTATCATGCAGAATTTTACTAACCTCTAGGTAACTATTAACCCAATAGGGACAAAAAGGAAATATTTCACTATTTATTTTGCCTCTTAGAGATACTTAATTTTTTGTCTATCAGCTCCTGAAGAGAAATTGTCTTCCTAAGCAGAGGGTGACAGTAGCATAACTCCCATGCACTCAGGATCAAATATGAGCCTGACTCATTCTCTGTGTATCTGAAATATTAATCTACTATATTTAAATTTGAAAGGTGTAACCTCCCCTGTCTGTGCTGTTATTGCAGATGGGAGGTCAGTACTGAAACTGCAGTTTCTGCACAGCTCCAGTCACCAGTTAGTTTAGTAAACTGGCAGCTTTTCTCCTGTGCATTTGAAACTGGTTCAGTGCACAAACACCAACTTTGAGCAGCCCTTGTTGTTCTCTTATTACTTCCCCACCAATTTCAGCCTTCACCTGCAATATAAGCTCATTATGTACTATACCTCAAAGAATTACTTGCACACAGAAACCCAAACCTTACTGAAACTGGGAACTCGCAATCAACAAGTAGTTCACATCTTTAGATTTATGCCCATTTTAAGTTAGTTTTATATAGAAATTTAAATGCTTTACTGATACATGAAAATCAGGAACAAGAACATGGAAGAAAGTATTTTTGATGTGTGTCTAAATATGTTTTCTGCCACTGATATTGAGAAATTTCTCACAGTATTGCTCAGAATTGAAACATCAAGGTCTTGGAACTCTGAACTTGAAATATCTAAACCACTAACACAAACCACACATTTAAACATTCTAGATTACTGAAAAGGAAGACAGGACTAGAAATTAGTTTTAATAAATTTAGGTTTTAATTTTGATTCAGAAAACCACTCATCTTCTCTGTGTTTTACCAGATTTTCTTTTTCCAGCCAGCAGATGTTTCGGCTTCAAGTCAAATATGTGTCTGTCTGCCTCTCCTTTCCTGCCCAGGCGATTCATTTTCTTCTGAGCTTTCTTTGCCATGATCTTGACTTTCTTCACCATCTATTTAAAAACAAACAAACATGCAGAGTAACTTCCTCACTAACTCAGGTAACAAGCTGTTACCTTTTAAACAAACCACTAAGCTGGATGGTTTTAACCAAGACATTTACACCCAGACGTGCCCCTGTCTGCAACTCTGGAGCAGTATCACTGCAAGCAACACTAATCCTCCTTAGCAAATTTTTTTCCAGTACACGAACACAGGATCGTGCTATCCCTGGAATTCCTCACTTACTAAAAGTGGAACTCCCCAGTTTGTAGAGCTCTTCCTTCAGACTTAGATTTAGAGACAAAAATTTAAACTGTACTTCCTTGCTCTGTCTTCACACGTTATCTTTAAGAACAAACTGGGCATTTCTGAAGTAGAGTTCAAATGAAAAGATGATGAAACATGGACTTTGGACAACCAACCAGCCTACTGTAAAAATTCCCAGAATCTGGTTTAAGTGCAGTGATGCTGCTTAAACTGCCATGCAGGTAAGTAACAAACCTTTTCGTCCCGAAGCCCAGACACATCCCGAGGTGTGCGGGAGCAGCTGCGGCTGCGTGTCACGGATTTGGGGGTTTCAGACTCATCACGTTTACGTTTCCTTGTGGTACTACGGGACCTTCTCACATAATGTGCCTGAAATGGAAAACATCACTTTAATCATTAAAATCAGAAACAATCAGCTCGGAGTAATAGGAAAAACAGTGGACTGTTGGGATCAATTACATTGGGTATTCTATAGTAACACAGACCTTGTCAGCTGTTGGTCACTGCCTCTCTGTCCTACAAAAAGTACTCAATTTTCAATGTTAGCTTTTTTCCTCCACAAGTACTAACTCTAGTTTTCTGATTTTTTTTTGTTGATTAGACTCATAAGTAATCAATAAAAAGACACAAGTTAATGGGGAGCTATACTGAAGCAATTTTGCAGAAGAAGAAAGCAATGAAGAAACCTACCCTGACTAGTGTCCTGTGTACAGGGCAAAGTCCTAAACAATTTCAGACATGAAGACTTATCCTGCTATAGCATAAGTATTAAATTCCTTCTCACTGAAATCACTCCCACATCAACATGGATGTGAGCTCTGAGAACCATAAATGCTTGCTTCAGATAGGGAGTGCTGACATTCCTTGTTTAGCTAAAGAATTTGAGGTCTCAAGATATAGACAGCCATAATACTGCTGGATTTGCTGCACAAAATGGTTTTTTTTTCAATTCCAGTTAAAATGAAATACCTCATGAAGGCAAATCTATGTTTGAAGTACTTTGGCTGCCTTACATCTAAAGATGCCAGTTTTCCTCAAAAATTTCAATTACAGCTCAGAGAATGAATGAACTGTAAAAAGATAAGCCTGACCTGTCATTATTACCATTTCTGACAGTCTCGTGCAACAAAGCAGACTTGAAAATTAAGAAGTACATTTAGCCAAGCCTGTTCTTGAATCCTACACAAACTCCCAGGAAGCAGTGAACATATATATATGATTCTTGATAAATGCTTTTTCAGCCTACCCAGCCTGCTTTGATAACATTACTCAAAAAATTCCAGTATCAACTGCCTCACCTGGTGTTCCTATTTTGTCCTTACAGATCCCACCTCTCTCTCATGCCAACTGTAATAAGCATTTAAATTTAAATCTCTTCAACAAATACTGTGTTTAATCAGCAAAAACTTACATCATCTTTATTAGTCATGTCGAGTCCAAGATCTGTCATTTCTTTCTCTAGCACCTTCCGCTGCACCTGTAAAAAGACAGTTAACAAAACATGTTTCTTTCAAAAAAGAATGGTTCCATTTTACCTTTTTTTTCAAAATACCACCACAAGCCCATTATATTCACTATATCTTCACCCATAAATCCTGCTTCACAGAACTGCAACGTCCCAGCATTTCCTAAAGATCTTACAGTTTGCCTTTTGGGGGTGAAGCTGACAAGAGGCTGCATTTTAGTCAAAAATATTTGTCTCCCAAAGGGCACACACTTTGGAGAAGAGATACAGGAAACACCATCAGCTAGACTGATTTTCTC
Organism: Calyptomena viridis; assembly: GCA_013390005.1. Taxonomy (NCBI): domain Eukaryota; kingdom Metazoa; phylum Chordata; class Aves; order Passeriformes; family Eurylaimidae; genus Calyptomena; species Calyptomena viridis. The sequence goes on from WEIV01024872.1 coordinate 274,193, forward strand.
AAAATGTCTCATTGTCAATTACTACTTTGCAATTGTCCTGGACTGGTCACAAGAAATTCTACCATCAGAAAGAGGGATACCTGGCTTCTAAAAAGAAACCTATGATCTTTTCCAGCACTGGGAGGGCCCCATAACTAATTTTGCAGGATTGTGATTTAAAAAAATTATCTAATTCTTCTAATTATTTGAATTTAAAGGAAACAAACAAGAACAACATACAAAGCAACAACTCAAACAAGCTTAATCACATTATTCAAAATTTTCTGGAATATACATGGAATTTTATGAAAGATGCACTTATGTGACACAAAAGAAAAAGGGCTACTGTCCCTCATTTGCTGTGGCCTCCACACCTAAGCAGGGACCAAAACTGGAAGGACAAAAGGAAGCAAGCAGCAAGTGAGAGGCCCAAGCATGAGAAAACACAATCATTTCCACCACCTGATAGTGTTACATATTTTCATGTAACACATGGGCAAGATACACAACTTGTTTTATACTCACCTTTTTAGCTGTTCGAGGCATCCTTGGACCATGAATATCCTTTTCCTTTGACTGCAGGATTTTCAGTTGCTTCTTTTCTCGGATCCGTTTTGCCAGTTTTCGGATTTCCATCATTTCTTCATCTTCGCTTTCCATCTCGCTGTCATATTCTCCAGCAGCTTCTCTCAGCTCTTCCTCTTTCTCCAATTCTTCCAGTTTCTTAGATTTTGAAAAGGTAAAATGGAAATCAGATCCTTGACTTACAATCCTCAACATTAAATTTTTCCCTGGCCCAGGGCCATGACAGGTCCTTAAAGAAGGAACTACGTGACCTGGTGATGACCCCTCCAGCCACACTGCAGCTGGTGATACAGGTAACTGTGAACCTATGGGTATAGCACTGTGCAGACTTACTCCATCACACCACAGTATAGTTTGGCTGCCTTTGTGTGACTGCCCCGAAGCTGCCCAGTGTGTGAAAACAGCTGTACTATCCTGTGAACTCTGCCTGCTGTGCCATTTCTGGAAACACACTCTGAAAAACTGTTCTCTCTTGAAATTCAGCAGAGTCTGGAACACCAAGAATTCAGAGGAACAACTGGCAGGCTCTGTGGGCTGCACTCCCTACTCCTCCTTAACAATCAGCACGAAATTCCAACAGTGCTTGTTAAATCAAAATGTTATAAATTGAGAATTCAGTCCACTTCCTTTATCCTACTCCAGTGGACATAAATTTGATGGAAGAATTTCATATTATTAATAACACATAAAGTTTGATAGCTACATTCCTTCTGGTTGTAGTCATAGAATGAAGAATACAACTTCTCGTGCAAACCTCGTATTTCAGGATGGAAAAGGTAAGACCACCATCATTCTGACAAGGTGAGGTGAAGCCATTTTTCATTCTGAAATTCTGCCCTTGTCTTTCAAAAAAATAGTATCTTTTTCCATGGCAAATGCAGACAATGTAAAAGAATGAGTTCTCAAGATGTATTGTTTTTAATCTAGAAATAGTAATTTACACTAAACAAACAGAGATAAGAGGCAAGAAAAGTGTAAAACAAATAATGGAACTCACCCTCATTATATCCGGATCAATGAAGTCAAGTATATTATGACCTTCCCATATCTCTGGTATCTTATCATATTTCTCAGATGAATTCAATAAGTCCCAGTATTCTTAAAAACACACCAGAAATTAATAAAGAGACAAAAATTAATTCCAAAGAATGTTCAGTCACATAAAACAACTCTCAGAACACAACTGAAAAAAACCAAAGTGCCACATCCCTAAGGGGCAAGAATTGGGCAGCATTTCTGACATATTCACAAATATTTCTGATCTCCATCCCACCACCAGAGATTGTTCAATGATGACATGATCCACTGCCAGGCCGTAACAGGCAACAAACACCCAGCTGAAACACAATCATGCAGTCTCTCTCATACTGATACGTTCTTAGCAAAGTGAGCATCAAGAATTGATGAGGTAGTACAACACAGAATGGAAGGGAAAAATCACTTGAACCATCACATCAATCATTTTATGTCTGTGACTCTAAAGTGGGAAACAACTGAGTGACATTACAAAACAAAACAGTTTTGGAACAGAAGGATAATAAGCAATAAAATGGAGGCACGGGTATTTAGTTGAAAGGAGTCAGCTTTAGGTAGTTCCCCTTAAGGCTGAAATAGTCAAACTTTACTGAATAATAACACCAAGTCTCATGCAATACTTACTCTTAAGATCCAAAATATAATCGTCTCCCATTTCAAGTTCAATATCTCTCTCCTGCAAAGACATACATGGCTTTATATACCATCTAATCTAGAATCTGCAGGCTAATATAACAAATTTAAAAACTATCTGCCAACTTCCTAATTAAAAAGATGCCACTTACCAACTTCCTCTTGGGAGTGTCTACTTCCATGCGTTTCTTACGGGCTACTGCTCCCTCAGGTATAAAAGGCAGCCGCTCCTGCAATTAATCCACCCCAACAAAAAAGGGAAAAGAAGTTTGAATCAATTGTTTTTTATACTTCTATAAATCACCAGCTGCACTGTAATGCATTCCTGAAGAATACAAAATCCCAATCTGACTCTCTCACCAGGAAAGGCACTTAATAAATAAGAAAATTTCACTATATTACTCTGTTTACGTATTAAGAGAATTTCTGTCCTACTTAAGAAGTACTTGAAGTATATCAAATAATGTAAAGGTGTAGCCTACCTTGTTATCTCTTTTGGTTGGCATGGCCAAGTGTAATCTATTCAATACTTCGTTCACTTTATTTCCTTTCATTTTAGTATCAACACGATGGGCCAACAGTCTGTCACAGGCCTGAAAGTGCACATGGCAACATTAGGTGAGGAATGAAGCCTTCCAGACACAACAAATGACACCAAAGGCTTTCAATCTCAAGCATCTAGCTTCATATCTTCTGTCTAATTTCTTATCTAACTCTCAGGAAAACAGTGAATTATTTTATATAAAAAGTATCACAGGATGATGCATATGCAGGTACCTATTTGTTTAACAATGATCTGACAATAGGAGAAAGCAACAGGACTCAGAAAAAAAATCATTTTTTTTTTTTAAATTATGATTTGTGTTAAGATTATTTTCCATTTTCTCCCAAGTCCACTGAGGCCCAACAAGCTAAAAATGTTTCCCTTTATAAAATTTATCACTATAATGAACAGTTTAACTGAGATTAAATTCATATGAGTGAGGCAAAATGTTAGCTCTTCATTTGGAATGGAACTGAGAGAAAAGAGACCTACCTCTATTTTAACCTGGATTACACCTTCCTCAGTTAGAGTACTTGTCTCTATTACAGAAAATCCTTCTGCTTCAAAAGCTTCAAATATTTTCTAGAACAGAAAAATTATCCCAAATAATGACATTCTGTGCATTTCCTAATGTGCCAACACATTTAGAACAGAAATCTTAATCCAGTACTAACACATGCAGCACGTTAGTATTCTATTAAAAGGTGTTTCTAAAAAGATGACAGAATGTTTACCATTACAGTTCTATTTAATCTCTTTCTTCTTTTATAAGCAAAGAACTGCTTTCTAAAAGGCATCTATAAAAGACTCAGAAGGGGAAAAAAGAGAGTGATAGAAATACAAACTCTTTGTGTGCCTTAGGGATAATACAAAAGAATTATCCCTGCAGGACCTTCCACTGCAACTGTTCAGTAACACCTCTAAGTCTAGTGCTCAGCATCTGAACTCACTGAAATGATTAATGAACAAGGTTATTGTCTAACTTCCAACTACAGCAGTAATTGAAAGTTCTCACAGCCCACTGAAACCACTAAGGACCTGCTTTCTGTTTGGTATCTATGATATTCAGGCAAGGATCTACATTAGACAGCACTAAGGAAAGACTTGGAAAGCTACTTTTCACTGCACTATTAAAGCAGTTTGATAAAGAAACAACATGTAAAAGGTTTTGTCCAATCCCAATTATAGGCACCCATGATACTTGTGCACAGCATTTCTGTAAACATCAGAAGACAGAGAGGTGAGATAAGTATCCTAACCTGACTCTCTTCAGGAAGTTCTGCAATCCTTTTCACATCACACTTGTTTGCAACAATTATAAGTGGCTGATAAAAAGGAAAAAAAAAAAATTATACCACAAGTTACCATGTTATAAAACCCTGAGGCTTATTAAGAATATGAACCAAACTCACCTTGTTGGCAAACAATGGCTTAATGTTTCTGAAGAGCTCCACCTGCTCCTCCAGGCTGTGCCCACACTGCTCAGACACGTCCATGACGTACAGCACAGCAGCACGCAGGTGTGCCAGTGCAGTTATTGCCTGCATCTCGATGGTGTTCCTGTCCTCCAGTGGATGGTCCAAAATACCCGGAGTATCCACTACCTAAAATTAACATCACTAAGTCAGGTGTCATTACAGCATAATTGATGCACTCTCTTAGAACAGGTCTTTTTTAAGATAGCGGTATTTTTTCCTTTCGGTCACAAACAGGACTGTTAACTCAGACAAACAGAGAATGTGAAAATAGAGAAATGGGACAAGAATGAAATTTCAGCATAACCAACACTCCGAGTATTGAACAGGCAGGGAAAGTGCTGTCCCAGCCTGGCCCAGAATTTGACAGTGATAAAAAGTGAGCTGGCTTTAGTCAATAATTCCGTTTCCCTTCTTCCTTCAAACTGAAAACATCCATACGTGTAAATTTTTAGAACAGATTTTTACTGCTGCCCTCATCTGACACACTGTACCTTACACGGCCACTCAGACACAGCATGTATCACCAAGACACAAAAATGCAACTCCCATTGCAAAATGGCAAATCAAATTATAACCAATTCATTCTTTCAAGAAAATATGAAATAGTAACAGTTCTTACCTGCCAACGCAGATACTTATAATCCATATGTCCCACAAAGAGAGATTTAGTGGTAAAGGCATAAGGCTGCACTTCTACATCTGCTCTTGTAACCTTAAAACAAGATTTAGTCACACACATTTACTTAAACTTTCCTGAAGTTGCAAGTAGTATATAATAAATATAATGCACTTCCTTTGCCACAGGGAAAAAAAATAAAACCAGCTAAAAAATGGTCATTCTACTTCTCTGCAAATATTTATTTATCTTTCAGAAAATAGGATAATGTGATACATGCTACTTTAGAAAAGGTAATAATTTTTATTTGTGAAATCTATCATAATTTTCCATTTATCCTTCCAGGAATTTCATTCAATCTCTACTCACACACTTGAATCTGCTATCATTCACATCAGACACTGACACAAATTGTTTACATGTTACCATATTTTCATTAAACACGTTGGTATTATTTTTGGAAAAACCACTCACATACCTTATTTATAAAGCTAGATTTCCCAACATTGGGGTAGCCACACAACAGAAGAGTTCGTGTATTGGGATCAATGGTTGGCAAACGAGACAAATGTTGTCGCACTGAAATGTTGAAAGATTTTTTAAGTATTTGCAATAATTTAAGGTTTATTGAAATTAAAGGAAAATTCGTATGCTGAATTGTTTATATACAAATTAATAACTTTTCTGATATTATAATAATAAAATCTCATAAATATTTAAAAAATGAAGACCACTGTCTTATAGCTAGAATGACCCACGAAACCAGGCAATGTAACCTGAAGGAGTAATAGGTCTGAAGTGAGGAGTAATGTTTGCAAAATGCTGAGGAATACTTTTTGAATGTATGCTAGTAAAAAGAATGGTAAATAAAAGCATGGCTGTGACTTTTAAGCAAAGAAAAAAGTTTTACAACTGTTAGCAATACCATAAAATTTAAAGAACATTCAAAGACAAAACTATTAAGAAATAAATTCTAAGTATTTGGGGATTTTGTAGCTGTTTCAGTTTCCTGTGTCTATAATCTGTACTGAAGACAATCTTGTAAACAAATTTTACATCCGACTCACATGCCTTTTTTCAGCCTATATATAACACCAACCTTGCTCCAAGTATTCCAAGCTTTGCTTCTGCCTCTTGATGATGGTGCACATCCGTCCCAGAGCGGCGCGTTTGAGCTGCTTGCAGCGGTACAGGGAGTCCCCGTATTTCATCAGCCGCACGTAGTCCTTGGCAACACTGCGGGACAGCAAACCGGAGTTCAGCCAACAACCCACCGGCAGGTACAAAGCCAAACACACCAATGTCCCTTACTTGTCAATCAGATTCTTGGCAATATTAATCTGTCCCAAAGCCAGCTTGTAGTGGTCTTTGTCATACAGAACATTCATCAAATCTGCATAAAAAGGATGAATATCCTAAAACAAAAGAATAAAATCAAATTAAGCCCTTTATTTTCCTTCCGTAAGATGATCATTTCTTGGACACTGTGTAAGTTCTTTCTTTCCCTCCAGTACAGCAACACAAATGACACCAAAAGCCAAACAGTTTTCATTACTATCTTATGTAAGAAAAATAATCTGCTTGGTCACTAAACACATAAATCTTAACTGTTTTGAATTTATTCTGCAAATACATCTTGGACTTATTTATACAGTTTCCATTTTTTCACTGCGTAAACTACTTCATATTACAACCTGGAAGGCTTATTTTAAGCCAGAAACTGTAAGAAGCCTACAGAAATAGTCTCTAAAAGGAAATTCATACTATACTAAAACACAGCAACAATATTAATTCTTCTCTTTTTCTCAGTGCTACATTAAATGCTGTGCAAGACTGGATAAAGTTTTCTTTAATGCCCAAAAAAATCCTTCAGCCTTCCAAGGAAGCGGCAGGTCTGGTTCAAATCTTTTAAACAACTTTTAAACTTAGGTATTTAAACCTTTTAAACTTAGGTATTTATTTGCAGAAATGTCATCATGTGATGACATTTAAAACAACCCACTAGAATCCCACAGTAATACTCCCTGGATACGGAAACATCAACAAAAAATATGGTCACAGGTCAACAATTCAAGCATGGGCAGAAAACTGCCTATAAAAAAGCCCAACTGGACACATGGATCCAGTTGCAGTTGTGGGGAAGTTAATACAAGGTGCACCCTGTCAGAGCATGTTTCCAACAATACCCTTTATGGGGCCCAGAACAACATTTATGTTGTCAAAGTAATTTCTGAAGACCTGAGGATGGGGAGCAATGTGACAAAGGGGGACATTTCTTACTTCGCGCACATACTTTTTAGGGAAGACTAACCATGAGCACAATTTCCACATGCATACACAAAGAATATGCAGACACAAAATACTTAAAACCCCACACACTTTCTTTCCTTTCATTCAACAGTAACTTCTGGTGAACATATCTGATCAGCTGAAAGCTTGTAACACTCAACCTTTAATGGAAATCCATGGTCAAAACTTAAGATTTCTGTTCTTAGTAGGAACATAGTATTTTTGCAGAACAAGTTTGCCTACAATTACTCTCAGTGAAATATACTGAGAATCAATCAAAATCATCTACACAGTGAATCAGCAAAACCAATAAATAAACCCAAATAAAACCAATGTGCTGTTGAAGAAGCATTCCTGATGCCATCCAAGAAAAGCTCCTTTACAATCAAAGGACAAAACACTTACATCTAATTTGGGGAAATCTGTTAAGATCTGAGTGAGCCTGTCATGGTAATTTTGTTGAGTGTATTTGACTTTTCGCATATAAAAGTGCCGAATCCGATGGATTTGATAATGTTTATGAATGACAGTCGGGGTCTTTCGCTGAGTCTTCGACAATGTCAAATCTATGAAGTCCTGCAATCAAGCAAACACAGTTAATTACACAAATTGTCAGGTAAAGCCATCAATTTAATTTCGTGGAGGCGCTCACTGACCAGTCGAGCACATCCACGGTTTGACCGATGTTTTAGGGACCAGGCAGGTCCGACCCCGCGGGGAGGTCCCCGCACTGTGCTTAAATACAGCCCGCTCCGGGACTAGCAGAGGGCTGTATTTTGCAGGAAGGCGCAGCGCGGATGTTCGGCAAGACGTAGGTTTGGAAAACAGAAGGAATTTAAGGGGGGGGCCACCCCGACACCCCGCGGGGCTGAGGAGGAGCGCGGCCCCGGGATCCCCGGCTTAGGACCCTCTCTGACAGGACCCCCCACACTGTACATGGTACGGGCCGCCGGGCCCGGCAGCGCCAGCCCAGGGCGAGTCCACGGGCCCCGCGGGAGGGGGAGGCGANCGCCAGGCGGGCGGGCGGGCGGTGCGGAGGGCGCTGATGGCCTGGGCAGGGGAAGGGCAAGGGAAAAGGGAAGGGGCAGAGGAGCGCGGCCGTACCTTGGCGGACGGAACCACCGTGATCTTCTTGAAGCTGTACAGCGCCATGGCCGCCCCTGCCCCGCCACGCGCCGGAAAGGGAGCGGGGCCGGCGCTCTCGCGAGACCTCCGCCCTCCTGGCCCGGGAGGGAGGGAAGGAAGGAGGCGGAGGCGGGGAAGGAGGGAGGGAGTGAAGTTGGGGTTTTCCCAGGGGAACGGAGAGCGCGGTTCGAGCAGTAACTGTTCCGTGTGATTAGGGCAGCCGTGGCTTGTGCCCCGTGGGGTCGAGAAGGCAAAATAATCCTCACCTTCTTCACTGATGCATAAAGGCTGATTTGCATTAGGAGTGCAAAGGAACGGGGAATGAGGACGGGGAAGGAAGCCCAAAAGCCGTCTCAGTCACTGCAGGCAGGCAGCGCTGTGGTCCAGGAGTGGCACCCATGAGATGGGTCAGGGGGAGCAGCTCTTTGGGTCACCCGAGGTCACCTGCAAGGATGGGATTCCTCCTGGCATGCAGGGAAGAGCATCTCTGGATTGTGCAAGAATCGCAGGATTAGGTTGGAAAAGACCTCTGAGATCATCAAGTCCGACCTCTGACCAAACACCAACATGTCAACCAGACCATGGCACTGAGTGCCATGTCCAGTCTTTCCTTATAAACCTCCAGAAAGGGTGACTCCAACCACCTCCCTGGGCATCCCACTGCAATGTCTAATTACTCCTGTGAAGAAATTCCTCCTAATGTCCAACCTAAACTTCCCCTGGTGCAGCTTGAGACTGTCCTCTCATTCTGTCACTGGTTGCCTGGGAGAAAAGACCAACCTCCACCTGACTACAACCTCCTGTCAGGGAGTTGTAGAAAGTGATAAATTCTTTCCTGAGCTTCCTCCTCTCCAGGCTAAACAACCCCAGCTCCCTCAGCTGCTCCTCACAGGACTTGTACTCCAGGCCCTTCACCACCCTCATTTCCCTTCTCTGGACTCACTCCAGCGCCTCAATGACTTTCTTGAAAAACTCATGTCTTGAAGAATATCTTCAAGACATAATGGGATGTTTAGAGAGAGGGCAAAAGCTGGGAGGAGGAAGGGATTAATTTAGAGATTTCACGAAAATTCTGAGTTGCAAGGGACCACAAGGATCATTGAGTCCAGCTCTTAATTGGATGGACCCTGCAGGAATCAAACGGGTGGAAAAGGGAGGAAAAAGTGTGGGAAAATGTAGAGAAAAGGGGATACAAGAGACCACATCGTGGTCAATACATGTGTCTGCCAATGGCCTGCACATGCTGTCACTGCAGCCTGTCCATCTTACTAAACTCCATTTCTGACCATTTTCCAGGCTGAGGGAAGCTCTCTGTCCTGTTCCTGTGAGTATGGAGCCAAGTGCCTCTGACAGGAAAAGGAGCAGAGGTCCACAGCTGCCATGTTTTGGGGTGCCAGGAACTGGAGGGACTGCAGTGCACGCATGCTGTATATCAGTGTATGTGTGTATGCATATATTTATACAGCCTTGACAGGCTGAGAAAGTTGGGGCTGTTCAGCCTGGAGAAGAGAAATTTGCATAGCAGCCTTCCAGTATCTGAAGGGGACCTACAAGGAAGCCAGAGAGGGATTCTTCCTCAGGAAATGATAGGACAAGGACTAATGGGTACAAACTGAAAAGAGGAGAAATTTAGGTTATATATTAGGAAGAAATTCCTCACTGTGGGGGTGGTGAGGCACCAGCACAGGTTGTCCAGAGAAATTACAAATGCCCCATCCCTGGCAGTGTTCAAGGGCAGGTTGGATGGGACCCTGAGCAACCTGATATAGGATGTCTCTGCCCATGGCAGTGGGGTTGGAACTAGATGATCTTTGAGGCCCCCTCCAACCCAAATTCCTCTATAAGTGTGTGTGTGTGTGCAGCTGGGAGACCAGGAGCACACAATGGCTCCAGGAGCTACTGGATGACCCGAGTGCCGAGGGTGTGTGTGGATGGGCACATGCACAGGCATATCTGTACTTTGTGTGTGTGTTCCTACTGCAGTCCCACACTCAGTGCTCCTGCCAGCTGGGCCTGGGGCCCTGGGCCTGCAGCAGCCTCACCTCTGTCAGGCTACTGGATTCCTAACCCCGAAAACACACATTCTTACTTACTTCTTTCTTCCTTTATTTCTAATTTCATTCTTTTTTTCATAGTAACTTTCAGTGACTTGTCTCATAGTAAACTGTAAGTCTTTTCAGATAAAGGTAAATCATAAGTGAATTCTGGAGCAGTTTATGAACTTGACTATACCCCATGCTCTGGAGTTTTTTGTGTGTCTTCAGAAAACATGAGATCCAGAGACTGGTACCTGAATGTAGGCACATCCTGCAGTCTGGATGTCTATCCCTGTTTTCTACTTGACACTATTAGAAAGCTGACATGCACATCTGTTTTAAATAAATTACAAATTACTTGATACACTTTGGGAGGCAAATTAGATTAAAAATTAGGAATTCCCTTGGCTTCCACACTGGGTTTTTTTTCCTCTCTCCACACAAAGCATGACATTTTCCACTTCAGAGAATTTAGTCGTGTTTTAATCTGTCACTGCACATTTTTCTACAGTACTAGAAATTTAAATGCATAATTCCTTCCACATTTCCTTTATTTCACTGGACTCCCAATTTTGCTGAAATGCTCCAAACAGCTGTCCAATGCAGTGGAAATTTGTAAGGTATTTGAAAAGTACGAATTCATCTAATCAGCAAGTCAGTAGCTAATCCTTTCAATCGTTTCCAGCAGTTAATTTCAGTAATGACTGTGTAAGCACTACTCAATCATAAACATGCTGTCAGAGACATCCCTGTGTCCACAGACCCTTGGTGGAGCTGCAGCTGCCCTGTTATGAAGGGATGTGAAGCTTCATAAACACTTTGATATGGCCACTTCAGTCTGCCTTCTTGAACTGTTCTTGAGCAGTGAGATTTGACTTCACATTTTATTTATGTTGTATTTTGCCTGCAAAAGCATTTTTTTTATAGAGTAGAAGGAGCTTTTCTTTAAGTATATCCCCACATCTCGCCAGTTTCTGGAAGGATCTCTTCAGGAGCTGGCCTGGGACACTCAGGATGCCCAGCAGCTGGGACCATCCCCAGCCCCTTCATCCTCTGGCACTTTTAGGTACTCGAAGGTACTCCAAGCTCACACAGACATGCCCTGTGCATCCCTCCATGGAACTGACCCTTGACATTTGGATTATCCAGGAGCTGGCCCTGGGCCTGGGCTCTCACACTGCCTGTACCTTACTGTGTTCTTGAGCAATTTTCAAGAGAACTAGTTCCACGGCAAAATTTGGGTACTGTTCTGGGTATTGTGTCCTCAGGAGACTTATTCCAGGAATCAGAAGGAGGACCACTCTTATGGTTCTTTCCTCGAACCTGGTGGGAGAGGGTGATTGCGACCTGTTTTTATCGGAGAATATTTATCCTTCTGAATATATTTGTTCCAAACCAGGACAACCACATAAAGGTATGTTTGTTTTGGTCCAGACAGTTCATTATCCCAGATGGCTTTCAGCACTCAGACATCCTCATTCATATTTGTGATAAACTTCAGGCATGTAACACTTACTCTCCATTTCATGTTGAAAACACCACTCCAGTGGACTATAATTGATATCAATTTGAAAATAAAGAACACAAAATTATTCTTCTGTGTTGTACAGAGCAACTAATGACTCAGACTATGTGCTGTGCCAATTGTCCAGACAGTAACTTGGAAAAACGGGGACAAGAATGGACATGGCCCAGGGATCCACTTAAGCATTCCTCTGTAAAAAATGCTTCTGCAGGATACATGCAGGGATCTATACTATGCCTAGATATGGCATTACAGAACCACACAATCTGTTAGGCTGGAAAAGAACTCTGAAATGATCCAGTCCAGTCCAACCTAGGACTGAACACCACCTTGTCAACTAGACCATGACACTGAGTGGCACATCCAATCTCTCCTTAAACGCCTCCAGGGACACTGACTCCACCACTTCCCTGGGCAGCCCATTCCAATATCTGATCACCATTTCTGTGAAGAAATTCCTCCTGATGTCCAACCTAAACCTCCCCTGACACAGCTTGAGACTACATCCCCTCATCCTGTTGCTGGTTGCCTGAAACTGACTCAACCTGGCTACAACCTCCTTTCAGGTAGTTGTAGAGAGCAATAAGGTGTCCCCTCAGCCTCCTCTTCTCCAGGCTAAACACCTCCAGCTCCCTCACCCTCTTTTCATATGACTTGTGTTCCAGATCCTTTCACCAGCTTAATTGCCCTCCTCCTGCTTCTTTAACAGAACGTGCTTTTGAGGGGGATTATTTGGTAACCTGTTGCTCTGGTAGCAATATATGTTTCACCTCACCTTTTGATTTTGGCAGCTTAAAGTCCAACTAACAGGCTGGTCAGAAAATAGTATTTCTGAAAGCAATTTCGCTTCAGTTTGTTTTTTTTGTGTTTGAAAAGCTGCTCCATGTTAGTAGCCAAGTTGCCAAAAATAGTCTGTCCCACTCTGGACATCTCAAATGAAGAGACATGGGCCAGAACAGACCTGGCAGCTTCCTAACCTCTTGCTCTACAGGCTGGATGCAAAAGGTCAGAACCAAGGGACACTGCTAGATGGCAGGCACAGAAACTACTGCTTCTTCTCTAGCAACTCCTCCAGGCTTCATCAGAGAACATCTCTGAACTGCCAACACAGCAGCATCATGTTAAATACAGAAAATGAAGCTATGAACAGGCAGTCATGCTTACACTTACATGGAATATCTGAAAGATCAAGAACATGATTTTATTTTGAAATGGTGCCATTTCATATCAGCACACAAGAAGCACAGCACACACAAAGGGGAAGTTCTAAAATTGAAATGTTACGTATCGGACTTACTACATTGTGATGGTGATGGATCAAAGAGCTTCTGAGAGTGACAATACTGCTCTAGAAGAGTAATGCCTTTTAATGTGTCTTGGTAACACGGCTGAGACATGCTTAGGAACACCCTCAGGAATGGAGTATGTGCATGTTAATAGTTGTAGTTACCATGTAATCCTGGGAAAACTTTTGAGTTGTTTAAGGAGGTACAATAAAGACACACCATGTTCTGCTGTTCCTCTTTATTGTTGTTGGGGAAGGAGACAGCTTTACCAAAATGGAGATGGGGGAGTATGTCCTTTCATTACATGATTTGCTATTGCAGCACTACAGAAAACAGTGATGGCAAGTGGTAAATTTGCTCTGTGTCTGGCAGCAGCCCCTGCTGGACTCTATGGGGGGTGGCCCTATGGAAGGGACACCTCATCCTGACCATCAGTTTTAGCGGGGGCACATCCGTGCTGCTGGGTCAGGTCACAGTCACATGGGCAGGAAAGGCTCATGAAGAGCTGCCTTCTCCTGAGTCCTGTCCTGTGAGTGCATTCAGCCAAGAACACAGGCTGGGAAAGTCCTCTAAAAGCCTTAAAGAGCCCCAAGTGGAGCTTCTGAAGCTTCTTGTCTCAGGCCCCTGCCCCGAGGAATCAACGGCCAAACTGAAACAGGGAAGAGCCTCAGGAAATCATTTACTGACATTTGCTACACTATACGTTCCTGATATTAAAAAAAAAAATCCCCTGGAACCATCTGAAGTCTGGTGATTATTATGGTCAGGAAAGAATTGCTTTGCTAATCTTTCTGAATATGGATGCAGTCTTAGAGCTGGCAGAGTTTTGTCATGCTTTAAGGAATAGGTAATTCTTCTGAAAAAATATGCCTCATGTCAGCCCTGTCAATGCTCTGGCCCCGACACAGTGGCACCAGTGGGTTACATTTCCAAAACAAGCCACATCCAGGCTTCCTTTACGGGAAGAAGGTGCTCACCATGTGCAGTGCAACACAGTGTGCCCTGGGCAGCTCTCCAAGACACCCGAAGAACATGGTAGACTATTGCCTAGCTCTTTGGTTCAAGAGAGGCTTTTTTGTGTTCCACTACCTCACTTCCTCATTTTCAATTATCACCCCAATTTTAAGTTACTTTATATCCTAGGTTGCTGACCCATCCATGACTCACTGTTGCTCCATGGAAAATGGAGTGTGCTGGCAGAGACTGCACTGAGACTGCTTGAAATCAGAGGATCTTGACAGAGAGGCCCAAGGTGTGGGATTCACTGGCATGAGGATTAAATTGCACTCACAAAAGGCAAATCACTTCTGTAAGCCTTCTTTGAATAGAGAGGAGAGGAATCAGCCTAGGAATAGTTTCCGTGTAAGACAGAGAAAGGAGAAGAAAAAGGGGAATAAAAAAGAATGTGCAATAGTAGAAGTGTTGGGAAGTAACACAGAGTAGGACCATATTAAGATTTTATTTAATTATGATTTTATTTTTCTTGTTTAAGACTTAAAAGCCTTTAAGATCCAGAAGTGTAAGTATCAGAAGGATTCAAGATTACTGAGTGGATATTCCTTCAAGGGCAGAAGCAGGATGTGCTTTGTACTCACAATAGATATTCATATCCTACTTTTTTCAAACTTCACATGCTTGGAAATGATTTCAAGTGTTCTTAGATGTTTGCACTTGGCAACATCTGCAGGTCTCATTTTTGCTGGCACATATAATTGCAGGCACATTTTATTGTACTTAGATGCCTATTTTGTTTTGTCTGGCAAATGAGCAGTTTGACATCTAAATGTGACTGCAATCAGCTATGACATAAACTCTATCTACAGATGTATTTTTGACATAAAATTGGAAATGAAGTTGATGTCCTTTCCAAAAGTAATGCCTTCATCCTCACATTGCTACACTGAAGATAGCAGGTTTCAGGTTTTAGAATAATACTAAATCTTTGTCAGCATGTAGTTAAAACGTATTAGCAATGACATTTTAAAAATATCACCCTGATATTGCAAAACCCATTGAAACAGCAAAGGAGCTGCAATATAAAATTATATTTTGATGAAGATGGCAGCTGGGAAAGTTCTTGGTATGGTGTGGGCTCAGCAGATGGGGCTTTGGAGTCACAGTGTGGTCACACTGCCAAAAGCAACACCATACAATTCTCCAGGTAGTTTCAGAGCAGATTTATGGCAATCTGTGGGATCTTTTGGTTGCAGTGTAAGGCACAGTAGTAACATTTTTGCCAAGTACTGTATTTTGAGCTACTGATATTGCTACAATTTGCCTTATCGACTCAGTCTTTATGGATCAAACTTCTGTGGGTGGCCCCAGGATCTCATGTGCCTGGAATCACACGTGTCTGGGTACCAATTGCTGACTATCCAAGTGCTGGAACAGTCAGTCATGTTTCCTGGTGCACATCCCACTAAAGAATGACCAGTCTGCCAGCACCGCTGAGTTTTGGCCCTGCAGGTCACTCAACCATGTCAGGCCGCCAGTGGTCTGAAGACCAAACTCAGCTGCCATAATCAAGAGTAGGAAAATAATGGTTTTTAGCCAGCCAGCAGCAGTTCTGCAGTTCCCTATTCTTGCAGCCACAGAGGCCAGAGAAAAGATAGAACATTTCTACTGAGATGAAACAGAGATTCCCTTGGATGACAGCAGCTTCTCTTCCTCTGAACAGAAGGCCACCAAACAAGTCTACGTTCCACAATTTTAATTTTGTATTCTCTTTACTTTCTGGTCACTGACCTCCCTCTTCCACAGCCCTTCACCTGCCAGTCTCTCCGCCCATCACAAATCCTTTCTTTTTGTATCTTTCAGTCCTGCCTATACAGATCTATATGCCATTCACACCAACATTGCACTTGTCAACCACATGAATGCTGACTGGCATTCTTGCTGAGGAAAAACTAAAAATACCTGTTAATTACATGGCTGCAGAACCCCTCATTGTTTTAAGAATTAATTTCTTTTTCTTTTTTTTAAAAATCATTGATTTTTGCTCAGTGAGAATGTCCTTGCAGCATTTTTTCTTAGCCATTAAATCAGCAAAACCCCCTGGGACATACATGTGATTTGGTATTGAGCATTTTGGGCTTTCATTTGCTGTTGTTTCTCCTGTTTTTGCATATGGCACAGAAACACACTGTACTGTAAAAAGATGCCATTTGTATCACAGCGAGATGAAGGAAAGGAAAAAACCCTCCTTACCAGTTTCTGACTGGGTTTTTGTAAGGTCATCTTGTCACTGTGCTGATAGAGAACCTTTCAGCAGTACCTGTATGTCTTCATAGGTTCTTTAAATAATAGTGGGCTAAATCCAGGAGATGGATAGCAAACTATAGTGGTGACTGATTTAATGTGTATAAATTACTATATAATCTCATACTTGCTATGATTGATTACTACTAAGGTAGTGTCAAAAACACAGGAGTTGTGAACTTAAAGGGACCTGCATATTTTTCTTGGGACCTGCATATTTTTCCTGGGCAGATATATTACCACAGCCTAATCTATGAAGAATTACTTAGACTTCCCTTTATCATACTGTCCCTATTTATTGTATAAATACATACATACACACATGTATACCTGTTTGTAATATATACATATATGGGGTTATTTGTATATATACACACTCTTTCAAAAATTTGTAACACATTTTATATGTTATATAATAAATAACATAATAATATATCTAGTTTATAATGACAAAACAGTCCTTGCCTTTATAATTTATTTCTCACATTTTTTGGGAATTATCATTTGACACATAGTCTACCGGACTATTATTGGTAATTAAAATTTGTATGGTACAAGATAAGAAGTTAAAGCTGCAAAGAATTATCAGGAATAAAATAGGAGGTTGTGAACCCTGGCTCTCTAATACTTGATAATACTTATAGCACTTATGTAGCACTTCTCATTTTCCCAACTTTTAAAATCACAGCTAATTAATTAATCTTTGCAATATTCCTGCATAGTAAATGTTCAACGAATTCCCAAACAATAGCACATATTGGAACAGCTGGAGAGGAGATACAACAGAGGGCTCCAGAGACAAGGTGATTGTGGATAGAGCTGTAGGGGTGCAGAGCAGTGCTGCTCTTTGCCTGTGTCTGACCCAGGGCATGAGCTCCCAGAGAGGACAGTGTGCAAACAGAACAGTAATTAGCGTTCAATTGCTGCTGTTTTCAGTGTATTAACACTAAGTATTGGGAAGGATCCTACCCATGTGATGCAAAGAAGTGCTCCTGCAACATCCAGTTGGTGGCATTTTGTTGGAAATGAGACAACTGGTGTGCAAGTTACTGGTAGAGAGGAGCTCTTCCCTGTAGTCTGTAGGTGAATACTGTGCTACCAGACCTGCTGCTCTTTGAGCAAGGGTACAAAGCTTGAATCGCCAGATCACTTCCAGCTCACCAACAGACCTCATTCATTTTAGGGTCTGGAAAAGATGGACAGGCAGCAGTATGGATGTAAAGACCTACTGTCTTTATGAACCTGGGCTAAAAAGTGGGGTTTGGGATTCAACTTCACCACCCCTCTCTGCCTCAGTTGTCTACTTTGTTCTCCTCAGCAGGAGAAGGACAATCCTGCTAGCTGCTAACACTGCATGCTCAAGCCAGGTATGTCCACCACACCAGAGAAGGTGCAGTAGATGGGTCTATGACGGTCAGAGTAATGGCATCCTCCAACAGTCAAGGTGACAAGAAAGGACTTGGGGCCTCATCTACACTGTACTTGGAGAGCAGCCTCAACTCCTTGTGTGAAGTTTCTGTTCTCTGACCCACTCCAGATATTCTCAAGATGTGGGGCTACAATTAGGGCAAAACCAGCCAAGATACAAAAAAGGTAAAAGGTGTGCTTTAAGGTGGGCATATGACCTGCATATGTCCAGGCTTTGGAGCACTCCAGTGGGTCCAGCTGCTTTCTGGGCAAACAGCAAAGCCTGCAGTCGCTTCCAGACAGGCTCTGACAGCAGCTGCAAGCACAGCCTGATGGTGATTCATGGTGCCTGAGAGCCCAGGCAATCTCAGGGTGAGCTCTGGTACCTTGAAGACATGGCTTCTCATACCACAAACAGAAAGCTGTAACATTAAAGGAGAGCATGTGGAGCAGGGTTCAGCAGTTTCCTCCTTAGAAAGCCCAGCTCTGGGATGCCCCACTGCAGTACAGTGCTTTTTCAGACCTCCCAAAGGGTCAGCCAGGCTCTAATGATATAAGTTAACCTCCAATGTGAGCAAAAAGACAGACAACTAAGAGTCAGTTGACATCTCCATTAACCATAACAGCTAGCAGATGACCCAAAAGCTAGTGGAATCATAATTAATAAGGTTGGCTCCCATGAGTGTTGTGGTTATCATGAAAACTAAGGCTCACCTGAATGGCAGGCACTGTAAGAAATTTAAAGACAAGGTCATATATGTACGAAAAAAAAATGTAGGTCAAAGTTAAAGATTAGTATTTGGAAAAGAGTGATTTAGAAAATAATTGCGAAGACTTGATAAGTCACTTAGGGCACTTGAGTTCCCAGTGTGTTGCAAAAGCCAAATAGCAAAATGTGAGGTATAAACAATGTATTTTCCACTGAAAGCAACAGTACTGATTGGAGTATTACCTCCTCATTTCTCATTGCCATTTCTTGAAACAATGTTGACAAGTGTGAAAAGAGTTTGGGAAGAGTTTGTAATTTGAGATCTGGATAATTTCTTCCAATGAGAAATCGAAGGAACCCAATCTCAACAAAGAGAAAATTCTATAAATACTGGTACAAAGAGACACCTGGTAGTAGAAAACTCTAAGTTAATAGAGGAAAGGCTAGAAGCTGAAAGTGTTAAACTCAGACTAAACGTAGAGCTCGTTAGGTCTATTAGAAATTTCTAGGTGGGGAATTCTCTCAAAATGTAATGAGCTATAAGTAACTTTTTACGAGGCATAGTTTAACTCTGGAAGAAGCTGCAAGCCTGAGGAAGTACTTACCTGATGAAACTGTATGGTCTGTGCTACTCAGGACACCAGAACAGATCGTTGCAGTGCCTTGCTGGGGCAATTCCACCTCGTGTAGTGTCAGCTTGCCAGGTTGTCTGAACTGCACATAGTTCACATATATATACTAGTTCACATCCAGTCTTCCTCCAAAGAGAAAAAAGCTGTCTCCTGGCCAGGGAAACTCAGACAGACCAGACAGCACAATCCCATCCTTGGAATATATGTCCAGCTCAAAATAACTCCAGTTGACCTTTTCTATCTATTATATGCTATCTAAACCAAGCCTCATAGTGTCCCATGCCTCTCCCTAGTCACATATACACTATGCCATTATCTACATGCTTCACATTCAGAGTTACACTGGAAAAAGCCACATTTTTCTGGATGGGAAGTATCTGTGCCTGTTGTCAAAATCTACAAGGATCATGCTTGCACCCACAGCTTCTTTGACAAGAAGATTTGCCAGCAGCTATATGAAAAAATAGCAGACATATAAAGTACAGACAGCTTTTTGCAACTGAGCAGTTCTGGTTTGCATTAAAGATGTTGGAAGCTGTATACAGACATGAAAAGTTCAGAAATTATGGCTGCAGCCATAAATGCCAGTTTTTGTGACAAACTGCATGTAATGCTTGAGAGACCATGTTGGTACCTCGCATGGTCTGCAAACTTTTGCAGCTAGTACTGCAGGCCAGTGCCTGACAAATGACAGACATCTGCCATTTAAGACTCTTCACTTATCATGGCAGATGGAGAAAGACAGAGAGAAAGATAGAGGAAGACAGGAAGGTCCTCTCTCCTTCCTCCCCACCATCCTTAGAAGCAGACTTGGAGAGATCAGCTAAGAGTGCAAGTCCAGCTCATGGGGCAGAAGCACACCCTTGATGAGATTGGGAGAGGACTGTTTTGCATGTGTAAAACCATGCTGTGGGCAATCCATCATAAATGGTGTAGGTGCAGTGCCTAGGTACATTCCCTGGCTCTGTTCAGTGTACTGAACACAGAGCACAGATGTACCCAACACGTGTCACAGGCCTCGGGGACGCAATGCCATAACCACAGCCACGTCCACACATGGTNTGGAGAGATCAGCTAAGAGTGCAAGTCCAGCTCATGGGGCAGAAGCACACCCTTGATGAGATTGGGAGAGGACTGTTTTGCATGTGTAAAACCATGCTGTGGGCAATCCATCATAAATGGTGTAGGTGCAGTGCCTAGGTACATTCCCTGGCTCTGTTCAGTGTACTGAACACAGAGCACAGATGTACCCAACACGTGTCACTCACAGGCCTCGGGCACACAATGCCATGACCACAGCCACGTCCACACACCCTCCAGCATGTGGTCTTGGCACTGCAGGATGCATGTCATGGGCCCTCTGTCAATATGGGCACTGCCAAGGGATTCCTCCTGTCAGCCCAGGCTTTGTCCGAGTGCCTAGGTGGGCACACTGGTTTTAATCCTCAAAACCCTAATGGCTTTGGATTTGGTTACCTGGGAAATGCCCTGCTATGTGTAAGTGGAAGTACTGTGCAAGGAAGGCACTGCTGATGAGCTGGGCTGTGCTGTTCAGGGGGCTTGGACATGAGGGTTCACTGCCCTATATCCAATTCCTCAGAGCTACCAGAGCCCCAACATGTAATTCTGGATGCTTCAGTGTTTCTTTCTTCCCACCTCAGGCCAGGGAAGCAGGCAGAGCAGGGACTCCTCTTTTGTCAGTCAGTAAAGAAAATGCACTCAGGAAAATCAGGCTCTCTTGCTAACCCAGAGAAGCCATTTATTTCTCTGCAGATCTGCACTCTTCCCTACTCTGCAGGGAGGCTGCTGGGCAGGAGGTGTTTCTGTGCCTGTTAGTACCAAGCTCAGCTTGACTGGGCCCTCAGCTGCTGCATGGTACAAGTAAACACAGCCTAGAGATGAGCTCCCTGGTGCCTGGGCTGAACCCAGGGTTGGGTGCCTGCTGCTGTGTCTGGGGACATAAATACAGTAAAACTCTACCTAAGGAAATTGCAGGCCATAAACCTCCCTTGACTTCACGATGGATCAGACTGTGTTCCCAAGGTCTGAAGGGATCTGATATGTCACATCAGTGGCAGCAGTCCCCAAGGCAGCCAGTAATAGTCCTGTCCCTGAGGCATGATGGAGTCTGTTGTATAACAATACCTAGGATGGGCTTTGGAGAGGTGCTCTAGCAGACTGCATGCAATTTCATTTTTGTTTTTAAATAAGAGCACTTTAGGATTGTGCAAATACAGAGAAAACATCTGATGTTAATTCTTTCTTTGTATCATCAAAATTGAAAAAGGAAATTAAGCTTTGCTTGCAAATAACTGAAATACAGTGAAGATTATTGTATGTCAAATTACAGCTTGCAGTAATCCTTCATCTCCACATTATGAATTCATACAAGCAACTGCAGCATGCTTTCAATTATTAACTACCACATAATGGAGTGGGCAATACAATATGCTAGAGGTTTTCTTTTTTTTTTTTCCCCATATGGGAGATCTCAGTTTAAATTCTGCATATGGCTACAAGTTAAAGCAAATTCTCAAATTTCAATCTCACCTTTCTTTATTCACAAAACAAAATCCCAATTAAAATTAATTACTCCAGGAATGCTTAGGGCAGTGCTGATGCTGTCCATTTTCAAGTGCAGATCAACAGATCCATGTGAAGAGATCTTGCACAATTCATGCATATTAATGTCAGCAACACCACATCTCTCATCCAGAAAAAGCCAAAAGGAATTCTGATTACATCATTCATCTTCCCTGTCAAGGGTCCCCAAATGCCTAAATAAATGGATATTTCATAACACATATTGGTGACTAGCAATCAGAAACAGCTGGAATGACAAGTACAATATTTTCCAGTCAACAACACTGGATTCTAGTGCCCTTTTATTTTTAATTCTGTGCTGGTTGAATCCTCTGCTCAATTACCTCTAAGTGAGATGGATATTGGATGGGTATAACTATCAGTTAAGCTAAGGTGCTTTTTATGACACTTGATTAGACTAAAGGAATCAGGGAAATTATGCTCTCATGATGCTCTCTGCTCCAAAGACCTCCTGCATTAAAGGGAGCACCTACACTGTCTTTGCTGCCTGCTTGTCCCACAGAGCTTGGCTTTGGTTCTGGAGTGTGGTGCATCTGCCTGAGTGCACACTGTGAACAGGCACAGTCCTCCATCCCTAAAGCAAGTCCCTTGCCCTACCCAGTGAAAGGCTGGGTAAACCTTGTGTCAGGTGAGAGTAGTATATCTGGTCATTTCCATAGTGGGAAAGAAAGAAACATTCATTTTCCTACTGTTTGTTTCTTGGTAAAATCCTGTTTGAGTGTTTTAGATCAGTGGTGCTGAGGTGCTCAGTGTCTTTTGAGATGTTACAATACTGGAGAGATTGACTCTGTGTCAAGTGAAAAACAGAGAAAGGAACAAAAATAACTCAGACCGCCCTCATCCCCTCACCATCTTCAGCCATGGGATCTACCATCTGGAGGCAGAGGACTAATATCTAACCCTTTGAAAAAAGGAGTTGTAATCGGTCCATACCCTTTTTAGTGAGCCCAGGTTTAGGAAGCTGGGCTGAGGACTTCAGCCTCAGCACCCAAAACCCACAGCCCACAGGACTGCCTCTGCCCTGAACACGAGTCTGCCTCTTCAACAGAAGAAACTGTTGGGAAACTGTGGGGTGAAAATGTGACTTGGTGCAAGAACTGAGAAAAAATGCAGCCAAAGGGCAGTAAGTAAAAACTGTTACTTAACACTTTAGGTCTTATGTTTTCCACTGAAAGACAAGTTTCTGAGCTGTAGGTGCATGCAGATAGGATGATGCCCTGGTTTGGGACAAATATGCTCAGAGGGATAAATATTCTCTGATAAAAAGGAGGCTGCAGCTCCCCTCCCCCACCTGGTTCGAGGGAAAAAAAAATATTTCCTCGAAGGAAAGTGAAAGAACTATTTACTTAACAAACACACAAGAAAATAATAATAATGCTAAATAATAAATAATGAAGTCTCTCACCGTGGAAAGAGAGAACCTGGAAGGTTCAGAGTCCTTTTGTTGATATGATCTCCTTCTCTCTTTGCCAAGGAGGGGAAAACATGGGGGCCTCCCCCGGGTGAAAGGGTCTCCCAGTGAGGTTTCAATGTTCTAATGTCCCAAACAAGTCCAGAAGAGAAGAGAAACCAAAGCCCCAGGAAAACACAGATACTCCACTCTTCATCCTCTCTCCAGCACCCCTCAGAGGAGCCCTTTTCAAGCCTTATTTCCTGCAGCTGTGGGAAGGAGTGTTACTGAGCCCAAAGGCTCTGCAGCTGGACCTGGGTATTCCAGGGGTCGTGCTGGAAATTTCCTCCTCAAGCTGCTGCCTCAGCTCTCGGGCCCAGTTTAAAGACACAGAAAGGCCCAAGATTCATTTTTCCTGGTGTAGAGTTGGTGATACGGCGATATGGGATACATCATAAAGTCACCCCAAGACAGATGAGATCAGCTATAATGGACCATGACATCTTGACTAGAATTCTCTGAGTACACACAGCCTGTGCCAGAAGATTGTCTTCAGCAGAAATGAAAGAGTGACAAAACAACCTATGCTGATAACTAGATGAATCTTCAGAAATATTATACTAATGTCCTCACATCAATCTCACAGATCCTAGAGGTTAACCAGCACTATTTGCTTTCCTTTTTGCACACTAGAAATAGATTTTAGTAGAACATTGCCTTAAGCTGCTCTACCCCTTGGCCCTGACAAAACCAGGTTAAATGCTAAGTTATCAAGATGTGGGTAAAACATAAATCAAGAGGAACTCATAGAGTAGTACAAGTTAAGGTGAAGTTGTGGTTCTACTGAATTCAAGGGCTAGGTCCTTTTCTAGAATCACAGAATGATAGAATATGCTCAGTTGGAAGGGACCCATCAGGATCATCGAGTCCAGTTCCTGGCCCTGCGTAGGACACCCCAAGAATCACACCATGTGCCTCAGAGCATTGTCTACACACTTCTTGAACTCTGATAGGCTTGGTGCTGTGACCACTCTATGTCCACACATGTGAGTAGGGGCTCCTGAGTGCTCTGGTAATAATAAATAAACAAATTCACTGATTTCAGTAGATGAAGGAGTTTACCTGAGCTATATACATTCATGCATTGTATATATATTGACATTTATTGGTATGAGACATCAATACAATTTTTATAGGAGTTTCCCTGAACAAAAAGCATTTCCAGTAATAGAGCTAGTTGCTATTTGTAGACCCTGCTTCTGTGGCAAAAAGGGGTTAAATACCTATTTTAAAGTCTGACATTAGAGCTAGAAGAGGCATAGGAACATCGCCCTTGGGCATACAAGGGAAATTCTCATTGCATGTGTATTAGAGCTTTGTCAGATGCAGTGTAAGTGACACACAGGAAAGGTCTCCCTAACAGTCTTACTGCTCTCACTGTACGAAAACCTTCCTGGACATGGCCTTGTTACTCTTCTCTGTTTTGTCCTACCTCTGATAACACCTTACAGTGAAAACTTTGTCATGTCATTCATTTTTGCCAATACACTCCTAAGAGTACAGCACCATCCAAGGGGCTAATAGGTGGGTCACAGGGGTCTCTGGCCATGAGTCTTCAGAGAACAGATGCTCAGCTAGCTCCAAGTGCTTCCCTTTTCTTCACTTTGTAGAGATTAGGACTTAATTCAGGAAAGAAATGGAGTTTTCTGGCTGGGCTTAGCATAGCTGGGATTTATCTCTGCTGTCTCTGAAGAAGGTGTCTCAGTACACTAAATTCTGTATTAAATTTCCAGAGAACTAACACATCTCAAGGGCACAACTGTGAATCCTTCTAGTCATTTTCACTGTTGTTTATCAAGAAAGATTTTTTCTTAATGAATTTTTGCTTGTGAACTTATTCTGCTCTGATACAGCCAGTGAATTATCATCCCTATTAATGCTAATTCTTGAGGTTAAGTTTTGAGATACTAGAGATTATGCACAGGATCAATTTTTTAAAAGGTGCTATGGTATTACAGTGTATTACCATTTCTGTATTCCTTTTTGTTTGTATATACTGTATTCTATACGATTTCTGAAGCACTAAGATGTATCGTACAGTTTTAAACCTGCCTAAAGATGCACTCAAGTGTGTAGACAAGCCATTGAGGTTTTTTATACAGGAAATCTATTTCTTATGCAAACAGCTGAAATCCTGCCCTGTGCTTTAGAAGTTAGCTAGACAGGAAAGAGAAACCTCCCTATACTCAGCCTGAGCTTCTCAGAAGACCTTCTGCAATAGGTTATTAGCATGCTGCAAAGAGCACCGTGGTGGGACCTAAGCCCATGTATTACTGAAGACCTGGGCATATGGACTTCTCTCCTCTCTGTGTGTGCTGAAATCCACCCAGCACATTGTTAATTCAAACCAGAAACACGTGTTAGTCCTTTCAGTATGAGAAATGCCTTTTGTATCCCCCTGGAAGGGACTGGTAGGGTCTGCATCTCCCATCACCAGAGCAGAAGTTAATGGAGGAATTCACTTCCTTTAAAACGGAGTGCTGTCAAAATAGAATAGAAAAGTCTAATGATAGGAGAAGAGAAAAAGTGTCATTGTGTCACGCCTGTGCTCACTTGGAAGAACCATCTGCTGGAAGAGCAAAGGAAAAGGAGGCTACTTTCATGGCACCTTTGCTTGGCAGGAAGTCAGGAGCCAGTGGCCACATACCCCTTTGTCCTTTTTCTGCATTACATGCTGCCTCATTTGATGCTGCAGCGAGCAGATACACTACACTACAGCACCACTTCTCCTGTCAGAGAAAAGCCCATCCAGCCCGGCAGCTGGAAGCAATTTCTCTAGGAAATACAGATTGGTGTTTTCCTGATAGAAAGCATTCAAAGAAAGGAAGATGTACAGGGTGCAGGGCTTATCAGTGAAGGCTGCTGTGCTTTACAGCACCAGCCAGTGCTGCCAGGCTCAGAGATGAGCAGAATATAAAGAGCCTTCAGAGAGGTGAGATCCTTGGTAAAAAGAGAGTTTCTGCTCTTCAGCCCAGAATGAATCAGCTGGGAGGTGCTTCTCACTGAGAGGAGAGACACCACACTCTCCTGCCAGCACTAAGACCTCTCCTGTCTCAGAGGTAACTGGGTTCACCAGGATGAGAGTGAAGGGAAACAACTTCCTTAGGGAAGAGCTTGGGTTGTAGGCTTTCACTTTCCCACCTGGGAAGTGAGGGGGGCATTCCATTTTCCCTGAGGTGGTAGAAATCAGAGATCAGAACAATTGGAGTTCCTTTTCTTTTAAATTAAAACATTGTTTTAATGTCTAAGGAAGTGAGAGGCTCAGCCATACTGCTGCAGGGAGGGGAGGATCTCTGAGTAGACTGAGCAGGGGAGGTTGGTTTGATCTTACCAGGTGCCTTGATCTTTTTTTGATGGAAGAAGGTGTTTCTCCTGACACTGCTCTAAAATCTCTACTTCTGTTTTCTCCACGTCCCCTCGCTGTGACCCCACACGAAGGATGAACTGAGAGCTTGCCCAGCCAGACCAGCCTAACAAGGAGTAGCTGTTATGGTTTTACTCAGAGAGAAGCTGTGCTAATTTCACCAGCTGTATGGGTGCAATGGTGCTCACATGTACCACTGCCAGCAGCCTGTCCTTCACCCACTGTGGACAGCCTGAGTCATACACCATGGATCCTAACACAATACCTAAATATCATCACTCTAAATCCAGTCTGATGAAGTTGGTAAGAGTATTTAATCTTCCCAGTTTAGTACGAAATTCAACTTACTTTGCCTTGGCTCCTAATTTGTCCTGTGAGATGACACTAAGAATAGCTACTGAAGCTGTACTTCACTAGAGGAGCACCACGGCTGAACTCAGCTGTGGTACAAGTGTGTACAGCTCCAGTGACTCATGCTGATAATTACAGTGCACGTCACATCAGCCACTGCATCTCTGTGTGCCTCCAAGGAATGTCACCCTTCTCAAGCCTCAGCAGTGGGCTTCATCCTGCTCCTCTGCAGAAACAGTGATCAGAGGGGGGCTATTTAAGCTCATGAGGTTGGTCAGCAGGGAAGACTGAAAAAGCGAGGCCGTGAGCTTTCCTCTGCAATATGAAATGAGACTTCTGCCCATCAATGATTTGAGCAGCTGGATTCCCACAGTAGCTCTGTGTGCTGAAGCCTGGAAAATACTGCAGATGGGCAAGTCTGTCTCAGTTTACACTCTCACTTTTTTCACTCAGTGCCTAGACACAACTGTGACAGAGAAGGAAATGATCTTCAGCATGAACCAAAAGTTGGGAGTGAGAAGTAATTACCCCATGTCGGGCAGTGGCACCACTCTCTAAAGCTGATCTCCCTGCATTGACATTGTTAAATCACTGCCTCCATTCCTTTCAGCTGTCCTTACTCTGTGGCACGTGGGGTTATGGCTGGAATTTTACTAAGCTGAAATGTCCCCCCAGTTTGAGGAGTTTTATATTTAAAAGTTATTCCTTCTGTCTCAGTTTGGCACCCAGCAGTGATAAATTCAGAGATGTTTCTGGGAAGGCAGCCAGGGCTGTCGAAGCTCAAGAAAAATCAATCTTCAACAAAGAAATAAATTAAACTCTGTCACTTTCTATCAATATTTGCCTCTGACTCCACATCACAATTATATAAAAATGGACCATTTGCTTTAAATACTGAGAAGAAGGGAACTACACACAGATATGTTTTGGTAAAAATGAGATCTTTTACATCACAGAGCTATTCTCAACATACTATATGATCTCCTCATAATGAGCATTGCAGGAACAAACACAAAGTCAATTCCGAAGAACTGTAGTACTGTCACCTTCAAAGTCATTACACTTATAAAATAATCCTCCCATTTTTCTCCATGCTGCATTTCATACAGATTTCACATTGACTTTATAGCCTAGATAAAGTAAAAATATAGCACATGCCACTTATCTAGGACAGCAGCACCAGTGAGGCATTGCTTAGTGATCTAGCACAGCTGCATGCTAGTGAACTGTGAGGATTCTTGCTCTGTGAGAACAGACTCAGCCAGGTGTCCATAAGCAACTGTTAAATGTAAAGCCACTACCTCTAGCTCAGGAAGTCCCTAAGCTGCAGATTGCTGGAGACTGGACCAGAGTATATTCAATTCAGGGAGGTAAAACTACACATTATCTTGTTCTCACAAGTTTTTCTGGTGATTTGCTGTAAGCAGTAAAAGAGGCAGAGCACAGGGCTAGACAGAGCTTTAGTCTGACCCAGGCTGCCCACACTCATGGTCCTCACAGACATACTGCACTTGAAGAGCTGTTCACTCCTGTAACTTCCAGGGGAAGCTGTGTTTTACAGATGCACCCAACTGCTGGCTGGCTGTTCATATTTACATGTTTAAATTATACTTACCCCATTAAAATATATATCCAAATTATTTCAAACCGTCTTCCTTTTTATGCATTTTGGGGTATTATGTTTCATCCCTCACATGACCTCCAAACTGAAAAATATGTTGTTCCTTGAGAGAAGATGTGTGATCACATCTAAACATTTTTTCTTTATTTTCTCCGCTTCTTCTGGACCTTTTTGTCATTCTTCATGGAAGAGGGGAGTCTTGTCTGGGATTTTTGTTGTTGATGTTGCTTGGCTTTTTTTACTTACTGAAAACTCTGGTGTCCTCTGGCTTCCTGCTTCTCTTCCTTCTGGTGACATTGTGCTCCTTGGCTCTGTGTCCATAGAAATGATAAAGTGTTGGGGTTCAAAGGTGCACAAGGATGGGTGCTTATTGGGGCTTAATAGAAAAGAGTTGGGGCTGAAGCCCAAATATTATATGTGAGCTGTAGATAAGATCCGTTTCCACAGCATCAATGTTGGAGCACAAATGAACATGCAGATGAAATGGAGAGCACAGATCTGCTTGTTTAACCATAAACCAAATAACTTATCCTAGTTCTGAAACAAATACAAGTGAACCCCTGGGGTTTTATATTATTTCTCCCTAACAACCAGATATTCCTTTTATATAGTTCAATTACTGAACACTTCAGCTGCCAGGAAAGAGGGGGATGGAGAAGGAACTGGTAGAGGTCTCGTATCTCACAACTGCAACAGATTTTTGTGAATTTCTCCCTCACAGAACATCTGACAAAGCACAGTCTGAGGTAATCCTCATCCCCTTTCTATATTTTGTGGCACCAGTCAGGATTTTCAATATGATGGCTTTCCATAACACTAGTCAGCATTACATCCAGAGCTGCTCCCTGTCGGGTTATAGACTGTGGGCAAGAATGCAGAGCCAGGTATGTCTCTCCTGTTCTTCTCAATCTCCTGTTTACTGTATTATCATAGCTAATTGGGAAGCCTGGATATAAAAATAAACAATTTCTCACTGTCCAAAAATAGGTCAAGAAAACCACTGGGCGTGCATAAGAGAGAGACAGCTTTAAAGCACTGACTAAAAGTGATGAGGCTCCAAATTCATGTGGTTGTAATTCTTGATGCAAGTAATGGTGACAGTAATTATAACCAGAGTCCTTCAAACGCAGCCAGGTCTCCAGGCTAGCCTGCCAGCTTGCTCAGTCACTGGGCCTGTTTCCGTGCAGAATATTTATTCAAATTTTAACATGAAAATGCACAGTGTCCTCTGTCATGCTCACGCCCCCCTCCCGAGGTGAGTCTCTCCAGGTAGGGGGATGCTGGCTCCTCTGTACTGCAGAGGGGAGTCGTGTGTGTCCAAATAATGAATGCTAGGTGGGCTTGCTTAGGGAACACAAACTGGCTCAATTCATAATCCAGCTTCTTTCCTTCATTATTGGACTGTATGTGTTACCCCCTCCTCCAGTGAGCTTTTCAGCTCTGTTATTCCACTTTTCCTACTGGAGCTGAGCGTGCAGGGCTGAATCCCCGCAGCACACACCGGGTATGGTCCCTTAGCAAGCAGTACCACTGCCGCCCACCATCCTCCTGCGATGCTGAGAGCCACTCTTACCAGCAGCCAACCATCAGCAAAACGCTCAGGATGCATCGGTGGATGCTTTGGCCACGGGTGTTTGTGACGGACCTGGGTGGGTTTGGTTGGAGGCTCCAGGCTCCACTGCAGTGCACAAAGCCCGCGAGTGCTCGTCGCTGACATCCACAGCTGTTGAGCTCGGTGCCATCAGCCACCAGGAGGAGCCAAAGTAACTTATTTCAGGCTAATTAAAGGCATGAGCTTTCAGGTCACATAATTAGTTCGAAGGGGGTGGAGCAGGGGGAGATGCTATCTGACTTCTGCCTTCTTTGCCCCTGGAGCACCTTGCAGACTGGTTTTGTTTTAGCAGTGACTGAGGGATTCGTGCCAGAGAACTGCATTCTCTGAGGGCAACGCTTCCCAGCTTCCTAAACGAGGGTGCATCAGTCCCAGGGTACAGGCTGTGCTCCGGGCATCCAGGAGTATTCGTCACACACAGTGATGACTATGCACACCAAGTTCAGAGCTAATGCTGGGTGATGAATCAAAGCCACCTAAAGGAATGTGTCTCAACCTTTTCCTTTTTGTACTCAAAGAAAAATTGCGTACCTAAAACCAAGGCCTGGCTTAACCCCCTATCCTTCATACATTCCCAAATAAAATGAATATGAAATTTTAGTGTGTAAGAACAGGATACTGTTATTTTTAATAATTAGAGCATTCTGGAGATGATTCTTGTTGTTTTAGAGGCTATCAGAAACCACTTGAGCAGCAATATATGACCAGCAGGGGCTTGCCTATTTGCAGATTCAGTTAATACAGCATTTGGGGTGCAGCCATTCCTCTGCACCTCCTTGAAACTGCTGGTTGAATACAGAAGAATGTGTAACACTAATGAAGACAATTTTCCTGCTTCACACTACTCATTGTCACCTAGAGAGTAAGTTTTCTTGGCTGTGGGAGCAGTGTTACGGCAGGGACAGCTCCAGTCCCACAGGAGCACTGCTGGTGTTTGCTCTGAGCCCTGTGCTGATGCACACATGGGACGTGCACCACAGATCTCAGTTTTGGAGAATAATCAGATTTTTAGCGTTTTAATTGTTTTCAGGTTTTGAGCTGGCGAGAGAAAAAACCTGTAAGTAAGAGCTTGATGCAGGCTGAATTGCACACAGGCTGGAGGGTGCCCACAGCTCTGGCCACGTGTGACCTCTGGGCACCAAGGTGTGGCCAGAACTTCCTCATCCTCATCCAGAGCCTCCAGCACTTTCCAAAACAACATGGCTTAGGTATGTGCTTTACAAAGTGAGATGTTGTGTTTATTTTTAAGTATTTCGCTCTGGGAAAATTTTGGGATATTTTGATTTCTCAAAATGTGCTTTATGACACTGTGGAGTCAGCTGCAATGATTCAAATGCTGAAGAACAAGAGAATGTATGACTCCATGGGATTATTTTTAGATGGTGAGTTACATTGATTTTTTTAAAAACAAATATGCCACATGAGGCTTAAGGAGGCCTAAACTTCAGGCAGCTTAAGGCTGGGATACTGTATGGAAATGCTGCTGTTGGGAAGTTCTTTCATATGCCTGCTATTGGCCACTCTCAGGAAGAATATAAAAAAGCCACTAGTATCAATTTATATGCCTTTGTGTGTCAAGAAAACCACCCTATAAGGACCCTATTGACTGACTAGACAGACTGGTCCTCTAAAGCCTATTTTTATTGTGCTCCAAGTCTCTTTAATGAGAGTTCTGAATTTGGAAATCACACAGGACCTACATTCAAAACTGAAGTGACCAGCCACAGATCCCAAACGAGATGGCTCCCAAGATGGCAGCTGTGAAGTAGGTAGAAACTACAACTGGAATAGTCATACCCTGGTTCACCATGGATGGTGGAGGGCTTGCAGAGCAGAGGAGTCTCTGGCCACAAGTCTGCCTAAATCCAGCATTGACTCTTACACTGTTTTCCTGGGTCTTGATTTGCGAGGAGGTAGAAAAAGAAGTTTTATGATTAAATGCAAGCAGAAGACATACTTTGCAGAAACTGCACATTTAGTCCTTGGCCAGGAATAGCAGGTGTGGTGCCTCAGCTCCCTGTGAGGAAGCAGGGTGGGGCAGGCAGCGTGGGCAGCCCCAGCCCTGGGCATTGGGCACCTCCCTGGGGATGGGGTCAGACTGAGGCCAGGCCAGGACATCAATCCTAACAGGAACTTGATTCTGCTGTGGCAGGCTGGCATCCTCCATCTTTTCATAGCTGCCAGGATTTATTAATAAAGCCATTGCATCTGTTCTGTTTCACAGTGGCAACTAACACACACACACATATGTGTATATATATATGATTATTTGTATTAATGCAATCAGATGCCATCTGAATCACAGCAGAGGAGAGCTGAGGAGTTACCAATATTGTATCCCTAAGAAATACTGCCCTACGGACATGTAGGTGAACAGGTGGGGTCATTCTGCACAGTGTAAGGCTTATCCTCAAAGCATCACCCAAGAGGCAGAGAAACCTGGTGCCTGGAGCTCCACCCTGGCCTGGCCAAAGATAACCAGCACTGCTGTCTTTGAAGGAAAGAACAAAATTTCCTCTACTCAGATGAAAGAAACCACATCTGCCCTGCTCTAATCATGCTATCCTAATCATATTGCCCTCTTCACCTTCTCCAATGGCTGCAGAGGTTTTAGTGAACTAAAGTGGAGTCAAGTAAATAATAAATGAAATGTTTAGCTTGCTCAGGTTTAAAATATGTTAGTGCTTATTGTTGGAAAGCCTTGTGAAGGAGTAATCAGTAAATGAAAAAGCGTGGGTTTGGTCTGTCGTGCTGAGTTGCAAAAGTAGGTTTGTCCCTCTGCAAACAGTATGTCACTCACTCAGGGTCACTTCCCTGTATTAAAGACAGCCTTATGGTGCACCAACAGTATAAGAGAGAAATCCTCCTGGCTTTGCAGCAAAGGGGAAGAGGAATTTATTAGACTGAGTCATCTTTTCAAGCCCTGCTGCTGGCCCTGGTAGGAATCTCCCCAGAGGAGCAGGATGGTGTACTCTGAAGTACAAAGTGACGCCGTTTGCTCCAACACCACGAATACTCCAGTGTGAGTGTGGCTACATTGCATGTACTCACAATTTAAGAAGTCTCTGTTGCAGTCCAGTTCTAATACATACTCCTTTGGGAATGCAGAGTGCTCCAGCACAGCTGGCAGCTGGATGCCAGTTTTGGATATTCCTTACAAACTTTCTGGGTGTGGTGGTGGCCCTTGGCCCAAAGCAGCCTATTGTGTGCAGCTGTAAGGAGTCAGTGCTGGGCTTCTCACTCTGTCCCAGCAGATGTTTCCATAAGCTGCTTTCTCCTACGTGAATGCATTGATGTCTAAGTCCTTGGCTGGGCTTGACCATGCAAAGGCTTCCCAGGTTTCCAGAGGTAGGCCTTCACTAAGTGGTTGTGCTTTACTAAGAACCACTCTCCATTTCTTCTTAGACCACAACATGAAAAAAGGGTCCTTATTTGAGTAATATTTTATTTCTGATCCCACAGGTTTTGGTGATGGAGTGTGACAGAGTGGTCTGCCTGGAGCAGGGCTTTCCTTATCCCAGCACAGAGTGAGAATGTTTCCCACCTTCAGAAGGGACACAGTGTGGAACTTCTGTGTGTTAGACTGAGACACCTTCTTGTACGCTGGTGCATCACTCACATCCCCTCAAACTTCTCATATTTTTGGATATTGTTGATGTTTATCTACCTTTGCAGATGTCTACAGTCAAATACTGAAGGTGAACAAGGCAGATGGAAGAGTGAGGCAAATCAAAGGCTTTTAGGGGTTAGTACAGAAGCCTGGTCTGCCTGGTCTCAACATCCACTGCCTTTGAGAAAGTGATACACAACCTTGAGAGCTCTGCTGCAGAAGTTCTGACATTCTTAAAAATAGAATAAAGATGATATAATAATTAAAATACAATAATTTTAAATAGTCTTTTAACTTAACATACTTTGGTGGATGGAAGATAGTTATCTTAAGTAATTACCCTGCTATCCTAGTGACAGACTGATGGTGACCTTTATACTGCAAGTGAATTATGCAAATTGGTATTTTCATTAAACATTAAATAACTCCCTTGGGAGGAAAAAAATGTAACTTATTGTTCACTGGCTATTAAAGTCTAATGATATGATTTACCACAACTTTGTTTTCCATCTCCAAGGGCTCCAGAGGAGAAGGGATTAAATCGTGGTTTAGAATTTGAGGCTTAGACAAACAAAAACAAATACCAGTTAGTTCATCCTGTGCTCAAAGGGTATGTTCTCTCTAGGAGAACATCAGTACAACAGTAAAATGCCTCCAGTCCCATACTTTCTAGTCCCCTGTGCTCCTCAGAACTACAAAGTAGCCTTCCCATTAACATAGCCTACTTCTCATCATCAATCCTTACTTCATAGTAACTTATCAGCATGCCTCAAACTTAAAACCTGGCTACTTGTCCTGCTTTCAGCACTTCACATGGACCACACATGCTCCCAAAGCCACTCAGGCTGAATCAGGCTCAGGGACAACAAAATGCAGATAAGTAAAGCCTACAGGAAAGTCAAGTTCACCTGATAGACAGAAACAATGGGAACACTGGAAAACATGCTTCCAGCACAGCAAAAGTGATGAAAGTTGACTGCATTATGTCAACTGCAGGCTTTAGGAATAAGAGTTACTCTGTTTATTTTTAATAATTCCTATTGTACAAAATGGCCCTTGGTAATTGCACAGTTTATGCAGAGAGTGAAGCACTTTGTCAGTTGTACAGTAGAAAAGCTTGGTCCTGAAGCCCTTCTACAGATTTCTACAGTTTAAACAACTTTTTTTGAAACTTCCACCATTGCATTAAAAGGGATCTCAGAAGGGATGCACTTTATTAAAGGTAACTCAACATCCATTCCAAGAAAAGAAAGAGAATGCAGGCATTTGGGAAGCACTATGAGCTGCGCACAGCAAGGGAGGTACAACTGCAACCTGCAAGAGCTGACTTACTCTTCTCAGCACCAGTATGGGATGTATGGGACCATACTGTGTGCTTCATGTGAAAAATCAAAATATTGGTGCCTTATTATTTGGTGCTTTGTGCTGAAGATAAAACAGTAAATAGATTTCTCTGAAATCTTTCTGTTAAAATAGTCATGGTCTCACCCAAAATGAGAGAATCAGGGTTCCCATGTATATGTGTAATGTACATTAACACTGGAGAGTTAATTTAATTTGCTTTTCAAAGTATTAAGGTATCAACCATTTGAACAGTGGATGCCAATGGAACAGCTTTAGAAAACATATTCAATTGTTAGTCATATTTCATTTTGAAACACCAAAGTTTCCTGGTCCACTAAACTACAGTTAACATGTCCTTTATAAATAAATAAACACACCACACATTATTTTAATTTCTTAACACTTCTGTACTGGGCTGTAGGAAAATGCAACTTTTTAAAATTTTGTGAGTTACTACAACCTACCAATAACAAAGTTTGTATTTAATGTACCAGTCCAGTGGTGCTGTTGTGTGCAGCCCCTTTAGAAGACTGAGCAAACCAGGTGGAAGTTTCACCCTAATCTGCTGAATTGAAATACTGAAGCCTTGGCCATGAACAAGATTGTTTGTATCACAGTGCAATCCAGTCTACTTAATTTAGGGAAGTCCTTGTCAACTCTACATTGCTGAAAAATCATTAGCCATATAAATTAATCTAAATTATCACTTATTTTCTTTTTAGAGCAAGTGGAGAGAGATAATTGCTCAATGGTGATTAGGGAACTGTGTTAAGAGAGGAGGAAAATTCAGTGTTCTGGTCTCTGCTTCCAGGGCAAGTTCCCCCAGGTCTTCCTTCACCTCACACAGTGGTCCAGAGACAAGACTATTACAGAAAAGGTCACCATCACCTTGACATTCAAGTGCCTGCTTGAAGACAAAAACTAATGGAGAAGACACCATTTTCATTGGGTAATCTGTTCTAATCTCATTTGTGTTGTTAAAATAGAATTCATTGCTATTAAAGCTTTAAGTCTTAACTTTTCTTCTGTGTTATTCTTGTCTCGGTTAGATTAAACAGCTCTTAGTTTATAGTGCTTTGTTCCTCTGATAATGCTTATATGCTGTAATCAAACCAACTCTCAAAGCAGGGATAAACTAAACAGATCCCTGTAAATCTCAGTATATTAAAGTAGCTTGTAAGACAGGAACAAATGATACACCAGAACCCTGTGTTTGTGTCACCAAAGAAAAAAAAAGACAAAATGTAAAACTGAGCTTTTCCCACATTTTCAGGTTTATTTAGAATTAAGTTGGTTTTATTCTATTATTATTACTACTACTATTTCTGTTGTTGTTTTCTTGTTCTTGTTGTTAAACGGACAGACTGTCAGTTTCTTGATGGATTCAGTCACCCAGATCTGCAATAACTCATTCCAAAATAAACATATTCTAGAAAATATGATCCAGTCTGGAAATGCTAAAAAGTAAAGCATTTTCCAAATAAATGTTAGTTCATTATATTTTCATGTAATGAAATTGTCTTTTAAAGAAATAAGATTGCTTTTTCCTAAATAACCTCATTTAACTTCTGCTTTCAAGCAAAGGTATATTAATCCTTTGTTGTTATTATGTGTCCAAAATTCTTAATAGAGACACAAGATTCCCATCAGTGCTTGGTAAGTTGTCACAATACAGAGTTGGAGTAAACTTGATTGTGCAGAGAGGACCTTGGCAGTGGCTGGTGAGTTCTGATAACAGCAGCCAAGTGTCAGGTAGTTCATTAGCCAGGGAAATGGGCTGGCCCATGGAATCAGCTGCCATACTCCCTCCATCTCCAGTGTGTGGTGCACATCTCTATCCTTCCACTTCATGTTATGGGAAGCTCTTTTTGGAACTTTTGCTCCAGGATCAGGGCAATTGATTGCTCGGATTCAAAACAGAGAATTAATTTTAAATTTTAGTAATTTTGACTTAAATTTCTACAGTTCAAACATCTTTCTGGAAACTTCTGATATTGCATTAAAAGAAATTTCAGTATTTTACTTAAGATATCCCAATATCTGTACTGAGAAAAGCAAAGGCACTCAGGTTTCTGGGAAGCACCACAAAAAGGAAGCTACAGCAAGTGCACTTGAATAACAATTGATTTAAGTAATTTTAACTTTAACAAACCACCTTACTGTCCCTGGGTCACACACTGCTGTGTTTGGCCTTCTTATAGGTACTCTTCAGCATTGCAAATCCTTTTGGTGTCTGTGCCAAAACATCAGTGGAAATGGGATACAGGCTGTGTCACTACTTGTACTGCCACTGTGGGAACTGCTGAAGAGTCTCTTTTCCCCATAAAGCCAGTAGACCCAGTACCTACGCCCAGCTCCAGCTTGATTGACAGTAGAAAGAATAAGGCAAAACCCAACCAACATGTAAATGAGCTCCTGTGAACATGAGTCTGACCTGTGGCCCCGGTTAGGCAACTGCAATTGTTGAACAAATGTAATCTGACAGCAGGGCTTTATCCCAGATCATCATTTGTGCAGTGGAGCGCTTGGGTACTTTTTTGACCTGGTGCTGGGATTCTGGAAGCTAAAAGTACCAACCACAGCCTCACAGAGAACGATTATTTAAGGTGAACAAGCCACTAAGGACATCCTGATACCTGCTGCAGAAGAAAAAGCAAAATCACTTCTGCTTGTCCCAGGAGACATGCAGGGCTTGCTTCAGTTGCCTAAACACAGCTGTGTCCTGCCATTGGAGATATCTCTGGACAGATAAGATAGATACAGGTCCTTTTGAAGTGACATGTGAAGAGCAGGTCAGATACCCCAGGTTATCCCAAAGAGCATGGATTATATGCACTTGCTAGGTTGGTGAATTGTCAAACAGCCAGTTCAGCTGCATCACTCTCCTTTAATTGTGCTGATTAGGGGGCACGGTGCAGGTGCCATCACATAAATATGTGAAGCCAATGGAGATGCTCTGGAATAGTTGCCTTGAGTTACTGATTCAGGTGAGTGTAGGTCTTCTATGGACTCTAGAAATGTTGATTGGAAGGGACCTTGAGAGGTCACCTGGTCCAGTGTGAACATGCCAAGGCACAATTCATGGCCACTGTTCATTAGCTGATGCTAGTGAAGCTATGACAGGAAGAGCAATGATTCTCCTACACCACTTCTCCCTGGAGCAATGGTATAGCAGCACAGCCTCTAACAGACAGACTGTGAAAGGCTACCTAACTCTTTCAGAACAGAGCACGCAGACATTATATGTTGTCTAAACTTTTTTTGATGTGGTAAAAACCAGATTTAGCTTGGGCATAACATATACAACTATTTAAGTTGTGTTTAAACACTGCAGCTACAGTTACTATAAACCTCACAAACTGTTTTTCTCTATTCAGCTCTTCCAAAAAGATTAAGTATTTATTCCGTAATATTTTCTTCCCATACCTGTTACTGCTCCCTGAAAACCAATGACATGAACCCTCCACACTGTAGGAAATCCCTATGTCACCTAAACTGTCATAATGCATAACAGTCAGTGCTGCACAGGCCTAGGAACATAAAAATGGCCACAGAGATCAGGTCAAAATTCATCTGGTGCAGTATTTCACCTCTGATATGTGGCCAAAAGTGGGTGCCTAGGGAAAAATTTGCAGAATATAGTAAAATAATAAACAGGAGTATTTTCTCAGAATAAACACTCAGTCTGCCATCAATGGTGGCCCAGGGAACTTCCTGAGCCAGAGGAGATAATTTTGGATTTAATACTAGCACATTATTCTCTATGGACAGTTTACACTTAAATCCATGCACATCTACATACCTCTGATCCAGGCTGGTGAGAGCTGAAGAGTGTGATCTTGCAAGTCCCTGCCAAACTACTCCAGGTAATCTCTTGATCATTCTAGATGACCATTGAACCACGGACCATATACAGATGTTATGGTTCAAAGCTCCAGGAAAAAATGCAACCAGTGGCACGTTCTTTGCACCCTGCCTCATATCTGCTCAATGTACATTCGCAGATATTGAGGCCAGAATGAATCTATAGATCTCACTCCCACTATAAAAAACTGTATCCAATTATTGCCCCCATTATTTGGAGCATGGAGTCAACTTGCAGATTAAAACCCTAAATTTGTGCTATAGTCATTGCCAATATAGCTACTGCACACTGCATTTAGACTGGGAGCTCTTCTGGCTCACTGATATAGACACCTACATCTGCTGAGTTGAACAGCTCTCCCAGTTCCACCAGTGACACAGATGACAATGCTACTGCCAGGAACAAGAACATGGAAAACCAGCCCAACTCTTTGGGTCTTAACCTGCAAGGTGAATTCCGTATGACTGATACAATCAGCCCCCAGAATGACACCTGAAACTGCCTGAAATTCATGTGATTTTATGACTGGGTATTATGTCAACCTGAAGTTTCAAACTCTACAGTTATTAACTTTTGAAAGACTGCTTTCCAAAGGGTTAATGAGTCATATCACTAGCTGATAGAAATGCCAATTAACAGGGATCAGCTGTAGAATAATTAGATGCAGAATGGGAACATTAGGCATGCACAGAAGTTACAAAACCCAGGAGGATAGTGTAAAATTGCAGTTTCTAGGGAGCAGAATCTCTAGAAACCCTTAGTCAAATTTCCTAACACAACATATAAGAGTTTTCAATGTAATTAAAACTAGCTTATGTATTTTTAAGTATTTAGACCCTTTATAAGGTGTTCAATTTTCTTTTACCACAGAATCACTCAACAGAATAACATTTGATGAATACATCTGGAAAATGCATGTATTTTAGTGGCTGATAACATCTGCAGTCACCTAGCAACATATTTGTGACAGTGACCTGGTAAATTGTTGAATGACATTTTTAACTGCTTAGCCACTGGGCTGAACAGGTTTTTCTCATCTCTGTCAGATTCAGTATTAGAGAAAAAAAGGGAATTAGGTATATTAATGCATGGAGAGTGAATATTATAATATTAGAAAAGGCATTGTGATTTCAGCCAAGTATTCTTATAATTCCAAAGAAGAAATGCTGAGAAGTTTTTCCCACCTTCTTTTGCCTTGGTTGCTTAAACTATGTTGATTATATAGATTATCTGACTTTAAGTCTATTAAGAACACAAGAAATCTATTAAAACATGGACTTTAGTTTTGCACGCATTTTCTGTGTCTTAGAGAACAGTATTTCTTGCTTGTATTTTCGCTAAATAATATTAACATCAAGAATATTTGCACGTAACATGATCTATTAATAGATAGCTATTAATATATCTGGATAGAGCGTGTGGCTCTTTGTGCATGCTTTTATGCTGCATCTCTTCAACCTCTTCATATCAAATATAGAATAAGTTAAGTGATGCACTAATCCTGGAAACAAGCATATGAAAAATTCACATTATCATACTTTCCAAGAATTAGCTATAGAAGGTCTGTACCTTTCATCCCAAACACAGAGAAGTGACCTTTCAGTTACATGCAACATTATTTTCTTCTTTTTATGGCCTTTGAGTTTGTTTCTTCATAGCCTTGCTACAGTGAGCTCAGCAGCAGCAGAGACAAGGACTTCTATAAGGACATTCTTTCTTGGGCCCGCTGACAATACACAACAACTAATGCACAGTTTCAGTTCAACTCATTGGCAGCTGAATCACTGAACACATGTGTCCACCAGCTTACTGGGCAGGGTGGGATTCAGCTCTCCCCACACTAGATACCAGCATTGGTCTGCCAACACGTGCTTTGAGGTCTAATTCCAGCATTGATCAAACTTCCATTGACCAGAGTGACTTAAGACACCTGTACAGTCTTCAGTGAAGGGGAAAAAATGATGAATGCTGAATAGTGCATGAAAAATGAATTCATATCCCTCCCTTGGTCTCTTTCAGGTTTTATACAACATACAAAAGGCAAATGTCCCTAACGGATCAATG
The DNA here is from genome assembly GCA_013390005.1 of Calyptomena viridis. NCBI lineage: Eukaryota > Metazoa > Chordata > Aves > Passeriformes > Eurylaimidae > Calyptomena > Calyptomena viridis. The sequence continues at coordinate 315,215 of WEIV01024872.1, forward strand.
TCTTAGAGGATTATTAAACCACGAGTTCCAAGATGGCTCAAAGCCCATTTAAACCCACTGCAATTTGTGCATGAACATTCCTTCCTTGTTGGAAAAAGAATTCACCCTTGAAAAATTATGTATGAACATGTAGCGACTGCAAGGTGAAAAACTACCCCCAAAATCTAGCTCACTACTTAGTGAATATAAAGCAGAGGTGAGTAGTCAGATGTTCTAGAAACCATTGTGATAAATTTGGATGGACCCTCCCAGAACATCTCAATGAGGATTTGGAATAAAAAAAAGTCTGCTTGTGAATAGCAGGTAATTCCATTGGTTAAAATTCCCCTCTAGCAATATAATTGATTCAGTATTTTCTGTATTTTCTAGACATAGAAAGATCACATTTTGGTTCACTCTTGTACTGCATGTAAAGAGGTATGAATGGGGATGAACCTGTGCACAGGAGTCATGGCCTTACTAAGGCAGTAGGTAGGCTTTAGGTGGGAGATCACAGCAGCCAATAAACAGGCAGCACACAATTTGAGTATATCCCAAATAATTGCTCTTACTCTACATCTCATTTCATACCATCTCCTATAAACTACATTCATGAGTGGAAATGCATTCATGAGGAAAAAGCTTGTCCTGAAAGCAGTCACTACTTAATACCCCTGTCATTTCTCTTTACAACCATGCTGTTGCTGTAATGCCCATAAAATGACCTCACAATGGTTAGACAGCTGATGTCATCTGATTGATCCTTATTTCACTAATTATAAGTGTCTCACTGATGTTTTCTACTTCTCTGCCATCAGCTGGGCCACAGTCTGCTTTTGTCTCTGAAAGTTCTTCGTGGCAGGAACTAACTTCTTGGAAAAATATACTGTCTTGCACAACAGGACCTTGACCTTTGACTGAAATCCCCGGACACTGAAGCTTGTTGTTTGAGAACACAAACAGCCTGGGCATGCCTGGACAAAGCCTTCTGGTAAGAGACGATGTAGAAAAGAGGTCCTTCCTATGTGTCTGAAACCAGCCATGGTAAGAACAAACTCTAAAGGATCTATGAACATGCAAGACTTGTGCTGCTGCTGTTCATTGACATTTTTGGCTGAATTTATCAAAAAGACAGGAAGTCTTTACCCAATAAAGTTAAAATCCACCTGTTCTTCTACGAAATGAGAAAATTGATGAGGAAGGTATTTCAGACCATTCCTTTTCAATTCTGGTGTTTTCTATCCACATAACTTGACTTTTTTTAGCAACCACCTCACCTACATCCCACCCTTCCATGCCACCCTTTCCTCCTCCAGCACCACTTATATACTTCCAGGTATATATTTGCCATGGCAGCTTTTGCCCATCCATGTACAGAAACTGCCACAAGGATTCCTCAGCATCCTCTCACAACCAGCACAACTCAAGAGCTTCCAGCATTCCATCCTCTGTAGGAGGCTTGGGCCGCAGCTCTTCAGGAGAGCCATATCCCAGTATGATTCACAGAGGGATGTTGTGGTGTGCTGCCACAAGTGCCAGCTTGCCCACGTGCCGTGTGGCAGGAGCACGACCTGCCTGCACCTCAGAAGCTTTGCAGAAGTGACAGGTGACATCCTGCAGGGCCATGACTCTGAAAGGACATGGTACCAAACAACGCCACAGCTATGAGGCACTAATAGTACCTGTAGCACTAGTAGTATTACCTGTAATACCAGTCACCTGTCCTACTCGGCAGTGCTGAGCGTGGCCCTGCTTGGAGCCACCTTGATGGCATGGTGCCTCCCGGCTGCGCTTCCCTGTGGGAACACACACTTTGTCTTTTCCTCTAACCCTTCCTACTTCCTTACCAGCAGCATTCCTCCCTTTCTTTAACACATACAAGGAGTCAGAGGAGCCCAAAATGGTCCTGGGTCAGGATGACTTATGGGTTTGAGTTCCCACACAAGGAAGTGGAGGGGGCCAGAAGGTGAGCGGTTCCTCCTGTCCCCCATGACATCCTCTATTATGGCTTCTCATAATGAAGTCTCCAAGAAATAAACTGTGTGTCCCTGCGAGATGAGATTAGCAGACGAGTGGAGGGTTTGGTGAGCAAAAAGAGATTTCCATCTATGCCCCCAGCCCCAAAGGCTTACTAGCATTTACCACCATTAGTATTCCTATAGTTACAGATGCATGAATGAAGAGCTGCAATAGCAGCAGCAACCATGGAGTGCTACCACATTCAACCAAAAAGCAGGATAAGCACAGGCATAGTGACAATGGAACCATGTCCTAGCTCTTTAGAGCACAAGCAGACCTAGTGCATGACTGCACAAAATACACGTGCTTCAAATCTGCTCCTGGTTCCATTCTTCCCAGGATTTTATACACCCGTCTGGGTGAACTCAAGCAAATCCCAAGACAAAAAACCACAGAACTAAATATTACCAAACTCTGAGAGGTCCAGATGAATTTGCCCAGCCCAGAAAAAGCCAAATCCAGTCTTTTGTGAATTTTGGATGTGGAGATCAAGTCAGAGCTGTACTTCATGGCTTGGTCCCACCTTTAATATACAGGTTAAAAATATGGCAGCCCTTAAAGCAATTCTTTTTTGTCTTGCATGACTGCCTTTCTGATTTCAGGACTTCAGTGATGACTAAAGACATAGTTGCTACTGACTTGACCTCTCCCAGCGGAGGCATCTTCTTACCTACGTGTTTCTTTGGGAGGCAATTATTTTCTTCCTGCTTCTGAGGTTTGCAATTTTGGAGCTAGTGCTTTCTTTCAAGCTCCCACAACCCTCTCAGGAGCCACTCCAGGTAAAAGCAAATGTTATCTCAAAGGGATACTGAGGCTTTTATTACATCGTGACTTCACTTCTATAATTTGTTATTTGCTGATCTGCCTGCCATTTCCCTGAGGCATTTGCAGCTCACATTGAACTTCACTATTGAAACCTGGATTTCTCAGCATTTTGCTTCTTTCTTGAGAGAACTTCTTTGACTTCATCATGGTAAAGTGGCAGTTTCAGGCCAAAATTAATTTTCTGCATACCGGCTTTCAGAGGTCCTTCCACTTCTCATCTTCTCATCATTTTATTTTCCTCTCACTTCATTTGCTGTGTCTCATTTGGTGCTGATGACAGCCTTCTCCCTTTGAGTTGCTTTTTATCTCCTTCTGTCAGATTCAGTTTTACTGGAGAACCTCCAGAAAACTGCCAAAGCCCTGCACTGTGTGCAGGTCTCACAGTGTCTGAGTGCCCTCACCTGCCAGTTCAACTCATCCAACATGGGACTGTGAAAAGAGGGGCTAACCAGGACTGGTTTTGCTTCCCCTTCAATTCTTCTGAAAGGTTCTTCTTGTCTTTTCCCTCCGTTCTCTCTTTGTCTGTGATGAACGCCCGTACAAAAACCCAGCACAGGGCTTACCTGCCCCATGGCTGGTGAGAAACTCAGCTTCAGTTGTCTCCAAAGACATGGATACATATAAGACACTGTGAAAGAGACAATGCTAAGTCCATTGTATAGACTCTCTAGCAATAGCTGAAGAACTTAAGACTCATTTGAGGGACAATACTGGCCAAAAGATAGCTGTGTTGTTGCACACTGAGATTTCCTATGAGCTAACGAGCAAAGTTTAGAAATCCCTTTTGTAGGTCTCTGTGTAAGCTATGTGCATAAGGTCAAACCCTGCCTCCACTTCCATCTCCTTTGTACAGGTCCTCTCAAACTGCAAAGAGAAAAGAGCACTTTTTATGGCTTCTTTAGGGGAATAGTCAGGTGGCACAAGACTTGTTTTGCTTGACTCAGGTGGATGCATTTGGTGCTGACCCTTGTCTGGGAGATCCTCCCAGCCAGTGACCAAGGCTGTTCTGAAATGCCTTCTACTCTGCTACTCTGAGTGAATGGTGATGGAAAATCAGCTGTGCCCTACTTTTTGTGCTTCCTGAATTCACTTCAGCAGTGCTTACGGATGATTTATCTTCTGGAAGGCATTCAAACAGTCCAGATATGTGTGCTTTTGCAAGTCTCCACCTGCAGAGCACAGTAACTCTGCTGGCTTGGAGCCAGACCCACACTGCCCCTGTTGAACAACCTGGGACACATGAGATTGCCAATATGACGCAGAGGGGTGTCCCCAGGCTGTGACATCAGCACTGGACACATGTTCCAGAGTGCTGAGCACGATGCAAAACCTATACAGAGAGAGTGGAAGGGAACAGGAAATCCTGGGATGCCATTCCTTAAGCAGGCATATCGACACCACTCTTCAAAAGAGGCCTGAAGTGTTTCCAGCTGCTACCCAGAAATGGGGCCCAGGGTAGTCAGACCTGCCATCTGCTCCAACGTGCTAGAATGCTATATTTGAGCATTTGGAAACCACAACAGTTTGCTTCTGACTCTCCAGGCATCTGCTTCCCAAGCACAGTCAAAGCCATTGGTTGTGCCTCCCCAGTGCAAACCCGGTCGGCACCTTGTTCACACCTGGTTGTGCCCTTGTGTGTGCGGGTGCCCACGCCCTCCCTCAGCACAAGCATCTACCTCTGCCTGGTTTGTTCTGCCTCCAACTCCTGATAAATCTTGCCCGCCTCTCCCTCTCCTTGCAGAATCCCAGACATCTGATTTTGCTCCTCCTGTCTAGTCCTCGTTGCCAGCACTGCTGAGTTCTGCCTTTTCCCATACGTGCTCCACAAATAAAGGGGCAACCTGTCCATGGAGACACTGAGCAGCCAGGTCACAGCCCTAAAGAACAGTGAGGACCACGGCACAGCACAAGCATCTACCCTGGCATGCCCTGACAGCCAGGCAGAGAAACCACGCAAGATGATCATTCTGCACCAGTGGGTTGGCAGGATTCCTTAGCTGCATTCCCAGATTTTGTAACATTTGGTTGCATTGGGGAAGACAGTGAAAGTCTGATTTCAAAAGCTGGATGGATTTCACAGGAAAACACTTCTAAAATTAGCTTTTTTAAAATGTGCTTTCACATTTCAATGGCTGCTGTATTGGTAGCAGTTGGGGTTAGCACCTAACTCCTGACTTGGTTTGAGTAAACTGAATGCCTCCTGATCAGTCTGCTTCCAGCCTTCATATGGAAACAAAATACGACAATGGTAATATATATATACAAAAGCTTTGAGGGCTTTGCCTTGATGACAGCAATGAGATATTCCATTTTTATTAATATTTTCAATTTTTAGCACTTAGGCATAACCTCTTAAAAATTTATAGGTCAGATCTGTGTCTCACTTAAAGTCAGGAACAGCTTTTCTACTAGTTTCAATGGAATTCAGGTTCAGTGCATTATCACTGGTGTATCAATCTCTTCCAATTTGTATCAGCATTAGCATTGCTAATAATTTCACTGTGAATGTAGTGATCTATAAGAGGATTTTTACATTCAACTTACTACCAGAATATAACACTTTTAAATGATATATGACACTTTCTAACTGATACATGTACAGCTAAGATCTCAAAAGTGTGAACCCTCAGTATATTAATGCAGAATATAAATGTTAATGCAGAATATAAATAACAACCCAAGGGTAATATTTTTCCATTTCACTCATTAACCTAGTTTTGGCATATTTTGTGGATAAAAGGCACTATATTTCAAAGTTTGTATTTGGCAAAACAGCTGATCTTTGTTGTCATCAATTGTAATAATTATTTGAATACCAGGAAGTCATCATTCATTAGCTCAGAGTCCTGTAGCTGATGTTTGCTTTTATTTCATGGATCTCTGGTATAAATAGCCTTGATGACATATCAGTAATATCTTAAATTTTGAGCAGGTTTGCCATTCTCCCCAGAAAACAGGCAGTTCAAGAAGTCTGACAATCTTGCCCCAGCTTCTCTTTTCCTTTTGCTGTTGGAGACCACTTGCACAGCAGACATCTGCACTGGTACCTACAGCACCAGGTCATCCTTGTGTGCTCTGAGCCAGGCAAGACCCTGGAGGGGTCAGACCCAGGCTCATATATCATAGAGCAGGTTGCTAATCCCCACTACCAACACTGAAAGAAGAAAGAAAACAAGAAATGCAGCCTGGGAAGGAAGCCCCTGGTAATGCTGCAGTTTTTACACCTATTTATGTACCATCTGTTGGTCAGGGTTGTGCCTACAAGTACAGACTAGCATTTAATTGGAACGGGCCTGGAAAAGCAGCGTGAAGGGACAGTAAAGCAGTGGTGAACACAGGCATAATTTTTTGCAGTGTGATACAACAGACACTTGATATCTTGCTGCATTTCTTCATTCATTCATTCATTGTGAGGTGAATTTTTCAGCTGCCTTTTCCTTCGTGTCTGCAGTGTGAACCACAGCACCATTTCACAGCCATCTAGCTAGGCAGATCTCACCATGGATACCCATTTAAATAGAGAAGTCACAGGACAGTTGCTATTTGTGTGCCTGAATGGAAGTCTATTGTGGTTTTTTTTTTTTTGCTTCAGTGAAGCAGAACAAACCCTCCTTTTTCTTTGTTTATATGAGCTGAAAAAACATACTGGTACTGACTTTCAGATAAAAACTCTTAGTTGTGGTCAGTTCCTGCTCTCTTTAAGAACATCTGGGAATACAGAGACAGTCCATCTGTCCTGCTCCTACACTTAGGAAAAACACCTGTGATATTAAATACCCTTCTCATTTTCTCTGTATGATTACAACTCGTGTTGTAGTCCCTTGTGCTCAAGGACTGTTTCTTTTCTCCATTTGCCCATATCTAGAAACACCACTAACTTCCAGGCACTACCCAAATAGCAGGTTTTGATATATAATATCATGCAAGGAAATGATTTTATTTTTCACTTGAGGTATTGAGTCAAACCACAGAAGACCTCAGCCTTGTCTCAGAGAGCCAGTGTCATCTTTGACGCATAACTTCTCCCTGCACTCTGGCTCTGTGTCTGTATTTTTAATTTGTTTTGCCACAGTGTCCTTGTCAGAGACCAGGGGCTCCTTGTGTCTCTGTTGTATAAACATATAAGCAAACACTAGTTTTTGCTGCAGTAAATTCACATACTCAGAAGGAAACACAATCTGTGGGAAAAAAAAAATAGTAAAATGAAGGTAAAGGAAAGGGGAAAAAAAGATGTGTAACGCATTTACAGTAACATCTGAGATGTATTCTCTGTACAGCCTTGTGCACAAGCCAGTGCACAGTGCAAGGCCACTGGTTCTCCATGAGAGCTTGCTCTGCTCAACCTCTCAGCCTGCCTGGGTTGTGACCAGACACTTGTGGTGCTGAGCCAGCTCAGGTGTCCCCACAATGTGCAGGGGCTTTGTTCAGCCATGCAGAGGGGCCACAGCCTGCTCAGGGCAGATTAAGAGCTGACATTTTTACACACAGCTTCAGCTCCATTTTAAGACCTCTGGTTTTTTAAAACAGGTTAAAGCACTTTCACATTGTTAGTATCAATCAATTTTTCATACATTAACTTAAAGGACACTAAGCTAAGTCTTGTCTTGAGGCACATCTTAAAGGACAATAACATTCCCCTTGCAGAGGTGTCTGCATGTGAATTGGATGTCCAGCCTTTGGTCACAGTCAGTGGAGTCCAGAGATGTGCCCACCTCACCCTAAAACAGACCTCTTGGTACACAAACCAGCTGGCTAAATTTAGATGTCTAGTGCCTGCTTTGCCTGTGGTATCCAAGACATTTACACAGAATTGCCAAATATTAAACATGACCTTTCTCCCTCCAAAGTGGAAGCTGGAAGCTGGGGCCTATTACAGGACATCTCAAATTGCTCTAGAGAAATATATGTGGGCAGCTGAAGCAGTCAGCAGGATAACTCTCCAGGTTTCCTGTCTATAATGAGAGTTTGGATCTATCTCATGCACAGACATTTCATTCTCCCTGAAGATGACGTAAGAAGATTGTGTCAATATTTTTCCTTCCCAAAAGGTGGGAAGTTTGGCTCCAAGTTCCAAATCAGCTTCTCCCAGAGCATTTTTCCTCCCCAGAGCATCATGGGGCTCACCCAACTCTTCATGACTTTCCATACCTCCAAGCAGTATCCAGCTTGCCTTTAGCCAATGCACTGACATGGTTTTGTGTACTGCTAGAATTAATTCAACTATAATGTAAGCTGCTGGAAAGGAAAAGTGTTTATCCAGGACTCAGCACCTCTCAGACTTTGTCATTATTTATATAGTGTTTATATTGCTCAGTGGTGCCAATCAGGGTAAGTATTTATTGCTGCAGGGTGTTTACTGCTCCATATCTGAATATAGCTGCTGCCCTGAAGAGCTTACAATTTAATTATAAATCAAGATGCTGGGAGTTTAAAAGATGGGAGAAAACTCATGTCATAAAGTCAGGAAAAGCAAAACAGTTTTTAAAACTCTGCTTATTTTTTTAAATTATATGCTTTTCAATTAAAAAAAACCCCAAACAAACAACTAACCAAACCTCGCATGCTTAATTTTTCTTTTTCCCTTTCTGTTTCTCAATGCAATTGATATTTCTCAGTAGAAAGATTGCTCTTTACATAATTTCAAGTTTCTATTTAATCCTATTTAAGATTCTTTCTCACGTTTATAACTTCCATCTACTTACATACCATTGGTTTAGGTGTCTCTCACAAGCTTGGTGGTGGATTATCAGCAGGGACATACAAGGCCTTTCTTTCCCTGGTGGTCTATAAAGCCAGGCATGTCACATCCATCCATTTTGCCTCCATTTCTCTTGGTTTATCTGCCTACCTATGATCCAGCCTCCAGGATGGACCGTGTGCCAACATGTAGGTTTCCTACTGGCTTCTCAGCAGGACCTTCTCTGGACTTCCTGGGTCCACCAGTCCTGCCGTGAGTCTTGGAACATCACCCACCCTTATCCCACCTGCATTACCTCAATGTATTCCAGCTCACCTCCGCCACCCAACTCAATTCATAGAATCCATGGACACAAGATCACTCCTACCACCCATTTTAAAAGATAATTTGCATTATCTCTGCAGGATACCCCCCCACTTACTACTCAATTTGATGAAAATCAGAAACATATGACTGCAAGTATTACCCACATCATAGCTGGCACCAAAATGTGCTGCTGCTGTGCAACATGTAGGACACTAGAAGTGCAAAAGGCATTACAGGCAGCATTAAGATTTTTACAAAAATCATTGTATATTAAAAATCAGGGTTTAGATGTACACTACACACATTTGGACTGTTATCTCCTATTCAGATTCCACAGCTGTACTGTCAAAGCTCTCCTCTCTCCAGACACAGAAGAGTCACAGAAAGTTGGAGAGAAACACTCTTCTTCTGCACCAGAAAGCTGGTTGTTAAGAAAACATCTCTTAGATGCATAGGTCATATTGCATTTTCTCATCTGAGCTCATCTTTTCACTACCAGGCAGCCTGGCAGGGATGCAGGGAACTTTCTGACACATGTATTTGTCCAGTAAAACTGAACCACCCGCACATTTCACAGAAGCTTCCAGCTCAAAACTGACCTTGCCGTACTGAGGAGAGAAGAACAGTACAAATGCATATTTGTCAGTACTGGGTAGTTCTCATGGTGATTTTATCCATCTATAGTAGTATCAGAAGGGTGAATATTAGGCTTATGTTTAAAGTTAGCTGACCATGCCAGTAACAACAACCATGGCCGCCTACCACCAGGAGAGAAAGCTCTGTTATTTCTCTGACACACTGAATTTTCCATGTTGCATTTAGCTTAGGAAATAGAGCTGGAGCTTGCTATTCAGGCTTCCTATAGTATAAACTGTTTTTTCTTTTCCTTTTAAAACAGCTTTCTGTTTCCTTTCTTACATTCAAGTGGAAGTTAAAACTTGAGACTGCACAAAAAACTCTGCATAAATGACACTGTCTTTATGTGAACCTTGAGGTGCACAGGGATTTCCACAGTGTGTGACTTTCCATGAATAAGTTTAGGTGTGTAACATATGTGTCAGTAGGTCACAATGAGACATGTCTAGTCACGATTTGCGTGGATTTCCTCCACTCCTTTTACAGGTCATTCCACTCTCAAGGTCTGGCACACATGATCCGCTCAGGGATGGTCACACCCAGAGAGCTGTACTTTCATCTCGCCCTTGTTTCATAGCCAGCAACAACTGTTAGGGCAGCCTGGGCACTCTGTAGCCTCAGCCACCAAGTACTTGGCCCTTCTCAACCAGTGCAAGACTTAAAAACCTGCATTTCTCATCCTGGGTGATTCCATTAATTGGACAGGAGGTACAAATACTAATCAAACACAATTGCTCCTTTCTGCCTCCTTGGAGCCACATACAAAGACTTAGCAGGGAGAAGTAAGGCATGGATTAAAGATAAGACCCATCAATATGATGATGATAAGACCTACAAGATGCTAGGAAGGGGAAACTTCTAGGCTGGAAGAAAGATAGCAAGTTTTCAAGTAAACCAGCTGCCATTAAGTGTTATCTTCATAATTTGGAAGAGGAGACAGTTGGTGTTGATGTCAACATCACAGATGAGTCAAGGAAGCACTGGAAGACAGGAGGAATAAACTCTAACCCATTGCCTCCTTAGAGATGGTTTCTTCAGCAAGACCTCTCTTTGAGAGTCTTGAAGCAGCCAGCAGTCTCCACAGAAGACTCTGTGGCAGCTGAGGAAGCATATAAAATTTTCATGAGAGCAACAGCAGTTTATGTAGGAAAATGCTTCCCCTAAAAATATCCTGAGGATCAAGGCCCTTTGGTAAGGAGTATGTTTAAGATGCCAAGACCACTACCTGAAGCATGAACAGAGAAGAAAGCATTGCTGACTTCTCAAGTAAGATTTAATTGCATTATCCTTCTGAGTGTTAGAAAACAACAGGTGTGAAAACTATCCCTCTTACTGAAATCTCTTGTGGCCTGTAAGATATGGCTGGCTGAAAACCAGAAATGAATCCTCACAACGTGGAGAAGGGCTCTGCAAGAGGGAAGAGGAGTCATAAGGCTGGAATGGATCATCTTGACAATTTCTAGGATTCAGCAGCAAGAAGTAATTTTTTTACAGGCCTCCAGAGTGTAATGGTCTTCTTTAGGTGAGGGGAAGAGATGCAAAGAACAATCAGACATGACTTCACAGAATATCAGCAGCTAATGGTCTTTTTGTAATTAATGTTTCACGTGGCCTGAATATTAACTTCAAAAAAAAGATACTTCTGGAGTTCTATGTTTGGTCTTCCTGTACATAACTTCCTGTTATGATGGGTAGGTCATATTAAAAACTCTGACTGACTAATGGCCAAACAGAATGTTAATTCCAGTTGAGGAGTACATTTTTCTTGAAAAGTGGAAACAAGGGTGCTATAAATATGTCTCTGTAGAGACATATTTATATGTATATGTACATATGCTTATTCTTCAAGTCTTCAATATTTAAGTTACTATCTTTCAACTTTTTATCCCAGCTCACTATTATGTCTTATCCAATACATTCCTTCTATAATTAGAAATATTTGATATTCATAGCTTTGCAACTCATTCATTAGGGGCCTGAAGTTTTCACATGAATTTCCTCACAGATGTCCAACATAATAGAGAATGAGAGAATTAAAATTGCATCCAAATACACACACATGAAAAAATAGAAACAGAAAATCTTCTTATAATCTATGAGGACAAGAGCAGGAAATACAGTTAAAGATGCTCATGTTTGAAATGGGAAGTTTGGGGAGTAAAAATATATGTATTGATGACCCTCATAGAATCTTAGTATAGCTCTCAAGAGGACAGAAATACAAAATTATTATAATTTTTCAGAGCAGGCACAACTTTTGCACAGGACCACTGAGCTCAAACATCTTCATACCTTAGTCTGCCACCTGTTCATAGGGGATAAATACACTCATACTTCACATAGTGGTTATAATGATACTTAAAGACTGTTGAGAAGAGTTGAGAAACAACAGTGATAGAATCATGAAAATAGGTACAGAAGCAGAAAATTGTCAACATCCTTACTGCTAAGAGAATTTGAGTTGATTCCAGATCCTTCAGAAAATTCTTAGCCACAAAATGTGTATAAATTATATGATTTCTCATTAAGGTTTAACTAGCTTTTAAAAATGGGTCCAAGGTAAAGAAACAAATATGTCACAGATGAAAAATACATACATTGAAGAGAGTATATTGCTCCAACCTGGAATGTGCAAGATCTGGTTCCACGTGCTGGCCCTGCCACAGACCTGCTACATATAGACAGTCAGACCTGTCTACTTATCAGTTTGATGATAGTGCAAAGTCCATGAAACAGAATGGTAATTTTCAGATTTGTGATTTTACTGATTTAACAATAATAATTACTCCTGAAAGTTTGTAATCAGCTGCTGTTAACAACAGTTTTAATATTTAAGGTACCATCTACAGCTTAGACTTCTTTTACAGTGTGCTAATGAAACCCAAGGTTTAACAACAGCTGGCACCTATATTACAGCCTTATTTTAAAATGGTCTCCATGTCTTAAAGAAATTAGATGAACCTGCTGAAGGGACAAGGCTGGAGGGGAAAATCTGCTAAGTGCAGGTTTGCTTGAACGAGTTCTACAGCAGCACTTTACAAGGCTTGATACCAAACACATCAGCTGATCCAAAAAAGACACAAAGTGCACGTGTTCATGTTGTTACTCTCATGTATGGGTACTCAGAGCTGCTGTGTGGGCACCAGAATACCATTGCAGTCCAACTGGATTTTGGTACTGGATATAATGAAGAAATTGTCTCACTATGTCCTTACTACTGTGTTAAAAACTAATCTTCAAGTAGAAAAGAAACAGATCCAAATTATCACATCTGTTTCTAGCAAAACTGAATACTCTGTATTATATATCTACACTTAGTTGTAAAAGTGAAGGGTATGCCATAAAAATCAAACAAGAAAAGTTATACTGGAACATATCTCTGTCCACCTCATCTGAACCTGTATTATTCCTATAGTTAGAAATGCATGGATAACAGGGATCACAGATCTATGTGATCAAAGTGAACTTTTATTACTTCACTTGATAATTAACTTTCATTTAGCTACAAAGGAAGCCCAACTATTTCACTAAACTATAGGATCCACGTGGAGCTGAAACTTAGATGTGCATATCTTGTATAATCTTTTGGCAGGTCACCTAATCTCTCTTAGTTTCCCCTCCCTCTGGAAGCAGTATTTAGTTTCTCCTCATCTCCTCCATCCTGACTGTTGAGATAGATGTCTGTTTGGAACAAGGACTATCTTTTACACAGACACAGTCAAATATTTACCTGTGACTTACGAAAGACACCGACATAGAAATAATACATATTTAAAATGCCACCCATTGAATTCATGCAATACAGACTGAATACAGGATTCTATCCACATTTTATGACAGGAATAGCCCATTGCATGCAATCATTTAGTATCTTATGTTTCAAAATCTCTCTCTTCCTGCAAAGCTGGCTAATTGCTTCAGGAATTATAAAATATTACTTGGCTCATAAGGTCTCACGAACTGCAAAGTACTGAGTGGTTTGTGGGTTTTGGCAAATGTTCCGTGTCAGCAATTACTAAATACTGGCAATTCATGAAGCCTTATCCTATATATCTGCAGGATAAAATATGTGATGAGAGTGTGTTTTAAAGGAGTGAAAAAGCAAACAAACAAACAGAACCAAAACCAACCAAACAAAAAACCCACACCCTAAAAAAGGTAGCCCAAAACTTCCTTACAAGGCAGAAATCTATTCCTATGTTAGTGGAAATTTTTACCACATCACCCAAGTGCTTCACAAACTTTAATGAATTAATCCTCTATGCTCTTGTGAGGAGGGAAATATTATCCTTTGTATCATACTTAGAGGAAATCATAAAGATTGTAAAGCCCAAGCATTCCATATTCCAGTACATCTAGTGATTTTTGAGGGTTTGAGTTTCTGAATGCTCAATTCTAGGTTTAGCTTCTAGGAATACTGCATTATTTGCAGTGTAGAATCACAGAATCAAAGACTCACAAAGGCTGGAAGATCACTTCAAGATCACTTACTCCAGCCATCAACCCAGCACCACCACCATCACCCTTAAACCATATCCCCATGTGCCACATCCAGACACCTCTTGAACACTTCCAGAAACAGTGACTCCACAACCTCTTTGGGCAGCTTATTCTAAAGCCTGGTCATTCTTTCAGTGAACATTTTTTTTTCTAATCTGAACTTCCCTTGGCATTCCTTCTAACTAAAGGCCATTCCTTCTCACTCTTTCTCCTGAGACATGGCAGAAGAGACCAACCCCCACCTGGCTACAACCTCCTTTCAGTTAGTTGTAGAGAGCAATGGGGTCCCCTCTGAGCCTCCTCTTCTCCAGACTAAAATATAAAATATGATTTTAGGAATGTGTCTCTAATATATTAAGAAGTAACTTACATAGTCCCTTCTGTTTGACCATAGATCAAGAAAAAAACAATTATTTAGTCTAGTCTTGCTTGTTTTTTCTAGACTTATGATCTGATTGTCCATGGAAGTTGTTCCTTCAGAGATGCATTCTCTCTCCAGACTGCTGAGTTTGAGATGTAGAAGAAACAGAAGGAGCTTCTATTATCACACAGAATCCATTGTTGATTTGTAATATTTTACTCATATCTGGGCACACATTCCTCAGCTACCAGTGTACCAAGGAAAAATATCAAACCTCTTTGATCTCAGCAGTGTGTCATCAAAAGATGGAAGCATTATGAGATTAAGTTCTACATCCCCCACACTGGGGATTGTAAGTGGCCCAGGCAAGTAGAAAACTTCTATTTCTTTCCAGAAAAAGCACACTAGTTTGACTGTTACTCAACTACAATAAAACTTAACAATAAGGAAATAAAAATCATAAATGCAACACATACTGACATGTCTATCAATATATGACATTTTTATAACATTGGGACTTTAAAAAATGTACAGTCAGAGTATTTTTATTCTTCAATAACATGGTGAAGCTGCTTTAGGAAAAAATCCAAAATAAACAGAACAAATTATCCATTAAAGAAAACTCCTACCGATGAGGAGGCAGTGCCCATGTGCTGGTCTTTAACAGGAGTCAGTCATTTTCTCTCTCACACTCCTCCAGGATGAGCTCTGCCATCGTAAACCCTGAGTTAGCAGAAGGAATGATACCGTACAGTCTTTTTATTAGTCTGCTGGGTTTGGTTTTCTGCCCAATTCTTGCATGGGGATATGGCTTGGAGGAGACATGAAGACATGCCCCTGTAAAGGGGCAAGCATCAGGAATTTTGAGGCCCCTCTAGAATGAGGCTCATGATGTTTTTGAGAGCTCAAAACTGCTCTCTGTTTTAAAAGCGTAAAATTAGACCTTTTCTATTTTCCTTTGTTTTAGCAATTCTGCAGTCTGCTGAAAAGCAGACTGGTATTAAAGAACAACATTATACTGAACTCCTTTATAAAAGAAATTTTAAAAATAATTAGAATAGCAATTATTTCACTGTTTTAGACTTGTTTTAGCAATTGTTTATATATCAGCTATGTGGTGACCACCTAATGGAACAGTCATGCTTCCTCCACTGTCCCTCTGAATACCTATAGTCAAAGCTGGTTTATTCCATTTCCTACCAGGCTCTATCCTATCCATCTTCCTTTGCTCAGGGTTTCTTCCTCATAACAGTTCTGTGAAATTGAAACAACTTACTAAGGAAAACACCTCTTGTTTGTCCAAGAGTGAATGCTGAGACACTTCCCTGGGATGAACACAAAGCTTCACGTCTGATAAGGCCTGAGCTCATTTCAGGAACTGTGATGCTCTTTATTGCCTCCACCAGCCAGGGACTTTTAACCACACGATAACATCAAAAACAGTTCCAAAGGGTACTTGGGTGTCCTCAGGTCTCCTAAGTTAATTGCTGTCATTGTCTGTATGGGAATTTCTAGCAGACAGCTGGAAGGTTGCAAGGCAGGCATGACTCTTATCAGTAAGGATTCAAAACAGGATCTAGAGGGCCCTGTCTGGATTAATTTCTGAGATGCAGACAGGCAGCAATGCGTGGTACAGGTATTTATTGACAACTGGTCTGCCCGTGATGTAGTTTTGCCAAACCTGGAGTAGAAGGTAAGCTGAGGACTGGGAGCAGTCCTGGAAGATGATCCTTCCTAGTTTTGTTTTTTTTTTTAAATCCTGAGAAGAAACGACAGGTTTTCCATTTGCCTAATTAACTGTAGTTAAAAACAAATGGTAATCTGTACTAAATAACTACAACTGTTTGACAAGACTTGTTTTTTGTTTGGTCAAACAAAACAACTCTTGAACCTTGTGGAGTTTGCTGCAGTTTTATACAACTGAAGATAAACTCTATTCCCCAGCTTGGTAAACTGAAGCTGAGAAGTCAGGAGAGTCAGAAGAGTCCACAGAGACTTTAACTCTGGCAAAAGTCTCTCATGTACCAGAATGTCCTGTGCTTGTGCCTGTCTCTGCTTTCATTCCCTTTTCTTCCCCTGTGCATTATTCAATCCAGCCTGGCATTCTCCAGCCTAGAAGGAAGGAACTTACACCTAAATGTGTTTTACTTCTGTATTGGGTTTTCTGTGGCTGAGTTTTGTCAGTAGCAGGGGGTCTGTAGGGGAGGCTTCAAGAATCTGCTGGAATCTCATGTCCAGCAGAGCCAATGCCAGCTGGCTCCAGACCGGACCCACCGCTGGCCAAGGCCAGGCAATGAGGAGTGACAGTAACACCTCTGTGATAACATGCTTAAGAAGAGAGAAAGAAGATGGGAGCCAGAGTAGAGCAGAGTGAGAACATGTGAACAACAATGCAGACACCCAGGTCAGTGGACAAGGAGGGGCAGGAGGTGATCCAGGCACTGGAGCTGAGGTTCCCCTGCAGCCCGTGGTGAAGACCATGGTGGAGCAGCTGTGCCCCTGCAGCCCATGGGGGACCACAGGGGTGCAGAGATTCATCTGCAGCCAGTGGAGGAGCCCATGCTGGAGCAGGTGGATGCTGGAAGGAGGTTGGGACTCCATGGGAGGCCCATGTTGGACCAGAGTCCTGGCAGGGACCTGCAGCCCATGGGGAGAGGAGCCCACACTGGAGCAGGATTTCCTGGTAGGACTTGTGGCCCGTGGGGGACCCACGCAGGAGCAGCCTGTGCCTGAAGGACTGACCCTGTGGAGAAGTGACCCATGTGGCAGCAGTGCCTGAAGAACTGCTGCCCGTGGAGCAGTTTGTGAACTGTCTACCGTGGGAGGGACCCCACAGGATGCAGGGGAAGGAAGGACTCCTCTCTCTGAGCAGCAGCAGAAGCAACAACTCACCACAACCCCCATTTCCTGTCTCCCTTCACTGCTGGGAGGACATAGAACTTGGAAAGAGGAGGGGTGGGGGAAAGGTGTNGACAATGCAAACACCATGGCTGTCTGCATTGGAGAAGTGGACAAGGAGGGGCGGGAAGTGCTCCAGGCACTGGAGCTGAGGTTCCCCTGCAGCCCGTGGTGAAGACCATGGTGGAGCAGCTGTGCCCCTGCAGCCCCTGGGGGACCACAGGGGTGCAGATTCACCTGCAGCTGGTGGAGGAGCCCATGCTGGAGCAGNGGAGCCCATGCTGGAGCAGGTGGATGCTGGAAGGAGGTTGGGACTCCATGGGAGGCCCATGTTGGACCAGAGTCCTGGCAGGGACCTGCAGCCCATGGGGAGAGGAGCCCACACTGGAGCAGGATTTCCTGGTAGGACCTGTGGCCTGTGGGGGACCCACACAGGAGCAGCCTGTGCCTGAAGGACTGACCCTGTGGAGAAGTGACCCATGTGGCAGCAGTGCCTGAAGAACTGCTGCCCGTGGAGCAGTTTGTGAACTGTCTACCGTGGGAGGGACCCCACAGGATGCAGGGGAAGGAAGGACTCCTCTCTCTGAGCAGCAGCAGAAGCAACAACTCACCACAACCCCCATTTCCTGTCTCCCTTCACTGCTGGGAGGACATAGAACTTGGAAAGAGGAGGGGTGGGGGAAAGGTGTCTTTAAGATTTATTTTGCTTCTCATTCTTCAGCTCCGATCCTGTTAGTAACAAATTCAATTAATATGCCCACTTGGAGTCTGTTTTGTCCATGATGGTCATCAGTGAGGGATGTCTCATGGTCCTTAATTCATGACACCCTGTGTCATATTTTCTCTCCTCTGCCCGTGAGAAAGTGGCTTCAGTGGGTCCCTGGCACCAGACAGGGTCCAACCACTACAATTTCCCAGCACAGAGTTTCTTTACTTGTCATGTTTCAGAAGAGACGGAGAGGAACCGTTCTGTGGGGACTGAACCCACTGTTGGAGGGAAGCACTGTCTGGATGCTGCCTAACAATCCTGCCTTTCTGAGGAAGCCTTTGTGTGCCAGGATTGTTCCCTTTGCTGCCCCTGCCTCCTCCTCCTCCGCACGATGAAGGGTGTGAGGGTGGTGAGGCTCTGGCACAAGGTGCCCAGAAAAGCTGCGGATGCCCCATCCCTGGAAGTGTTCAAGGCCAGGTTTGGCAGGGCTTGGAGCAATCTGCGATAGTGGAAGGTGCCTCTGTCTATGGCAGGGGGTGGGATGATATTTAATGTCCCTTCCAACCAAAACCTTCCGTGGTTCTGTGAGACAATGCTCTCCAGGCTTTCATAACCCACATGAAACAGAAGGCTCTTCTCCCAAAATCCTATTTATGTTTATCCCTTCTTTCTGAAGCCACAACTGCTCAGCCATACTCCGCAGGAGCTGGAACGCTCCTCGGCAGCGTCTGTAATCCTGGGCAGCCACCCGGGGCCTCCCGTTGCGACAACGAGCCCCGTATCCCGACACGGCCCTGCACCTCTTATGTTGGCTGGAGCCCCCGGGGGCGGCCGGACACACTCGAGGACAGCAGGCGAAGAGGCGCCGGTTCCGCGACACCAAATGCGACCTTCTCCCCTTTCCCTTTCCTTTTTCCCCTTCCCGCCCGTTCCCGGCGGGGCTACGGCGGGCGGGAGGGGACAAAACGCCTCAGACAGAGAACGCGGAGGGTGTGTGGGTGTGTCGGGCGGCGCCGGCCCCGCCCCCGCGCGCCGCTC
>WEIV01024872.1:345406-374324 GCA_013390005.1 Calyptomena viridis
CTCGCATTGCCTCAGATTTGCAGATCAGAATCCCACTGCACTGGACACTGCAAACACTGGCTGTTGCCTTGTAGCCTAGATACGTGTAACTGGTAAATGCAGGTGGGTGGGAGTGTTACAAGGAGTTAATGTGAGCAGTGGGTTAGTATGTTATGTGATGCCTGTGCTGTTACGAGAACCTTATCAGTTTTTAAAATGTATTTATTAAAAAGCTTCCATCGCATTCTGCAGTTTCTCTTAACCCATGTTAGGCATAAATACAAGGGGTTTTATATACTTGGCAATATATAAAGTTTAGGCCGGCTGGTTTTAGAAGAATATATCAAAAGTTAGTCTGCCTCTATGGTTAGACTCATTCAACAAATGTATTTTCTACTATACAGTTTGGAAGCAGAGGCAGATGAGAAATGCTGTGCAGAATGTGGGGTCCACTCCGAGGTTGTCATTCTGTAGGTAGTTTAAAACATCGTTTCCCTGTGCTTAGGCTTATTTAGGTTTTTTTGATTAGTTCAGTGCAGGATGGCAATGGCTTGCATTGAACTGTTATTTCACTCTTTTAATTCAGCATAGGCATCTGCTGGGGTTTCTCTTGTGAATGTCCTGCAGGTATGTTACTGTAGTCTTTGTTTTTCCTTTTTTTTTTTANGTTTTGTATATGATGATGCTAAAATTAAGAAACAGGTTTTTGAGCTGCTTTCCATCATTTTGCATTCAACATTTATATTAAGTGACAAAATTAATTTCTGTATCACTGAATAATTGATACTAAATATTGGTATTACATTAAAAGCCTGGAATAGTCTCCCATCTATTTGTTGGCATAAAGATACCTGAAGTTATTGAGCAACTTTGACTTTCAGAGAAAATGCAATTAGCCTGTCAAAGATCACCTCAAATCATCTAGAGTTAATATTTGTGTAGAAGGTAAATGATTTTAGNTTGTGAATGTCCTGCAGGTATGTTACTGTAGTCTTTGTTTTTCCTTTTTTTTTTAAATTGTTGTAGGAACTACCTGTGATGCTTTGTAGGCAAGAGTAATAGCAGGAGAGTGGTGTGGACTTGAGCTGTTGAGTTCCACTCAGAACTGCAGTACTCAGTTTCCAGTGCTCTGCTGCTGTTGGTTTCCTGGAGGACAGAACAGGAGGATTAATGATATCAGGTGTTCAACTTGGGTCCTCTCTGCTCTGCAACTCTTCTCATGGTCCCAGAAGTAAAGTGTGTGTGTGCGAGCAACTACTGTGTAGTTCTCTGTTTGACTGTAGAAAGGGGAGTGGTTCAAATTTATTCAAATTCTGTTCTTTCTGGTGATGTTTTCTGTCTCTGTCCTGGAAAAGTAAAGAGTGATGCCACAGCTGGGAGCCAGGGAAGAAGTCAGAAGTCCATGAACATAACAGAGGGCAAGTGGTGCAGTATTTTAATGGAATATCATTATAATTTGAGGCACTTACCTAATGTGCTTGAGTAGCAAATTCCTGACCTCCTTCCTGAGGAAGATAAAAGACCTTTTTCCTTCAGTGTGAGATGTTTCCTGCTTTTTGTAGGCCTTGGTAATGAATGTAGAATGTGTGATTCTACCTTCAGCTTTTCAAGAGAGAATGAGGTTGTGGAGAATTATGATCATAGATATATTCTATTAAGGTAGCATCCCACCTTTCATTTCAGAATTGTCGTGGTTTGGCTGAGCTGCTAACAACTTGACTCTGCCATTTGAGGGCTTGCTCAGAAAATGCACAAATGGGAGAGTTGAGAGATTTATTTTAATTAACAGTGTGTTACTTTTTGATATCATCATCTGATAAATATCTGACACAATAGTTATAATAGAAAATAATATACATCTTTATGAATAACCTGCAGGGTGTGTGCTGTTAGTCCACTTACAGAGGGGAAAACAAGCTTGTGGCTTTGTGATGGATGTGCTACATGAAGCAACCCTTGTTAATTAATGAGTTGGGTTTCTTAATGTTATGTGCTTCAGCCTGCAGTCGGGAGAGTGCTGCTTCAGATTTGAAACTAAGAGCAAACCATAAGCAAACTGAAAACTGCTCATGACACAATCACACTTGTCTTGAAGGCACGTGACATTCTTATCAGGCACAAAAATTTCTTCCCAGTGGCTTATTCCTGCTTGGTAGGCACTTCTAGTATTTTTAATTGGTAAGGTTTTATTTCCAGCATATATATTTAAAGTACAACATGTAAAAGGCTAGACATAAAAATGATAATCACAATTGTTTGTTGGTAGGGGTCATCCCTTTATCTTCTGTGTACTGTCAAGATCTTCCTGTTGCTTGAGATTAGGTGAGTGAATAAGACTGTAACTTGACCCTCTTCCCATTTTTCTTGCTCTTGACTGAAAGAGTTTTTTGGATACCTCTGTATCCTTATCATTTACCACTATCGGGTTTCTCTCGTATTTTATCACCTTTGTTTGGTAACTTATTGCTTGGTGTCTTTTGGACAGCTAATTAGTGTAGTGATCTGAATTTCTAGACTTGCAGAGGAATCAGTTCTGGCACACTGTTCATCGCACAGTTTTGTGTGCGAGTTGGAAAGCTCAGTAAATGGTGGTAGTTGTGAATTGCATGTGAAGCATCTCAGAAATGTTTCATAGTTCTTTGAATAAGGCAGTGCAGCATTCCCTTTAAATAGCAAGATTTACTGTTTCTCTTGGTCTCAGCCTTAGAGGAGAGACTAAATTTAAGGGATAATTAATAGAATTGCAGAACGATTTTATGTATCAACCTCATAAATAACAGAAGGGTTTTTTAAAATAAAACTTGTAGGTGCAGCAGGAGCTCTAAATGATTTCAGCTCATGTTTTCTGTTGCAGAATGCTAAAAAATTACAGTATTAAGGTTTAGGTTCTTCTGACACAGAGTATTTCTTACTTACACCCAGTTATCGTGTGTGTTTTAAAATGCCTTGGGTTGCCATGTTGTGGGTTTGCCCTCAGTGCTTGTGTCTGTGTTCCTCTTTGAGAACCCAGAAGTTGTGATGTTCTGGGTGCTGCCTGGGGAGTGCCTGGACCTAAGTAACTTTCTTGGCAGGAATGAAAACTGCAACAAATCAGATGGTACTTTTCTCAGGTTTTTAAAAATCCAACTTTCCAGCCACTCTGCTGGCACATACACTGGATGCATGGATGTTTTGAAACCATCTGACAGACTTGCATAAATGTCTGGGTCTAAATGCTAAGCTCCAGAGGTGAATTTTCAACTTTTCCCCCAATTGTTTAGCTAATTATTTAGCTAATCGAGAGCCTTGTGAGGATTTTTAATAGTAGTGCATTCAAGATTTCTGTAGACACATGCTGTGACTAAATATTTATGTCATGTCAGCTCTTTAATTGCTGTTGTGTGGTACAAAGTTTACAACTGATTGCAGAGATCACCACCAGCAGATATGCTTTTGGGGTTGTTAGATTTCTCATTCACAGCTATTTTATCCACTGTGGTAATGGAACTGCTCCACAGTATATTTTATTTTAAATAATGTCATCCTTTGACAGATAGATTGCTTGTCACATCTGCTCTGTAAAGAAGCTGATTTGCTGCTTTGAAAGGAAAGATGGAAACCCCTGAGTTCTGTCACAGGCTTTCTCTGTGAGCATGATACAGCTTGGTAGGGTTATTCATCTACAGAATGGTAGCATGTGCCCCATGCAGTAGGATGATGGTTCAACTCTTTCATTGACAGCTGAAATACTTGTTTGAAAGTATTCTGGAACAGCCACCTGGTGAAAATGGAAAGTTTGTATCGCTGCTCGTAACACTTAGAGGGGAAACTTGCAGCCTTTCCAGAAGGAGGTTTTGTTGGTTTATCTTGATGATGCTCTGTAAGTTTAATGATATATTCCCTGACTGAGGTGGCAGCTTTACCTGCACCTTGAACATGATTAACTCTTGACATACTACATATGTTTTGGGTATTCAGAGCCCTGGTGAAACCAATAAAGAAAAGGCAAACTTTATTTGAAGAGGAGCATACTTTTGGAAGAGGCATCTCTTATTTCTCCTATAAACTGTGTGATGTCTTCTGCAGGTGCTAAAACTCTTTTCAGAGCTGAGGTCAGTGGTAGCTCTGATTAATTCTGCTGTGGTGTCACGATCCTCATGGACATGAGTGTGTGATAGATGGTGAGAAAGTATGTTATCTCTCACAGTAGAGAGGATTTCTGGCCTGCAACTGGAAGGTTGTTATGAGGCTTAAGTTAAGCAGTGCATCTCTGTTTGGAAAACATTTTAGGTTTTCGCATATTACTGGAAGTGTATTTCTGTATTAGCCTTGTGAGAAGTTTATCTTAATCTGTGTTTAAAGTTTCTAAAATGTTTGCTAGGAAGAGTTCTGCACAAAGCCAAACTCAAATCTATTTTTGTTTGTGCTTGCTGGAAGAGCAATGAAAAGTTCTTTTATTCCAGTGAGCTTTTTTTGTTTTATGGTGTTGCTGTTTGCAGGGTGAAAGTTAGTTGTCAGCACTTGCATTTGTAAATCTCTTTTTAAGGGCTGATTACTCTGGGCTGAAAGTTGGCAGGCAAGATCTCAGCCCTAGAGCATTGTTTGGGGTTTTGAATGTTTTTAAATAACAGATCTATCTGACGGATTTAATTGAGAGAGCACATGCTGGTACTCATACTCTGGTAACTCTAGACAGTGAAACAGACTGCATCAAAGCACACTTTGAATATGAATTAGAAAAATTAGGGATGACTACTAAGGAAAGCAGGAGGATTGGGGGCTACACTCCAGGGAGGACTTGGGGGGCTTGGCAGGAGCAATAGTGGTTTTGTTTGCTGTGTAATAGTTGAGAAGATGTCTTTTCCAAACTCTTTGCAAGGTTGTGGCGCATGTGGATGCAGTGTGTATTTAAATACCTTTAGATGGTTGAACATTAATTCTGCCAGTACTATAAGATGCCTAAACCTGCACTAAAATGCAGTGTAAAGGTTAGCTTGATGTTGGCACCACACTTACACATGCGTGTGGCTTTTGGATGAGAGCAGTCCCAGCTCTGCTTGGCTTGGCACCTAGACAAGAGGGATCATGTGGTTGTGTGCACTTATCTGTACAGTCATCCTGTGGGCCACTGCTGGTTTGTATCTGGTATCTTCTGAAATTACGGAATTCTTATAACAACACAATTTTGAAAATATTTGCTAGTAAAGAACCATGTTGTCAACTTAAAAAAACAAAACACCTCAAAAACTCACATGAACAAAAAAAAAGAACAGCAAAATCCCCACAAAAACCACAAACAAAAAAACCCAAAGCAAGCCCACATATTTTTATTTGTGGATATTGCAGAGTGAAACCAGGAGGCTGAAATACCTGTGTTGCTTGGCCTGGTGATTTCAGTCCCTCCTAAGAATGTTCTTTTAACTCCTCAGATAAAGCCACTACTGGCCAGGTGTCCACAGGGACATATCTGTACAAGTGAAGGCTGATTGCTCCCATTGCCCTCAAACTAATGAGTAAACAACTGTTTGAGGCATTCTTCCCCTTCTTGTTGCAATTACTAGTTTAGCAGACTGAGCAGTGTATTACAGTTTTGGGGACAGCAAGAACTTCATGAATGCTTTGCACTTTTTAAAGAAAATTGTTTTTACCTGCGTTTTAAACTTCTCTGTCTTGCCTACTCACAAACCAAGTTCAAACTGCTTTGGATAAGTCTCAATAAAACCTGTGCAGTTTCTCTTGGATAAGGAAGTTGTCAAAGTAAGTATTTTAATGGCTCTGGATAGGTCAAGAGCAGAGTTCTTCTCAAGTTGCTGAACTTGACTCATCATTCTGGATGAGAGGCTAAACATGAGCTGTCAGCGTGAGCTTGTAGCCCAGAAAGTCAACTGTATCCTGGGCTACGTCCCCAACAGTGTGGCCAGCAGGTTGAGGGAGGGGATTCTGGCCCTCTGGTGCATTCTGGTGAGATCCCACCTGGAGTGCTGCATTGAGCTCTGTATCCCTAGCACAGGAAGGACACAGACCTTGGAGTGAGTCAAGAGGAGGCCATGAAGACAATTAATGGGATCAAACACCTCTCCTCTGAGGAAAGGCTGAGAGAGTTGGGGACGTTCAGCTTGGAGATGAAGAAGGCTCCAGGGAGACCTCATTGGCCTTCCAGTACCTGAAGGGGGCTTTTTACCAGGGCATGGTAATGGTAGGACAAGGGGTAATGGATATAAACTGAAGGAGGGTTGATATTAGATACAAGGAAGAGGGTTTTTACAGTGAGGATGTTGAAACACTGGAACAGGTTGCCCAGAGGAGGTGGTGGATGTCCATCCCTGGAAACATTCAAGGTCAGGTTGGATGGGACTCTATGGAAGCTCATCTGGTTGAAGATGTCTCTGCTCATTGCATGGGAGTTGGACTAGATGACTTTTAAAAGGTCCCTTCCAAGGAAAAACTATTCTGTGATTCTATGAATGAAAAAATTGCCGTCTGATTTTAATAGCTCAGTGTTCTGCTGTAGGTAGTGCAATCTCTATCCCAAACAGGTTTGCCAACTTGCATTTTTCTCTTGAATGTCTCTTGCTTATTGCAGCAACATGTATTTATGCAAAGATACGCTGAAATGCTGACTGGTAAACTATATCTTTTAAAGTCATGGGCAAGTTAACTCTTCAGCTGGCTGATAATTTTTATTGCTGCATTAAAATGCCCCATTTAGCTTGCTCACTAATTTGGCTATTAAACTACCATCAAAGGAGGATAAACTCTTCCAAACCATCAATCCTTACCTGTAGTTTCTAGAACTACCAGCTATTGATTGAGGTTTGCGTAAATAAGGTTTTATATGAAGGTACATAACAATACTAATGAAGAGCATCCTAAAACATATCCTGTAAAGAGCCTTTATTCTCTCTCTGAAGTAACACTGCCTTTTTCCACAAACACCATGTTCTCTGACGTGATAGTCATGGGAGCCTGCGGTCATGAGTGCTTTGTTCTTTAGGAGTGGGGTAAGTGGCAGCTTTACAGTAGAAAAGTTCATGGTATTAACTTTCCAGAACAGCCTTACACATTAAGTCTTTTTGAAGCATATCACAACTGATGAGATTTTGCAGCAGAATGCTTGACATCCTGGGAACTTGTAGGAGTGTGATGTAGTAAGTGAAGAAAATTGCAAAGGAAGCTCCTGTGTTTGGGATCTTTCTGTATGGCTTTACTCATTTGCAGAAGGGCGATAGCTGATCATTGTTGGAAGGCAGATTGTATCCTTTTTAAACAGATTATAATATCTCTCTTGTTTTGAGAGCCATTTTGATTCTTAGTAATTAAGTTGTTTTGATCAGTATGTCAAACCTTTATTAAAAATAATTTATTTAAAAGGTTGAGCAGATTTAGTGTGGTATCACAACTAATCTGTGTGTCTGAGAATATGATTCTTAGTCTGAGGAGTGCAAGCAGTTACCTAGAGCTTCAGCCTACACCTGGTCTGTGATAAGCATCTTTTATAATCTCATCTACGGGACTTCTGAAATGCAGTAGAGTGATGTGCTGCTCTAGTTGCTGATGTCTTGCCAATGAAATTTGAAGTTGCAGTGTGCACGTGGCAGTCGTGTTATCAAGTTGGCTAACAACTTGTCTACTCTCAGCTGAAATTAATGATTTAGCTGTATATTTTGTGCTTGGTGGCCAGTCAGCAAATGTATTAAAGGACTTATGTATTAGTGGAACTTTACTCTTGT
This sequence comes from Calyptomena viridis, assembly GCA_013390005.1. Taxonomy (NCBI): domain Eukaryota; kingdom Metazoa; phylum Chordata; class Aves; order Passeriformes; family Eurylaimidae; genus Calyptomena; species Calyptomena viridis. The sequence goes on from WEIV01024872.1 coordinate 353,095, forward strand.
TTGATAGACTCACATGATCGTAGCTGTTTTTCTTCCACTTATCCACAGACTTACAAGGTTCTGGTGCTAACACTGTGTAGTAGCAGATGGAAGAGATTGCAGCATGATGGGCTGATTATAGAGTGGAATGGGAATATGTGAAATAAGCATGTGACAGAAGGATGCAAAAGAAGTACCTTGGCATTGATTTGGAGATCAAAATGCTGAGTAGATAACATCATTGCTGACTGCAACACATTTGTCTTTCGGTTGTGAATCTGGACTCATGTATGCTCAAAGTTGGTATGAATAGCAGTGGAGGTTATACACAGTGAACATGAAATGAGTGAGAAGTCTTGTGCTCTCTTTAGGAAGAGAAATTAACCCAAAATTTTGAAAGGCTAAACCCAATTTCTTTAAAGAATATTAACACAAATGTTCACCCAGAAGCTTAGACACCTTCTGCAGTGTTAATGTGCCTACATGTTCTCATGCATGGCTTTGAGCAACACGGAGTCTAGCTATTTAATACCTGTTTTTGAAAAATTGTTTTCATCCTGAGGATGATTTTTGGTTATTTTATAAAATACAAACATCCTGAATAAATTCCAGACTTTCTGCTATGTAAACCTTGAGTATATTTATTTGTAACACTGTATGTGAGGGACAGTGTAATTTTTTTATTTCATTTTTGTGTTTGTCTGTGCCATTTTTTCCTTATTTAAATGGTTTCTGTTCCAAACTGAGAGGCAGAGTGTTACAAAAAGAAACTTCTGGGCATATAACAGTGACACAGTACACGTGTTTCTTTTGAAAACATATTTTTGATACTGACTTTACATCAGTATCATGGAGTAATAAGCAACTGTAATAAGCTGAATGGTTCATCTTCTTGGGGATGTCAGTATATTTGTTTCTTCCACTGTACGTACAAAATACATTTTGCATAACCCTGTAATACAGGTGCTTGAATCAGGTCATAGGTGAATGTCATAATTTTATTTGAAAATTTTGGAATTTATTCAGTCAGTTGTATGAAACGCTTTTGCTTTTGTCCATTACAAAATATGGTGTAAAGGAGAATACACGGACAGCCATAATGCCAGACTGAAAGAAATACTTCTTAACTCCAGTCTTTTGCAGTCAAGGTAGCCTAAAAAGAGCTTATGTTGGTAAAGAATGGAACAATACTATTAACTTCCATGTCCTGCAAATCTGTACGTTTTTTTAAGGCATTTGTGTGGAGTTTGGTGTCACCAACTTGAAGGCAATAAATTTCTCTCATGCATTGTTACAGATGCAGTATTGGAATTTCCGTGTGAATAAGAAACTCAAAAAAGCATAATAGCCTGATTTTTACACTACCGTATTTAATTTGAGACTTCATGCTTTGAATTAGCTTTTAATGGTTTGTAAAGGCCTTTTTTAAAAAAACAACAGTATTAAATAGTAGCATCAAATTTCAAAGCAACGTTGCAAGACTTTCAATTGTACTCAATTATCTAATCAAATAAAATAACATTTTGGGATGATGGAGCAGAACAACTGGTTGAGCGGTGCTAATCTAGCAGAACTGTTGTAACATGCTTCTTAAATGTTGCAAAGATAGAGTGACCATCAGAGTGGTTATAGAAGACAAAGCTTAGTTTGTGACTAAATGCTTCTTAGGGAGTGGAGTCTACCAGGTGGTTTGAAGAAGTCATGGTTTGAAATCCAGTCTGAATAATTAAGGTGAGAATCAAGAGGAACTTCCCCATTGTAATTTCCCTGCCCAGTGCTGTGACAAGTGTTCTGTATTCCCAAGGCAGCCCCTGACTGGGAGCTGAGTGTATCCTCATCTTCCGCCATAGTGTTTTCTCTGGATGCATAATTCTGACCATATTGTGTGGAAGTTCTTTGGACTTTTGCTCTGAATCAGCATAGCGTGTCTGGAGTGGCTGTGAGTTCTTGGGAATTTCAACAACCACTTACAGAATCTTTTGTATTCCTATTTCCGCAGCTTACAAAGGTGACCAGTAAAGTTCTCTCTGAGCAGCCAAAAAGCAGACAGCTCATGACTTCTGATCAGGACACTAAAGTTGTGGCTGAACCGCAGGTGCAGCAAGTACAAGAAGTTAAGGACGGTTCTCATCTAGTAAGTATTATAATTACATATTCCCCTGGTATAAATGTTGTATGAAACTTTTTTTTGCTATGTCTTAATCAAAATTGTAGGTCAGAACATTTTAGAAGACAGTTGGCTGACAGACAGCATTGCAACATTAAATAGCTAGAACAGAGCTGTAGAAGGTGGCTAATTCTCCATACTGAGTAGGAGCCTCAGCTTAACTTTCCTTCATCCCTGGGCGGGAGGGGGTTTAAGTAAACTTCAGGTTATGGCAGTTTGCACTGGTTTAAGATATAGGGCTTTTTACATTGTGCAGGAATTGTGTTAACAATTTTGAATTACTGTTTTCTGAATAATTCATAATTGAATAGTTCAATTATTGAAACGTGAGGAAAGTTCAGGAAATGCACTGGGTATGTATGTGTAATTGAAAAAGGTACAAACCCATACAAATAGGGAATTGTAATCTGTAACAGGAATTTTGCTCAGTCAATTCTGCCAAATGGCACGTGCTGCTGTTTCTATGCTGCTGTGCAGGATCCAGGCAGTTGCTGTATGGGATGCTTTTGGCAGATCATACAGTAGATTGTACTGTGTGTATATGTGTTGCAGTAAATGTTACATACACCTTCAAGAAGATTGAATATTTTATTTGTACTCAAATATATTCATATTTTCTTCTTTGCTGTTAGGAATGTTTCCTCTTGGAATATCTTGAAGGGTTTGGTTTCAATGTGTGTTCTGACAAGCACTCTCCTTGTGGTATCCTGAGCATCAGATGCTTCCTGCTTCAACTTACCTTGCAGCATGCACTAAGGAACATTTTGAAACACTCTATAAACTTGTGCCTTTGTTTGCTAAACAACCTGACAACCTGGTGGCCGTTTTTGTTTGTTCTCCCTCCTTTTTCTTTTTTCTGAATTCTTTTCTGCTCTGTTTTATATTTCTCAGATGTGAATTTTGACTATTTTGCAGCAGAGGAAAAAACTCAACCTGATTTTGTGCCATACTTTTGAAAATTGAGCTTTTGCGATTTGCTTCTTTCCCCCCCTCCCTCCACTGTACTCAGGGCATTAATGCCAAGAAACCAGTGTGTAAGCTTGAGTAGGAGGTGCTTGCAGATTTGCTTTAAAATCTTGGAACTGTCAGTGCTTTTCAACAGGTGCATTAGTATTAAAGACAATTTGATTAGTCTTCATGTGGATGCTACCTCTTTTAATTTGACATACTAAAATTTTTATTAAACTACATGGAAAGTTGGATCTAGATCTTAATTTCCGTTCTTTCCTACTTATTTAGAGAAAGAGTGTAACCTTTTTTTTCAATTTCAGAAGATCTTACTGCTCTCTTCTTAGTAGAAGAGGCTGATGCCAGTTTAGATATCTTGAAATGTATCCATAGTGCTATAATGGTACATTTCCAATAACTAGTTCTTTTGTGATTAAAGCTTTTTCTTGGCTGAATATTTTCTTTGAAAAAGATAAGACCTGTAGCTTATGATAAGCTTTTTTAAGTTACAGCAGTATTGCTATATGCACAGTGTCAGAAGGTCACTCTGTTGTATGAACTTCATTACCAATATATTCTGTTAAGAGTGACATGTTCAAAATGGGTCCTCCCATAACTCCATGCTTACATGAGTTAATTTGTCAGTGCTTCATGACTTCACTTGCAAGTTTTGGGAACAAGGTTATAGTTGGAGAAAAACTTCACAGAGTACAGGGAGAAGTTTGCAAACTAAAATCATTAAGGCACTTTCATTCTTTCCATAAACGTGCTAGGAAGGAGAAAAACTTCTGGAATCCTGACTCTATTACCTTTAACAAGTACATGCTCCAGGTAGAGTGAAAATCACCTGCTGTTTCTTGTGTCTCAATTATTTTTCTGTCAGAGGATTAGACTGCACAAAGGCATGGATGTGTGTCTGTGGTGATCCCTTCTTCAGTGTGTATTTGATACGGGGCCATGATGCCATGGTACCTAGTGAGATTTCTAGGAGTCTTGGTTTTTAATACACTTAAAAGAAATGTGCTGAATTGCATTCCCTAGCTGTTTTGGCTGTGCTCTTCTCCTGGAATCTCTTGACATACCTAGTCTGAATACTTTTGTGACAGTTCAGGAGGAAAGTTGTAGAACTTCTACAGGTAATTTTGATGCACCTCTGTAGATCCTGGGAAAATAGCCAGTAGGCTAGTCTTTGAAGTGGTTAGAGAAAGTATTTTTGTTTTATCTTCTAAAAATAAATAAATTTTTCTAATTATGACTTTAGTCATTCTGTTGTTTGCCAGGAACAAAACTGAACACATGTTCTACTGTGAGTGATGTTGAATAAGTAGTCAGTAGTGTCTGAGTTAAAATGAAAATGTTGATGTTGTGATGGAACACTTCAGAAATCACTTTCTAGGATTGCTGATGTTAAAGATACAGGGATCACTTCTTTACTAATAATTTTCAAAGTTTTAACCTTATAGTGAGGAAGCTAAGGTCTCTTCTTCTGCCTTGAAGTAGCTATGAAACTGTATGCTGTTTAATACATAATGCAGATTGATTACAAGCCTAGTATGGTTCATTTCTGACAGCAATTCTTGAGTTTGGCTGATTTTAGTAGTATTTAACAACAGAATTTTGATTCTGCAACAAGTAATTTGAAGGAAATTGGCATCTTGAGGATCCTCAAATTTCTTGTCAATGGAGGCTTAGATTTACACATTGGAGGTACGTAATTTAGAAGATACTGGCACATTCTTAACTTTCATAAATTTGAGAGTTAAATATGCTCTTTTTTCAACTTCTTTAACCTAGAGATGGGCTTCATCACTTCAGGTGATGTCTGTCAATGGATTCTTTATATCCTGATTGACAATTAATCTTTCGGAGAAAGCCCTTGTGAGGCTCCACCCAGGGAGGTCAGAGTTTAAGAAATGCTTCTCTCCATTTTAGCTCACTTCTATGCTTCCTTTTCAATAATAACACTTTGCTGCTAGAAATTAGAGGTTACTTTGAGGGAAGAGGCCAAGGGCCAAATCCCATGCTGGAAATTGTTTGCATGACCTGTCTCTGCCAGACAANTGTCTCTGCCAGACAGGACTTAACTAAGGTTTAGTGCTAAAAGCATTCACAGTCTTTTTTCTTGCTCGTTGATCCTAAATTCTTCCTATGCCATGCTCACATTTGAATATGTGGCCTCTCAGAACACTTTCCAAGGACCAAAGAATTTCCCTTACTTGGTTGGCTTAATTGAAGACCTGATCTGGAAATTTGAAAATAATTTTAGAAGTGTTTCCTGTCATCAAGGAACAACAGATTCTGCAAATGTTGGTATGCTCCACTGGAGGATATTACAGTAGAACTGTTTAAACTCGCTGTCTGATTGAGGTATGAGCATCAGCCATTCTTTCCCTAGTTGAATAATTATCGGATGCTGCCATAGGTTTCTGTTAATAGGAATTCAAACCAATGTGACAGACTGGTTTTCGTCAGTGCTTATAGGTACTGTAAATAAAAGTTCAATCATATTGTTTATTCTAAGCATAAGGAAAACTAGGAATTCATGAAAGATGGCAATTGTACTTCCCCAAAGTGTTTTTCCTAGGTGGTGCTATAAAAGGATGTCTTTGGCCTAGAGCTGCTACATTATGTTGTTCAAAAATCCGTTTGCAACCCATTCAAGAGTAAGCCTCAGGAACTGAGGAAATTAGATTTATTATGTAGTTCAGTGAAAGTTCAGTATAGCATATAATTCTCAGATCATTTGGCAATGTGCAGTATTACATGTAGTATGTGCCAATTAAGAGTTAAGTAGCAGCTTGTATAAAAAGTAGGTGATACTAAATAATTCAAGAGATCATGAATAGCTTTAAACAAGAAATGGGAGGATTAGACCTTAAAGTGGACATGTACAGACAGTATCAGCATCGTGAAGGATCAGTACTGGTCAGTGTTTGCTCTTTCTGCCCTGTATTGTAGATTTAGGCCATAAGAAAAGTGCTGGATAGTTTTACACCTGTAGTTGACTTCTGATGTTTAATTATTTTAATATGTGAAGTATGTATTTTAACTGTTAGCAGTCCATTAACCATGATATATTGGAGGGAAGGTTAAGCAATTTGACCAGCTGTTTCCAAAATCCTGCAGTGGTGACACTGCGACATCTGTTGTGATGCTGCTCTTCTCTGTTCCCTTAACTGGTAGTGGGCATGACATTATGGCCTAGGCGTGCAGGATGGTGACTTTCTTCAGGACTTGTTACAATTTCATTACTTTATTACAGAAAAAGAATAAAGGAAGTTAGATGTCGGAAGGCTATAAGGACTGTTTTGACTTGTGCTGTTGTAACTTTAGATTATATTTGAAAACATAGGCCTGTAAGACTCTATTTGGGATAAACCCTTACTCCTTGGCAAAGAATAGGTACATGGAGAAATGAAAGTAGATGGGTAGGTATACTGTTAATAAGCATGGTGACTTTTTGCCTTCTGCATAGGTGTGTGCAGGACATAGGACTAAATATGTACTAAAAGAAGAATATTTGTTCAGGTTATGAAAGTGCTGCTTCGGAGCTGGTTTGTTTCATGGGGGGGGAAAACCTGTTTAAGCTTTGAGTAGATGAGAAGTACACGAGAGCTAAAATATGCATGTATAAAGGAAAAAACCCTAAAATAAACAAAACTTGCTCTCCAGCTGAGCTGGTTTCTGAAGTGGCAGAGCACAAACTCTGTGAAGTGTTTTTCAAGTCAGGTGGCAGTGTTTAGCTTAGCCAGAAGGTTTTTGAGACTTAAAGAGTCCTGAAAGTTAAACAAGCAGCCTCAGGTGATGTAGCATAACAAGTGTGGCATTTCCTGCTTAAATTCATAAATCCATGTTGCCTTTTTTTTTTTTTTCTGTAAAGTGGTGATCTCAATAAAAAATACTGAGGAATGTGACAATGAATGTGTACTATAGGTGCTTAAAAATAGAACTCGTATCTGGAACTTTGATAAAACCAAAGAAGTATGAAATGTGCCTTTGCACATGAGAAGGGTATGGGAAAACTGGAAGAAGTTTTTATTTGCATGAATTGCTTCACCCATTTGTTGATAGCAAAAGTGGTTCTAAGGCACTGGAAAAGCAGACTTTGCCCTGGTCCTTTTCATAAAGACACTTAATTCCTCTCTAGAAGGCATGAGTTAGTAATAGTTAAATCACAGAGGGAAAAATCCTGCTGTTTCTTTACCTGACGAGGGAGTTTTCTGAATAGTTGTCAACTTTGCAAATATTGCTGTGACTTTAAGCTGCCATTAAAAACAGTTAAATTGTTTGCTCATGGCATTTCTTCAAAAAAACTATTATAAGTAACTCCCTCCCCCTTTCTCTGTTCTTGGTTCCAGGGAATGCTAAAGAGAGGAGTGACTTGGCATAGTTTTAGGTCTAGATCCAAGCATGTTGAATAACTTTGTCCCATGAGAGAATTAAAAGGAGTGCAGCAGATGGCAGCAATGATGCATCAAACTTCCTATCCTTAGGAGCAGTGTAGCTGCAGGCACTTTGAGGCTTCCTGGATTGGATAAGCTGGGGGTGGCAGGATAGTTTTCTGCTGTGCTTACTGTGCAATTTCAAAGTGGGCTTGCTGAGGAGGGGATGTATTTTCCAGTCAATTCAGCAATCTTCTTTTATGGTCAGGGTTAGTGGAATATTAGTTGCCTTAAGGTGCACAACCAGTGGAAAAATAGCCCTTAGTTCAATGTATGTCTGAAAGAATATCTGAAATAGAATTTAAGGGTCTGTCTTGTCTTACACTTGTCTGTGTTTTTAGTATCTTTTAAGTAACTGAGTAGTGTGGTGCTGTAGTTGTAGAGTCTGCAAGATCTCTGAAGGATGGGGTCCAAATTTACAATAATAGCAATTAATTTGAGAGAAGGTCTGAGTGATGTGAGGTAGTAGACAGGCAAATAAGAACAACTCTGTTTAGAACAGAAAAAGATTGCTGGGTATTTTTGGCTTTTTTATTGGGTTTTTATTTTTGAAGAAACAGAACCATTTTTTTTAGCAACTAAAGCAATTTTCGGTAATAGAAGTATTTCAGTATGTAAATGCATGTCTATAAAAATGTTTTAGTTGTCATAAGGTCAGAAGGAAGTCTGTTTATGTACAACGAGATAAAAATACCGAGGACAGACTTTTAGAAGGAGTAGTGTTTAGTCAAATTACTTTTTAAATATTTTTGGGATTTTTTTTGTAAAAGGATACACAAATTTTTTGGAGATCAAGTATAATTAATTCTGCCACAGTACCATGAGGTGATTAAACAATCTTGAGGCCCCTTCCAGCGCTCTAAGTCACTGAGAGATTATATATACTTTTTTCCATGCAGATAGCAAATAAAAAAAGAAAAAGGCTTGGAACAGAATTAGCTTCTGATAACGTACAATGAGTGCTCAATGGAATACATGAGGTCTTATCTATCTTTAGCCTGTTTTTCCTAAAGAAGCAATCATGGTGTAGGTTCAGCTCTGGGGGAAGGGAAGAGAAGGAAAAAAACGGGTCCAAAATATGTTTGATCTGCACATCAAATTTCGAGATACGAAGGAAGAATGTGTTTATCCTCATAGAGAAAGTGTGAGTTTTATTAAATTAAATATGAAGGCAAGCAGTTTCTGGCACACATGGACATTGTGAAAGATGTGAAATATTTTAGTCATTTGGATGAATGAAACTCTACAGGAACAATAGAGGTTCCTAAGACTTGGTAATACATGTAAACAGACTGTGATCTCCTTAGGAGAATTATTTGCCTTGAATGTTACAGTGCATATGATGAAATACTGAAACATTGCTCAGCAACTGGGATTTGGACTTTGAGTGGCAATGACATATGAAACCCCTGCATGGTTTTCAAGTGTGCTATTTTTGGCACTTGGGTGTTGGCTTGTCTGCTCAGTAGCCATAGAAAGTTACTTTAGTGTATAAAGGAAGGTGATTTGCAATGAGAAGACCCTCTGACACTACTTATTAAACATGGGCTGCTGCTTCAGTAAAGAATTGAGGAGTGAGGAGAAAACCAGCTTGTTACAAAAATCTGTGGAAGAGGAAACACCAGAGTCAAGGATAAGTAAAACTTTATCTTCAGTTTTTGGAACTGTGGAAAGCCAGGATCTGCATACAGTGGGAAGGACAGTTGACGGGGCAGCCGGGACAGTCGGCATTGAATGTGTTCATAACGATGATTGCGCAGCATCAAATTCTAAATCTGGCTTTTGGGGTAGAAAAGCAAAATATCCATCATATCAAAGCATGGGGAGTACTCCCCATGAGAGCTCTAGGAGGACGTATGACAGACCTTTTAGCTTCTTTAATTCCTTTAGTCACCTCTTGAAAGTCTCTAGGACATACGGAAATCTGCAGAAAAGTGAAGAAAAGAAAGATAGGGTTATTAAAAAAAGAGTACCTAAAAAATCTAGTAGCAATGGTCAGCACATGAACAGTATAGAAAATATTCATAGTGATATTAATAATGAAAATGTAGCTGCACGAGAGCATTGCTTGTTTGATCGTATTTCTAATTCACATGTACCAGCCGTCCTAGACAAAGGCTTACAGAGTGAAATTTCCTTAAATAGAAATTTTCTGGAGGATTATGCAGTTATGTGTGACCATTCAAGGCAAAATGAAACAACAGTAAATGTTGAAGACAGCATGAGTGACATCCTGCAGAAGGTTTCAAGTTCATATAGAGAGATGTCTCCAACATTTTCTTATCTTGATGTAGACAACAGTCAAAATGTGAAAGACAGGGAGTTTTACAGTATTTGTGTTGTAGATGCTGAAGATTTGAAAGGGGATGAAGAGGTGCCAGCCACTGTACGTGAAGAGACTGCAGCAGACATAGATAACTCAGCTGTTACTGATGAAGGAATGTGCAGCATGGCACAACCTCTAGACACTGGGAAGGAATTTCCAATGCAACAATTGACACAAATGGAAGCTAAGTTTAATTCCCAGAAAGAACTGTTTGAGTATAAAAAAGAGGATAGGCCAAATATGCAGAAAAAGGATACAAAGGAATATTGTAGCTTAGACATCCAGTGTTTGTTTGATAATTTACTGACTGACAGTTGTCGGACGCATAGGTTAAATACTGACAATACAGTAACAGATGTCTTAAGAGCAAAAGTATCTGGTGAAATCATCCCTAAGAATCAGGAAGAGGAGATACATACCACAGGTAGTGCTGTCAGTTGGAATGAATCACTCCATACAGCTCCTAATTCTGTAAAGCCTGTGAATGCTGCTGAAGGGGACCAGTACAGCCCTAACTCAGAAAAGGTGAAACACAGTGATTGTGTTTCCAGTGTATTGTTAACCGTGGGAGTATGTAATTCAGGAAAAACTGAAGGAAGTAATCATTCTGATATTTTACCACTTGGTGTAAGTAGTCATCCCTCAGGTGTTGTAGGGCAAATAAATACTGAACACACGGCAGAGAACATGGGGAATAACTTTACATTATCATTAGAGTTACATGAAATGGACAATGTAGAAAAACTTGATGAAGAAGTCTGCTTTCTAGAGCCAGAAAGTGAAGTAAATTTAAATGTGGAGAAGAAAACTCTTGACAGAACTCATGGTGACAGCCAAATGTTGGTACCAGACTCTAGTGAATGTCACAGCAGTTTTGAAGAATCCCTGAAAGATGAAGAGAAATGCACAGGTACAATTTTGCATAGCTGTGAATCTTTGAATATTACTGAAATACACAAAAATTTGGAGGAAAATTCTGATTTTCAAACTCAAATTAAGGGTTGCACTGAAATCAAGACATCAGCTGAAGCTGCAGACCATAGGGTCATGGAGGATGGTGTCTGTGTGAGTGTCATTGAGCCAGAAGGTGACTTGCCTGAGGAAGTTGATAACTTGAGCGGAACTAGACTGTGGGTGAGAGATGGCACTTTGACATCTCATGAACTACATAAACCAAGCACGGATGACATGTTCCTACAGGAAAACAGCCTAGAATGTCAGGTTTCACAAGAATCAACAGGGAGTAAAGGTAAAGTATGTAACCATTCAAATTCAGGTAACAAAACCAGTGTCTCTTCTGTGTCTGTGGAATGTGAGGATATGAATAAAATAGAGATGAACTGTAGACAAGATGAACAACACAATGTATGTTCCTTCCACACAGCAGAAGATCAATGGAGTGCAGGGACTGAGTCAGCCAAAATAGCTGGGGATGTAGCACAATCTGTGAAACAGACAAAATTTGAAGTTCACCTAAATGAGTCCATTGATAGCAAGGGAGAAAATGTAAAACCGAATTTGGATGCCAGCATTGTTGATTGTGATAAAGGCGTCTTCATTTGCAATAAAGGGTTGATTGACAGTCAGAATGCTCCCTCTGACTCCACTGTACCTGCAGCCATGGACAGTTGTATGTACAAGAGTGTAAAATTGAAAGATGACACTAAAAATCTGGAAGATGCCAGTAATCTCTTAGATAAAGCTCCTAACTGTTTACCTTCACTGTGTCAAAATCCGTGTTCTCACGTGCATGACAAATCAGTGGAAGAGCCTGAGTTATGTCACTGTGCCAGTCCAGAGGCAGAGGTTGGGAACACCCAAGTTTCTGTTGGGCCTTTTAATGAAGAAAGATCAGAAGCTCAGGAAAAAAGTATGTGTGATGTAAATGAATGTGATCTTCAAGATGGTGAAGTAAAACAGTGTGTCAGCATCTGCTTAAAGGAGCAGCTCACTGGTTTTAGTGAATCAACTGGGAATCTAGAACCTTTTACCAAGGGGAATTTGAAGCAGTTAGAAGCCAAGACTGCTGAACTGAGAAACACAAGTTACATATTAAATACTCAAACAAATGACTTGACCGCAAGCTGGGAACAGATGCAGCCAGATCACAAGATTTTCTCAGACAAAGAGCTTGGAGTTTGTGTTGACCCAAAGCAGGTAGACAAATACGCTGCTACTCCTTCCTATGAAATACCCAGTGCCTCTTCTGGTGCTGCAGGATTTCAGCGAGGCAGCGAGCAGTGCATGTTAGGTCTGATGGAAGATGTATCGAGTGACCAAGAGCACTCCTATGAACTGGATAGACAAAATCCCCACGTGGAAATGTGGTCACATTTTATCAGTCTTCAGAATGGCAGTGCTGATTGGACAAATCAGCTGTTTTCTGACACTGTCCCTGCTGGTGATGGTGAATATCCAGTGGGCTTTTTATGGAATAATGCAGTTTCTAATGATACCATGAGGAATGACAGAACATGTATAGTTAGTGAAAACTTCCACAACGAACCCGAAGATTTAACAGGTGCTTCATACACAGTGGAAAGATACCCGTATCAGGTGCTAGCTCCAGAAAATGCTGGCACTTGGGGATGGCAAAATAAAGACGCATTTGTAAGTATTCTACAGAAGTGATTTGATGTTGAAGCTAGATTTGACTAAGCCAAGCCAAACTGTAGTTTCTTTAGTTAAATAGATCATGTTATTTTGTCCTGAATCTGACTACTCTCTTTCCTTTGTAAAACTGAATGCTGTGCAGAATGTAGAAGTTCAGAATGTTGCTGATATTGATACGTTTTCTTCTTTTTGGTTCTGTTTACTTTGTGTGAAATTTTAAATGTTGGGCAAAGTAACCTGCTTGCAGACTCTCAATTGCGGATGAGCACAAGATAAACACTTCAGTGTGTGGAAAGGAAGCTTTCTACAGACTTTAGTAGTGCTGTTTACTTTTGTACAGGAAGAAATGTTTGTGGCTTTCCTGAAGTTCTTGTTTGGTAGCAGTTAGGAAATCTTCTGCTCACTTCTGGAGATGATCTTCTGAAGTGCTGTAGAAAGGAGTGGCTGCAGGAGAAGTGAGGGGGATGAGCTGGGCTGTATCTTGGCTAGTGGGGGTAGGAAACAAATGAAGCCACCTGGACACAATCCTGAGTAACATGCTCTGGGGAACCCTGCTTGAGCAGGGAGGTTGGACTGAATGACCTCCAGTGGTCTCCTCCAACCCTACCCACTCTTGACAGCCAGCCAGCAGCAGCTGCTGCTCCTTTTCCTTCTCTGTTGAGCAGAGCCAGCACTGGATATTGTTCCCCTCACTGACTATGTTGGAGCAGCTGCTCTGACCTTGCTCAGCATTTGCACTGTGGGCAGTGGATTGCACTAGAGTCTGTTTGCTGTCTCCTGGGGGAAATTTTTATATTCAAAATGGAAGCTGATAAAACTTGCTGTCATCTTTGAATCATTACTATTTAAGTGGTTATGTCAAACACTTCCTTTTTTGTAAGTCTCTTCTCTGTCATTCAGTAGATGTGTTTAAGTCGAGTTTTTTTAGGTCTTTTTGCTTTCTGTGTGTATTTTCTACACACTGGGATAATAACTGTCTTGAGTGCATGGTTTTAAGATGATTCAAATCTTCATGGAGTTTTGGAGTGGCTGTCTTAAATGCTTTAATATTCCTAGCATCCATAAATTCACAAAACAAATTTTTAATATGCTTTTTTATTGTGTCCTATCATGAGCAGTATTCTTTCTCAGTATAATTATATTAAAATATTCCAAATGTACTGTTGGCATTTAATAATTTAATGCATTTTACTCCAGTGTTAGCAACACAAGAGAAAACTGTTTCATGTTACTATCAAAAAGTGTTGTAGATGCTTGCATTGCAGAGCCCAATCTCTGAAGCACAGCCATAGCCATTTATATTATAGTTGTGTATAACCATGTATAATCATTAAATACATTCATTTCCAATCCAGGTTAAAGGCAGTTGTCTTGAGATGATTTGACTGGATCTGATAATTCATTCTTTCTGTCCTAATGCTCTGTTCTTCCTCTTGAAGTAATGACACAAGTTATCATGCATATCTTCGAGCTTTCAATTTTCCATAATGCTTCTTTAAAAATATTACATGTTTCTGTAACTTCAGGGGAAAAAAATCTGTTCTTTTGTATTTTCTTGGTGTGGTTTTTTTTTTTTTTTGTTATTTTGCAGAAACAGGTACAATAGCAATATAATTGACATCAATTAGACTTGTATATTAGAGAACTTCTTGAAGTCTACGTCAAGTACAGGTTTAAAATGTTTGTTGTTGCTCTGCTTGGCTAATCTTTCTTGGTAATTCTGAATCAGGGAAATTAATTCTGTGCAGCACAATTCAGTTGGTTTTGTACCTGAAATGATTATGGGAATGCAGTTAATATATTCAGGTGTGAAAAAACTTGACAGTACAGTCTTGACTTATATGTCTGGTACTGTTATTTGAAACTGTACATTATCTACAGACAGATGCATGCTGTGCATCCACAAAGTGCATAATGAATCTCTTTTTGTAGGAGTCAACCAAGGTTTCTGAGTTAAACCCTAATGCAAAGGTGTGGGGAAATCATATGTTACACTTGGAAGCAAGTGGTGCCACTGATGGTAGTGTGAGCAAAACGTGGGAAGAAATACCTGACCAGCCTCCAGATTCTTGTAAAGAAGGTATGGATAATATTTTTGAGCTGTTGCACAAGCAAAGGGTAAAATTCAGTGCAGAACCTTCTCAATTTTAATTTTCTGTTTAAAAAAATTAAGGCAAATATGTAAGCAACTTTATTTCAGATTTAGTCGTAACTGTGAAGTCACAGTGATTAGAAAGAATGCTTTTTGAGTGTGTTTGTCATCTGTGTGCAGGACTGGATGCCAATGGTGATGGCGACAAAAAGCATCAGAATGCAGTGCTGACAGAGCTGCCGGAGCCATCACCAGCCCTTTCGGTGTCAGACCAGACAGATATGAACCCTTTGGCTCTTGATCATTCTGAGTATGAGTCTATGCATGAAACCACCCAGACAGGTAAGAGACAGCTAATATTTGCTTGGACTTAGTTTAAAAAAAAAAGAAAAAAACGTGTGTTTTTGTTGAAAAGTGAGCATCTAAAAAAAGCCCCAAAGCCCCCCAAACTATGCCACTTTTGTTGTTCAATAATGCATTTATGTAAACACACCCTAGAAAATCCTGTCTCTTGCAATCAGATGTGTTTGGAGACCAGTGTCCTCCTGGTTTGTTTTATGAGGTGCTGCACAGAATCAATCAAATGTTCTGGATATAACTGAGTATTTTCTGAAACATTACTCGGAGTGAAAGCTCCTAATGTAGACATTTACATTTAGATACCTACCTGTCTAAGCTGCATGTTTCTAGTTGGGTCTGGTACTGAGGTGAGAGTCACATACTGTTTGTGTCTCAGGTAGTAATGTTAATGTGTGGAAAGACCAGTCCTCTACTTGAAATGCTAAAATAAGCAACATTTTAGTCTAACTTTGCATTCTTATTTAATGAACTTTCAGGATTTTTTTTTTTCAGTGCAACTGTTAGTAGCTGTAGTCTATACCAGATGGTATGTTTTAAGAAGCTTCTGGAAACTAGTATAGATATTCAGCCATACTTATATTTCACTGACAGAAGGTCTGCAAGATGCATGTAGGATTACTACATGAACTGAGATGAAGGATGGGAAGGAGAGGAAAATGTGCTGGGTGTTTCTTGAGATTCACAAGAGGTCTGTTCCTTGTTCATTTTGCGTAGCTGATTGTATAATGTGTATTCAAAATTACCAGTATAGCATCCATAACAACTGGAAATCAAGACTTCTGAAATCAGACACAGTTGTGGCTCCTTCGTTATGTTTAGAAACTGAAAGTTCTCTTTGACTCTTCTACTTAAGGGTACTTTTGGGGAATATTAAGTAATAACTAGCTGGCAAATGGAAAATTGTATTAATAACTCCTCACACTCTAGAAGGGAACAGTATTCTTCAGATCAGTGTATCCTTTATGTGCCCAAAATTGTTAAATTTCAACCAGAGTCAGATAGTGTTGGATCTGTTGCACCTGATGAGTAGTGACACAGGCAGTCCCAAGCCTGAAGTCTGATTTTTAATTTTTTAATAATTATTTTTAAAAATGCATATAATTTTGGTCTTTGCTAGATTTTGAACAAGAAGGAAAGAGGAAATGAGGAAGGGAAATGGCGGTTGTTCTCATGTGTTGCCATTATCTTCATCTGAGTAGAATAGTTGAAGGACAACATGGTAGGAGGAAATTAGAAGTTGCTTTAGGAAAAAGAAAGGTTAAGGAGAGCTGAAGCATGAGTTACTGAAGGAAAGGGTATGAAGAGCAGTAGTTGGTGTGAAAAACTTAAAATAATTTACATACATCTATATTTACTTAAATAACATGTTACTAAATGTTCTATAAATCTCTAAAAGCCACACTAAACATATAATGTTTACACAGTTCTCCCACTGACACAATTAGTTTAACCTCTACTGACATTAGTATATTGGGTCTAAACTAAAATGAGCATGAAATCCATGTTTTCCATGAGAAAATTTTGAAACTTCCAAGTTTTTTAAAAAAATAATTTTTTTCTTAACCAAAAGATTGTCAATTACACATCTGCTGTTAGTAGATTGGATATTTGCTGATATTTTATAACCTCATTTTTGAAACTCTTTTCTGAATTCGTGTGTTGGTAATTTAGAGTGAGATCTGAAGTATGGAGTGCTCCATTGCATTGCTCACTTGCTGCATTAGTCAACTGCACTTGTCAGGGTTTAGTCAGATAGAAATTAGTTAGTTTCCTGAGAATGGAAGACAGATCTGTGAGCTAAAGCTGTTCAATATTCACTTCAAGATGGGCTTTTAGCACTTCTAAAAGTGCTTCAGACTTTTATATATTTGGAGAACAAAAGTTAATAAGTGCAGTCAGACACGGTTTTTCTTTTCTGTCTTAAATAAAAAGAGTTCCCATGCAGTTTTGGTGGTTGGTGAACTAATAAAATTGAACATCTGTTGAATCTGAGAATTTGTTACTAGTTATATGGTCAGTAATAGACATGATGGCTTGATTAAAATATCTGTTGTGTAACATAGCAGAATTACATTTTAATCTAAAGTATTTTAATTATTAGGTGGGAACGAACAGTTGCAGCCAGAAGGTCAGGAAGATTTACGAGAATTACTGAAAAAGACACTGGAATTCTGTTTATCTAGGTATGTATATATGATGTGTATACATACTATATACCTATGTGTATAGGTATTAAAATGTAGCAAACTGAAGGATCATTAACAAGATACAGTACCCAACTTGGGATGTATGTTAATATATTTCTCAGTTGTCACTTAAAAATAAGTGGAAAGGATGAGAATTTGGGAACAATAACATGCAAATTTCAGAGTATCATATTGATGTACCTCTTAAAGCTTACATGAAACTCCTGGACCTAAAGCACAAACTAGCAAACACATTTGTTTGAAGTGAGAGTAGTTCAGATGAATTTTTGTGATCTTTACTGGTTTTTTTTTTGCAAATTACAGCTGGGTAAGTTGAGCCATTTAGTAAGCTTTGTTTAAGCCAATGATTTTAATTAGTGAAAATGCTGAAGGAATCTGCTTTCTAATATATGATGAGTTTTTGCCTCAAGTTTATTGGTAAAAGTTTTATTGGTGACATTTCCCCATATTTATTTTTTTCTCCCAACAGAGAAAATCTTGCCAGTGACATGTACCTTATATCACAGATGGACAGTGATCAGTATGTGCCAATAATGACAGTAGCAAACCTTGATCATGTCAAGAAACTCAGTACTGATATGGATTTGATTGTTGAAGTGCTGAGATGTAAGTAAAAGTTCCTCAATGCTAGAAAGCATTTTGGTTATTGCCATAGGACTATTAATTTGAATTTTCAATTTCTTTCTTTTTTAATGTGTTTCAGTAAAATGCTATTATTTTTCTGTAAAGCATTATGCAGAGATGCAGTTAGAAATGGGCCAAGCAGCTATTTCCAGTTTCTACCATCACAGTTATAGGACTGTAGTTTTATCAAAGGTACTTCATATTTCAGGTATTGTGCAAAGTAGATATCTGTGCAATTAAGAACTAATTAATTTAAATTGTGGGATGTGGTGGGACAACTCACGTGAATGGAGGATCACAATGGATGTCTCTGGGCTGTTTGGTAAAGACACATGGGGAAGAAGAGATTGAAGAGTCACACACTCTGTTAGGGAGAACCTTGAATGTATAGAAGTCAACTACATCAATTGTGGAAACTATGGAATACCTCTGGTTCAAGATCAGGGGGCTGTCTCCAAGGGGGAATCTTACAGTACCTCCAAACCAAGACAATAAGGCCAACAAAACAATATTTGGGTCAACTTAAGCAAGTTTTGGGTCAGCTGAACCTGGTTCTTGCAGGTGACTTCAACTACTCAGACATTTTTTGGAAGAACAATACAGCAGCTCATGTCATCCATCAAGCTTCTGGAATGTGTAGAGCACTATTTCCCCGTACAAATGTTAGATGTGCTGACCAGGACTGAGGCATTGCTGGACTCGCTACTTGGAAACCAAGAAAACCTGCTTTGTAATGTCTCAGTGATAGTCTTGGCTGCAGCAGGCACAGTACTGTGGGTTTGGGGTCGTGCTGAGCACACTCAGGATTGGTACTAAGGTTTTAGATTATAGAAAAGCTAACTTCAGCTTGCTCAAAGCACAGTTGGGAGGGATTCTATAGGAAGTTTCCATGGAGCATAAAGGAGCTGATGAGTGCTGGGAATTCTCTCCTGAAAGCGCAAAAGCATTTCACCTCCTTTAAGTGTAAGGGAAGAAGGTGGATCAAGAGTCCACCTTGGCTTAACTCTGTGCTTGAGTCTGCTCAAAACCAAGAGGGAGGCATACCAGAGGTGGAAAAGTGGATGAATAGCTGTTGAGAGCTACAAGGGCATTGCCAGGGTGTGCAGAGATGCAGTTAGAAAAGAGAAAGCTGAGCTCGAATTGAATTTGACCAGAGATGTCAAAAGGGTTCTTCAGGTAGGTAAACAATGAACAGAAACAGAAGGAAAATATTGGCCCTCTGTTAAACAGGAAAGGGGAATTAGTTGCCAGTAACATTGAAAAGACGGATTCTTAATGCTTCCTTCATCTCTGCCTTTACCAGCACTTTTGGGCCCCAGACTTTGGGAACAGGGTTGATCCAGCTTGATGTAAACACAAACCACTGTCAGTGAAGGAAGAGTTCATGTGTGAGCGATTTCAGGGACTTGACCCCTACAAATGGATGGACCCTAACAAATATCTGTCCGTGGGTGTTAAGAAAGCTGGCTGATGTCATTATGAGGCCACTTTTGATAAACTCTGAGAAGTTACAGAGATTGAGGGATGTCCCACAAGAGTGGAATAAGACTTATGTTACCCCTATCTACTAGAAGGGCTTTAAGGAGGGCCCAGGAAATTATACACCCATCAGCCTTCAGTTCCTGGGAAAGTTATGAAACCAATCGTCTTTGGGACTATCACAAGTCAAATGGAGCACCTGGTTGGGAAAAGTTAGCATGGGTTCACCAAGGGCAAATTGTGCTTGACAAACCTGATCACCTTCTGTGACAAATTGACTCGCTCTATTGGTGTGGCAAGTGGCTTTCACTAGGGTTTGCCACAGCCACCTCCTAGAGAAACAGGTGCATTACAGTCCACACAAGTGGTCTGTGCAGCAGGCAGGGAACTGCCTGACAGGTGGTACCCAGAGGGCGGTGGCAAATAACTTCTTTTCAAACTGGCAACCCGTCACAAGTGAGTTGCCCAGAGATCAATATTAGGCCCAGAGCTGTTTAATATCTTCATAAATGATCTGGACAGTGGCATCAAGTGTACCCTGATGGAGTTTGATGATACCAAACTGAGCAGGGAAGTGGATACTTCAGAAGGGAGAACCACCTTGCAGGAAGACCTGCAAGGATACAGGGCAAATTGAAGAGTGGACAAACATGAACCTTATGAAGTTCATTGAGAACAAGTGTGGGGTATTGCACCTTTGAAAACATAATTCAGGAATACAGCACAGGCTGGGATCTACCTGTCTGGGGAGCAGCTCTGTAGAAAGGGACCTAGAGGTCCTGATGGACAACAAGCTCAGGGTGAACAAACAGTGCTGCTGCAGCAAAGAGAGAACAGGATGCTGGACTGCAGCAACAAGGGCATCACCAGCAGAAGTAGAGAGCCATTATCCTGCTCTATGCAGAGTTTGCCAAGAATTCCACACCTGGAATATCGTGTTCAGTTCTGACCTTTCTGACTATACAGAAAGGTGTGGAGGAGAAGAAAAGGTCCAGAGAAGGACCACAAAAACAATCCAAGGACTGGAAAGCCTGCTGTATGAGGAAAGGCCAAGAGAACTGGGTTTGTTCAGCCCTGAGAAAAGAATGTGCCGGGGAGGCCTTATTACCATGTTACAATATTAAAAGGGTGGCTGTGAAGAAGGTGGAGACTCCTTTTATTCAGAGAGTCACGTGGTAAAGACGGAGGTTGAACGGGTACAAGTTAGTTCTTGGAAGATTCCGATTGGACACAAGAGGAAAATTTTCCACAGTGAGAACAATCAGTCTTTGGAATCATTTCCCCAAGGAAATAGTGGATTCCCCAACGCTGGATACTTAGAATATCCAGCTGGACAGGGTGCTGGGCCATCCTGTCTAGACTGTGCTTTTGCCAAGAAAGGTTGCACCAGATGATATTTGAGATCCAGTCTGGTATTCTATGTTTCTGTGATTAATTTTTCAGAAAAGGCTGCTGGACTTCACCACTAAGGTAAGAATCAAAAAAGAATATGACTCAATGTGTGCTTTAGAAGAAAAAGCTAATGAATCGGGATTTTTCTAGACTGGAAGAGCGTGGAGATTATAAAGGAACATGTCTACTTGGTTTCATATGTTTGAAAGTCTTCTCAGTCATTGCCGGCTTGTTTCTTAACTTTCAAAAATATTTGGAGCTTTGCATTGTAAAACTGTGTCCACAGCATCTTTTGGTGTGCAAAGCTATTATGATTGCTGGCAGCTAAAATACATTCTTGTCTCTTCTCTTTTAGCGTTGCCTTTAGTTCAAGTGGATGAGAAGGGGGAAAAAGTTAGGCCAAATCAGAATCGCTGTATTGTGATTTTACGTGAAGTACCTGAATCTACTCCCATTGAAGTGAGTATTTCTCTGTGAAGAACATTTTTCCTGTAGGATTTGGAAGTTAAATTTCTTCTAGATTTTGATGGGCATACCACATTTCTTAATACATTGTTAGTTCCTTACAACATTTCTTAAACTTAGTTTATTGTGCTTGTTT